>UXGC01000213.1:0-227706 GCA_900480045.1 Eurytoma adleriae
TTTGTACAATGACACGGACCGTTTTTAGTCGAAACCCTTCGGACCTATTTCTGTTCCATATTTCTTTCCGTGTAGATTAGATTGAAAAATAACACTTTTTTTAAACTGAGATTTATTTACTTTTACTGGTAATTTATCAGTCGTTTATATTTTATTTGATTACGTATACAGTTTGAAGTACTTTTTTATGCTTCGTAAAATTATGTTTTATCTCAATCAAAATATTATGTGCAATAAAACTTGGCGTAACACGTTTAAAAAAAAAGAGAGAAAAAAGAAAATTAATTTTTTTAAGAGGCCAATCAATTCAAGAATAATGACCCATTAAATCTCACTTCTCCACCGTTACGATTTTAAAAAATTATTTCACGCACCGCGCTGAATTGTATTAACAGCTATTTTTCCCCTTTTATGCACTCGAAGCCGCGCGTTTTCCAGCTCACCGCGGGAAAGCGTAATTATCAAGTAATTTCAACTTGTGGCCGATTGTATAATACAAAATTACACTGCAACGTTGGCCGGGTAGCGATTACGCGCCATAAAAAAAAGTAGCCCCCCACTCCAACCCTCCCGCTTAAATGCGGCAGAGCGCACAAACATCTGCACTTAATTTACTCCACAAATGCATGTAAGGCGTACGTGTAAGTGCACAAACACTTCGGCTAACACTTAGGGCGAGGAAAAGAAAATCTATAAAAGAACACGAAGAATCGGAAATGTTCAAGGAGATTTTTTCACTGCTTCAAGTCCAATTCTCTGTAATTATTTTAAAAGCTCTTCGAACTTCTTTTACTGTTGTTTAATTACTAGATACTGAATAAAATTCCTGGTAAATGCACAAAATTTATTGCTTATCGCGGAGTTATTTAACTGAAATTATTTAATAAAGATAAATGAATTTTAAATGTTTTTACAAAAAGATAATTCTTTCCGTTGGTATTGACGTTACAAATGTGATAAAGAAATTTAAAATGCGATATTTTAATAATGATTAATTTTGATCGTGGAATTTCTCAACATATAATTAAAATAGAATCCAATACACGAAAGAACAATTTCTGAATCGCAAAATTGCAAAAAGTGAAAAACACAACGAAAGAGCGGTACCCGCGGAAAAATAAAAGTGCAACCGCAATGAAAATAGTAATCAGCGCGAAATCCGTTACACCGGGGAATATATCGATCGAGAAATAATTAGTTCCCGTGCGCCGCTAAATAAACGGGCAAAAGATCCACAAATAGCCGTAATCCCATAGGTTACGCAGTTTCCCTGAAAGCCGGCATAATTGTAGCCGGCGCGCTCGCTTAATCCTCGATTACACCTGCATTCCGCGCCGGCTTTTCCCGTTGCAGGGCGAGCCGCGCGGAGAAAAAAGGGAGCCGCCCTAAAGCCCCCTAGCGCACGGCCTCGTAAAGCGAGAGGCGCGCGCGCGCGATGATGCACATGTCCCTAAACGAGGCGCGCGCGCACCAGGTGCCGGTGTACGGGGGACAGGTGCGCGGCCGCGCGGGGATTCACCTGCGCGCGGGAGCAAGCTGCCCCGTGCCCAATTCGCCAGCTGGGCCGGGCCGGTGACACGCGCCACGCGCTAAAAGTGCCTTGTTTATCATAAAAAGACGAGCGGATGCGCGTCCTTCGCCGAAGTGATTCGATGAATTAATCAATCGCTCGGCCATTTACGCTGCTGCGGAGAAAATAGCGAGTAGCGGATGGTTTGATATTATGTTCCCTTGTAAATATAATCGGCTTTCAAATGATTTTTTTGCATATTTGAATAATTTACGAAGGCAAATGGTTGGTGTATCATTAAACGGTAATGGAATGATCAATTTTTTTTCGATCTGACATTACTTTTTTATAATTCTTGCTCAAATAAAGATCGAAATAAACTCAAAGATACACTTCATAAATGTTAAATAAATATTTAAATAAATATTTAAGTTGAAATTATTAAATAAATATTATAAATTATTAAATAAATATTTAAGTTGAAAATTCATCTAAAAAAAGTTGCAATTGTTTATTAAAAATAAACCGTAAAATTTCAGAAATTTCAAATAATATTTACAAAACAAATTGTAACTTTTAGTAAACATTTTTTTATGCTTACGTGCAATTTAAAGCCAAAAAATATATCAAATAATCATATCAAACGATAAATTTTCGACTTGACAGCAACGAAGCGACCACTCCGGCGATTGATAAAGCGAAAAAGAAACGTGATTTGGAGGCCCGGGGAGCGAAGTATGAGCAAACAGAGTGAAGCGGGAACACAGGACGGAAACCGGTAACTCGATCCGCGGATGTCACAAGTTGCGTCGACGCCCGGGTCAAAGAGAAAGGCTTGTTGCTTTAAGGCAACTTCTTCCCCCTTAGGTGGCATTCAATTTAAAACAACACCTGTAGCGTCCCAGAGTGCAGGCCGGCCGACACCGCCGCTGCCGCCTCGTATTTACCGGGGCAAGCGTCTGGCCGACGAATATGGCGAGAGGCTCACAGGTGACCCCCGAGAGGTGCGCGCAGTCTGCGCCTGGCTAATGCTATTCGCAAGAACTTTCCCGTAAATGAGCTTCGACGCGTCGTAAGCTACGGAGACATCCGATATTCTATAGTACGCGTAATGGATTATTATTACTGCTACATTCATAAGAATTCAAATTATAAAATAATAGAAACAAAAATTCATTTTCTTTAAAAAGGATAATTTAATTTATTGTATTATAATAATTAACGTGTATAATAATTAACGCGTTGTATTATAATAATTAATTTAAGAGACTAAAAAGTCATCATCAAAGAAATTATGATATAACTAATATAGTAAGATAGCTTTCTAATTTTAATTAAAATTTGTTATAAATTGACCAAAATAAAATAAATTTGAAAAATACAAAAAACTACTATTATAGAACAATCACATTAAATATCTAATTGAATATTAATAAAAAAATTAGAATCTTGGAGCGTAAAAATTGAAAAAAAAAGAAACAAGCGTTAATTCGCATCTTGCTGAATGGGCAAGGGCCTTATAGAGTCATTAATCGATTAAAGTCGACTGGCCGATCAAGTGAGCGGAAAAAAATGACGGCACAAGTGGCTAACGAGATAACGCCAGCATTCGAGTACTAAAGTGGCAGTTGATGCTTAAATCACGTCTCTATTCCTCTTCATAAAGTAGCCCGCTATCAAACGCGCACTCGGCTTTCTATTCAACCTGCGAGTCAAGTCTAGCAAGGCGCTTGTAAAATCATCGTGCCTCTACGTCTTTTTTATAACCTTTTCGCTAAGGAGGCCACTCATTTCAATGAGCATTTCACCCCCTCCCCCCTTCCTACTTTTTCACAATATTTTCCCAAAGCTTTATTCACTTATCCCGCTGATTTAGGTGGGCTATTAGATGTTTTCAAGAGAGCTAGAGAGAGAAAGAGATCGAATAAAAGCTTTGATGGCTTTCAAGAGCTTTTTTCAGAGAAGATTCCGCTGTCGATAGGACGGATATTAAAACGATTTCAAGTTTGGCAATACTCGCGAAAATTATTCATCGAAATTACTCAGATTTCTTAGCGAGCTTGACCGATAAAAATACAGTATATTTTATCAAAATCTCAGCGTTATTATTGAAATTAAATGCAAACGATCCTAAAAGTTTCGATAAAAATTTAAAATCGCTTAATTCTGTCGGATTAATATTCAAAGTTCCTAATTAATCGGATTTATCGGAATGTTAGTCAGACAAAATAGTTCGCTAATTTGAAATTGATGCAAATACCCAAGACGTAAGTTATAAACCGGTTCATATTTTCCCACGAGTGGCTGAAGCGGCGGCGCGGCGTTGACCCAACTAATCGAATACGAAAACCTTGGCTCGCTACGACAAAGTTGCTCCGAAAACTTACTCCGGAAGTTGGCCCCATCGGCGACTCTGCGTCAAACTATTCCCCAAGACCCTTTGTCGCGATTTGCTTATATGAGCTACTTTGCCCGAAGTGCAATCATAAAAGATGTGCACACTCACTGATGTGAATATTTTCCAAAATCTCTAATTCTTGAGAATAATTAAAAATGATTTTTGAATATTTTCGAATCACGTGAAAACAGTTTTTTTAATTCATAACTTGTAACGAATTACCGTTAATTTAATGCGGCGACTAAAGCGGTATTCATCACCTTCTACACTATTATGCCAATAATCCATCACCTCGATCTTCGAAATTACGGCCAGGCACACTTGCGCGAATTCGCAAAAGGCTCACGCTCGGCCGATCTCGTGTGGGGGCGGCCACCTCCGATGGAAGAACGAATTTTACCCCCATCCCGATCTATACCCGTTATACGTTCGCTTGTCGCGGCGGAAAAATTTTTCATCATGATTATGGGGGAATAATCCTCTTTTCTGCTCTATCTCGTGAATCGACGCTGCTGACAGTACGCACTCTCCTAATGAAACCCCCGCTTTAAGACTCATATTTATCTTCGCGACCAATTTTTCTAATAAAATTTTTCAATAATCAAATCGGTCGAATCTGATTATAGTAGATTATAAAGATTTAGCAAAATCACAAAAAATAATAAAAACATTGCGATTATAGTTGAAATATTTTTAGTTTAATTTTTGAACGAAACGATTAAAAAGGGAAACTCGTAAAATGAACAAATAGCGAAAGATGGTATATCAGTAAGTTATGAATAGCTTAGACTCCCCATAGATCAGTGGCGGATCGGGTACTAGATCCTGGAAAGCCATTTAATACGTAAGATCCCGCGCTCTCCCTCTCTCTCTCCACCTCGGAGAAAATATCGAGCCCGGTGGTTCGGAAAATATATCGCGCGGATCCGTCGATCATCCCGGGCGGCTCTTAATCGCCGATATATCTCTCCCTCGCGCCGCCTGCGCCACCGCAGCCCCGGCACGTACAAGTCATTTACGATGCACGCGCTCACAAGCCCGTCATAAAGGCGGACCGTCAATTTTCGCCCCGCGCCGCGGGCCGCTCCGTCGCGCTTTCTCGGATTCCGCGGATGCTCCCGCGTATACATCCGCCGCGGCTCTATCCCGCGCCGGCGACGGGATCATTAAATTCGGAGCGCGTCGAACGTCGCACATTCGAATCGCGCAAACAATTGGGAACTGAGGCGGAGCTAGCGTTAATTAGTTGTTGTTCGAATGAATGTCTGTCTATTTAATGTGTTAATAACTAGATTATGCGATTTGCTATGTAGGCTCAGAAATTTTTTGTATAAATATTTTTCGAAAGATTTTTTTCGGTTTTTATAGTACTAAGAGGCTGTAGTGATTTTGAAACAATCATGACTTCTTTATTGCGTGATAACGACTGCGTAATAATAATACTAAAAAATGAATTAATCAAATTTTTTATATACTTAAGAAGTATAAAATTTTACACTTTAACAGGTATGTGTCAGACCAGTGACGTAAGTAATGATATAATATCGCTGCATAAAAGTGCATAATTGCACGAAAATGAATAATTACATAAAAGTGCATAATTGCACAAAAGTGCATAATTGCAAAATTCTGCATAATCTCATAAAAGGGAAAAAGTGTCAACTTTATTTTTATTGTAAAATTCGCTCATAAAATACGACATTGCATTTTTAGCTTTCAAGTGTAAATTATAATCGTCCAAACGAATAAAAAAGATGACGCACTAGTTTGAGATGTTTAGTTGCAACTAAGAAGAATTTAAAATAGTCGTTGTATAAGATTTTTACAATGCCATTACTTCTGAATTAAAAAAATCAAGCTTAAACAGAAATAGATATATATCAGAATACTAACGAAACAAAACTGCGCGTGCCTAAGGAAATTAATTATTCTCATTATTATTTTAGTAGTTAAGAAAACAGTATCGGCGCTAATCTAAAAGTCATCACGTAACGCCCGTTGGTAATGGTATTATAAAGCCGTTTTCTCAAATAAGCATGCACGCCACCCGATCCCGGGGAAAAACACGCTAAGAAGATGTACGAGGTCCGATCGGTGTGGTTAAAAGGAAGGCGAGAGAGAGCGCGAGCGGGCCCTCTAGAACCGGATCGCGCCGATCATCGTTCGCCGGCTAAATCCAGGAAGAAGCCGGCCGGTCGCGCGCTAATTCTAACCTACACCTCGCGATCGATCGCCTCCCCTAACGGACTTCGCTCTTTACATACCGAGGTAAAAGCCATTGATGATACATCGGCGGATCGCGGAAGCGCCCCCCGGTAAACCAGCGTCCGCGCCCGACCTTGGGGCTAGCCGACGCCCGCGGCGGCCCGATGCCACGAGAGCCGCCCGGCGGAATTCATCCGATCGCGCGGCAGCTGGCTTCCTGCCGGTCAAGTGACGCCGCCCGTCGCGGAAGTCCAGCGCCTGCCCTTTCCCGAGATAAGTTAATGACGATGCTCTCCGCAAATACAAAGTCGGCGCGCGGAGTCGCGTCCACCGCACCGTTTTTTTTTTTTCGCGGAGCAATCGAGGAGCGGATCGGGCAATATCCGCAACGAGGCGGAGATAACGCAGTTATGAATTAATCGGGCGGCAATTTGAATGGCGATTAAAAATTCCTGAACGACGGGTGTTTACCGCTTAATACAGGTATCAGCGTTAAGGAGACGCGATGTTGATAGCGCCAACATCTATTTATAAGGAAATTATAAAAGTTTGCATTAAGGGCGAGGAAGAGAGCGGAACAGAGTTAAATCTGCAAGGCTTTGGAGATTAAACGCCTCGAGAACGGATGATTATACTTTATTTCAACATGACTTATTTTCACTCTAAATACCTTCCATTAAGAGCGCAAGCTAAAATAAATATTGACGCTATTCATTACCCGCGTTTCAGTTAAACTGTCCCTTTTTTCTCCCTAAACAAGATTTTTGTAAAACGGAGCAACATTTTTAAAAAAAATCGATGAATAGATAACGTCGCGGAGATGATAGGGCGATCCGTTGAATTTTGAAAGCGTGGTGTGATTATCGAGTCGAGCCAAGGCTGCAGCGCTCGCTCCACGTGTAAACACAGCGCGAAGCAGCAGTCATTAATTGAAGCATTGAAATTTTCCCCGGGCACTTGGTCCTCCCGTGGGAGCCTTGGTCCCCGAACTCCTCGGGGCTCCTGCGCCCGGCCTCCTCCTCTCCCCCCGAGGTGCGAGTGCTCAACTGTTTGTGCAGCGGGAGTCTGGCCTTAATAAGGTTACGCGAGCCCGGCAAAATGACGATGTGTAGCTTACCTCCGTCGCGTTACCAGCCCGCTAGCTTCGGCTACTGCAAACAGAAATGCTTTCAGTGCAATTAACCCAATGCGCTCGTTCCTCCGGTGGGCTGATGGAAGGGGGGGCGCCGATTGCCGAATCTTACGTACACGTGCGCGAACAGAGGAGAGATTAATTCGCCGAGACACGATCGAGCAAACCGACGAAATCCGAGCTTGAGGAGTCTGCCGGGAGTGCGGAGGCTCTAATAGATCCTATCGGGGGCGGCGTGTATCATCAGCCCCGACGGCTCAATGCTCGCCCATCCGCTGCTCCATCAGACCGGCGTATTGTTTATTTTACATCCGCGGCCCCGTTTTCAACTGCGTAAGCGCGGTATTAATATTAAACGGAGCTCGCGCCGTTAATTTGCGACATTAGATATTGATAATTTGCTGCGTTATACTCGTGTCGCCGTGTGTACGCAAATTAGTGAATCGCAATTGCACAAATGTCAATTACTTGCATGTAGAACACGCGGTAATAGCATTAACTGCAGTTGTCGTACGCTGTTGGCACACCGGCCCGTGTTGATGTCGACAAAATAAAGTGTGACGTTTAATCAATCGCTCTTTATTGAAATTTATCAGGATTAATTTGGCCAAGCGAGGAGCTTTGGATTCGGCGAATTTCCGAAGGCGGGGACTTCGTTCTGCAAGCCCCTCCACTCGTCAATTACAAGTTTCGCGGCAGTGCTTTGAGGTAACCGCTCAATCGGATTAATTTGCGCGTGCGTATAATTAAGATTAGAAATATGAATGACCGTAATCCTGAGATAGTCAAAATCGACAGGACAAGGGCGAAATTGGACTTTCCATCTTCTGTTGGTCCTTATCTAGAATTTATTAAGTTAATTATTTCATTTAGATATTAATAAAAAAATATGATTTGTCGAAGTCGTTCTATAAATTTAATAATAATTGTCCAAAGACCAGGCTGGTGTTTTGCTAAAAACGAATTCGCATCACTGGAGTACGCTTAATCTCAATCAAAGAATATATTTTTTTTTATTTTAACTTTAGCTACAATATCTCATATGAAAATTTATTTCGACGATAAACTGTCTAATTAGAATATAATGATAAGCAGGTTATTAGTGTCTAATAAAAAGGATGATAAATGTTCACCGAGAGACTTATATGTGATAACACTAATATAATAATACTTTATGAACAATGCTTTATCTTCTGCGTAAACATTTTGAGGCTGTAACAAAGGAAAAACAAAACTACCGTAGAACAAAATAAATAAATAACAAAAGAAAAGAAATATTAAGGAAATGAAAAAAAGAAACAAATAAGAAGGTGGAAAGAATAGCTGTTGGTAGGAAGCACAATGACCCAAAGACCTAATTCCCCCGGTTTCCTCGCGGCCGTTAATCGATCGGCAAAAAGGAAAGGTCCCGTTGACGTCAGTGGTGCGAGGGGCACGTCCGCCCGGAAATCCCGCAATAATTGCCGTATGTCGGTATTGTTCGAGGGGCGGAATGGACGACGATTAATCGTCGACGCGAGCAGTCAACAGACACGGCGACTAAGCGAGCCCGGCTAAAGGGATGCCGGCTACCCCATAAGACGATGGATGAAGAACGGGAATGTAGGTATAGTTCCGACAACACCATAAACCTCTCTTTATCGCCTTTCCAGCCTGTAACTTTTTTCATTGGTCTAGTACCGGCTCTAATTGCGACTAACACTAGCGATTCTTAAGACGAAAACCATTACTCTGACAATTTCTAAATCGATTTTTCGGTCTTCAGGTGTTCTTTTTAATTTTCTTACGGCTGCTGAAGGAATTTAGTATCTTTGGGTAATCACGGTACTATTAAATTTATTAGTTTTTGTAAAAACATTTTAGAAATGTTTTTTGAACTATTTGTAATAAATTTTGTTGGGGACAAAAATCCCTTTTTCATTTTGATTTTCGTTTTTATTTACAAACAAACTGCATCACTTTTCTCTTGGTACTATTAAAAGAAGAGTAAAATGATATATCGTTGTAACCAATAAAATAGATATATGTTTAGGAATTCGTATCAGTAAATATGGTTATATTGTAAAATACAATATGCGCTGCGTGATTCCGTCTAATGGATCATATTCATAGAATATCATTCATAAACGTAAAATTGGATATTAAATTTGAACGTACGAATATCTTAAACAACATTATTTGTTTGTCAATTTCGAAATTGTTATTTTACTTTGAAGAGAAATAAATTTTTACTAATTATACTATCCACCAAACCTAAAGAGAAGATGAATTTAATTATTTTATAATTATTTTCTCAAATTACTGCCGAAATACCAAATTTTGTATCTATAAAACATTCCAAGTTAAAAGGATCCCCTGCTATAAATTACTGTTAACTTCGAATTTAATTTCATTAATGAAATTTCACTAATTCGGATTTTGATTTTTACCGATTAAATTTTTGTTAAATAAAATAACTTCTTGATTGCTCCACATAAATTATATTTAATAAATCTGAATATCATGCAATTATAGAGTTTAAACAGCGGACCCTCCGTCATCCCCAATTACTCGAATACTTTAAAATCTAGACCGAAACGACGAAATCCACGTGCAATCAGCAAAAAGCGCGCAAGCTTAGAGTTCCCCTTAGAGCAGGGGCTGCTGCTCCGCCGGGCGGAGGGTTAGAGCGCTGGTACGACGAACTCGATAATCCGACGCGTTCCGGCGCTTCTCCGAGGCAAATTCGAGACTATCGGAATTCCAGGAGCGCGAGCTCGCGGCTCGCCGAGCGATGGGCGGCGCGCGTGAGCCGGAAACCGAGGGCGCGCGCGCGACGCGCGGTTATGCACGCGCGGCCCCCGCGCGCAATCGAAATGCAGCGTCGAACGAATTCGCCCGGCGCTAAATCGGTCACCGGAAGCGGTCCGCCCCCGCGATAAATGCCGCCGCAGCCCCGACCGCAGGGCCAGTTTTGCACTTGCCCGCGTCCTCGAGTTTTAAACTCCCTTGCGCTGCGGGGCTCCCTCGCTGCGGTCAATGTCGCGGCGACGTCAGGTGTCGCCGGGGCATTCCTTGTAAATACCTTTGCAGGGAGTTGCAAAAAATGAGTGGAGGAAACTGTTTTCGAGATTTTGGTTGAAACATTGGTTTTTCTTTTAAAAGTTTGCTTTACGCAGAAATTTTTTGTAAAAAGATTAGGTACACCTAAAATGATAACGTTTAATGTAGCTCAAATAAGTTTTTGCTTCCTTGTAGAGGAAATGTTTTTATTTTTTTTATTTTATCAATCTTGCAGAGTCAGGAAATTGAAAAATTTGTAACCAATGTTTTTTGTATAAGAGGAAGCAACTTTTTATGAGCGTAACTATCGACACAGTCACTAATTCGTAAAGTTGGAACACGCGTTAACTAATAATCTCATCTGATGATGAAATTAGTGCATCTATAATACAATGATATGCTGTTTCTTACATCAGAATCAATTAAATAATTTTTTCCCATCTTCCAATCGATAAAATCCAAGAGAACTCATTCACGAATATTTTTAAAGGATAAGTCAAGCATAACGTGATCTTGTTTCCCGACAAAAATAATGAGAACAATTTGAAAATTCATTTTGAAAGTAATTTAACGCGTAAATCAGGTAAAATAGCTAATAAAGAAGCTCCCATAATATTATCGGGTAAAATCTACATGAAAGTATAAGAATATTAGCACGGCTGGGAATCTCGACCCCCATCGGCACTTTCTGTGTCACAATAAGCCGAGAAAGGTCGTGGAGAAGAGACGCAAAAAAAAGGTTACTGAATAGACGCCGGATAAAATGTAAAGCAACGGAGTATAGATATGAGAGGAGCGAATTACCAAAGTAATGGCTAGCCCCGTCTCGGCTCGAGGAGCCTCATCCCGGCGACCTCCCCTCCGCCGGCGTCGCTTTGGGATTGGGTTTGGCAGGCGGCGCAGCCGCTTCTCTCGATTCGGTCATATTGGCGCGAATGGCGTAGGACGAGGAGGTAATCTGCATATTGATCTCGAGGAGGGATGGCATCTTGGGAGTCGCGGCTTCGCGTCTTCTAAGATGCCGCTCGCAAGAGTGAGCGAGAGAGGGAGAGGGAGGGAGCGAAAGAGAGCGGAAGAAAGAGAGAGAGAGGGATGGTGAGGTTTGGCAGGGAGCCCGGAAGCGGGCCCGAGAGAAAATGAAATATGTAAAAATGCCGCGCGGCGAAGGCGAAATGAAGGAGAGAAGAGGAGGCGTGACTAATGGGCGAATGGAGTGACGAGAGTGTCGCCGGGTATAATCGATGCGCCCCGAGAATGCGAAATTTCTCTCACTCCTCCGAGTATGCGGACCGGAGGATATTGCTTAAATATTCGGAACCATTAATGCCTCTGGCCCTTTTTTTTCTTTCTATTCTCTTTCTTCACATACTCTGGATTACAATAAAAAACGATCGATACTACTGTTATATCTACAACAGAAAATTTTTTTCAGCTTGTACCACTTGTTGATGCGCTTACTACTCTAAAAAACAAACTTTTAGTAAGAAATCGAAATTATACATTCTAATGGTTATTATTTATGAATGATCTCCCTTAGTCTAAAAAGAAATTCATACCCTAAAATTTTTCCTTTTACATTATTACCTTTCTCAGTGAAGCAATAGTTGAACACTGGTTTCACCTCGTATCTGCACTTGTTGAGGCACTCAATCCCGCAGGACGCACAAAAAGTTAAGTAGCCAAGCACGAGCAAGGTGCTCTTAAGCAAAGTCAGTTCTCGTGTCGGAATTAGACATTGAAATTTTCTAATTGAAACGGCCGCTAGGAAAACAATAAAGGGAAACATAACAATTGCGGGAGATGGTCGGAGACAAATAGACGAAGTGTTCATAAAATAATAGCAGCGGCTCTCCCACGCGGCGGCTTTGCCATTGTTCGCCCGCAGAAAGGAGCGCGCGCGAGCGTTGTCAAAGGCCGCGGCGCGAGGCGAATAACCCATTTGGCCGTTAAACTGTTAGTTGAGAACTAGCGCTGGCACATTGGCCGCAGCACCGCACTTACGCGTGTCTGCTCTCAGCCTCGACCCTCTCGGCGTCCCGTATAAACGTTAACCGTCGGCCGCTCGACCAAAAGCGCCGAAATTTCCTTAAAAAACGAAAAAGGAAGAAAAAAGCAATTAGCCTTGATCAAACCGCCGCGCGGCTTCCGGTGGCTAATCTGCGCTCTTCGTTGCCTCGGCCGGCGGTGTTTGGATATACCTTGCCTTATCGCGGCGGCGCCAGCCGATTTCACCTGACAAATAGGAAATCCCCGGCTGGAGGGCCGGTAAGCGCGGCTCCGCCGGGCTGCCTCCAATTTTTCCGCGGCAGATCCCCGCTCGCTCTCTCCCGATATATATTTCTCCTGAGATTGGCCGGAGGGGCTGGCGCGCGAAACTCCCCGAGCACTGCAGCCGCCGGCGACCCCCGCACGAGGAAAGCTCTCCATTCCACGGCGAGATCCCCTCCTTTATTTAGCATCGGGATCTCCGCCGGGGAGCTACACAACGCCGGCGTCCTCTCGCTTCTTTTTTTTTTTCCTTGCCTCCTCCACCGACGCTCAATTTTAAGCTCGATTGACTTGGATTTCGCGCGTCGGCCCGACTGTAGTGCGCCCGGCATTCTTCCGCGCCCGGATTCCGCTCCGCACGCCTCGCTTCGCTCGTTTGTATACGTACGCCGGCGAATTCCGTTGGACTGTAGAATTTAAATTAAATAGTTACGCGACAATTAGCTCTCGGCGGATAATGTCTTTTTCAATTCAAAGGAGGGGCACACCGAATTAGGGAATTTGTAAAAAAAAAGAGAAAAGGGGGGGAGCACAATGTTCAATCGGGCCGGCGCGAGACGTACAAAGGATCGAGTCGTGCGACTGCGTTTCATTTCGCGAGAATGACGGCTGGGTATTGTAATTGAATTTCGCTGGACGGCAATTTATAATTTCGTTCGGGCGATGCGCCCGATGTAAAGGATGGCGAGTGCACCGTCGAAATTAATTTATCGACAATGTGACTTTTCAATATTACTCTGGACGTAACTACCTTTTATTGTTAGATGTCCTTAAAAACAATGATGATAATCGGATGATCAGGAAGACCCTGGAGTAAATCCATTATAAAATTTCGAAGGCAAAAATGATACGTTACTCTTTTTTTAGAAAGTTGCATTATATTCTAATCAAATCAATTTAGTATTATTTCGAATCTAGGAAATAATTTTTCGGATTCAGAGAGAACATTTTATTGGCATCGGTACGTGTATGATAATTTATAGTAGCTTTGGTAGCAGGTGCGATATATTCAAGATTTTTGCCTAAACTGATAATTACGATGGCCAGCGAACTTACATGAAAATGAATAATGGTTCGCAAAAGCCATTATTGGATTAATACCCACAAGAGACTCATTCGGTATGCGTGTGGAATTAGTAAATCTTACTGTGGTTTATGTAACGCACTAATTGCAATTCCGTAACTTACAACGAAGGTAACCCGCCACAAAAAAGTTAAAATGAAAATCGATTAATATCGCAAATGAGCAATTCAACGGGTTTTCCCGGAGCATAAATCAAGCGGAAAACAATAAACGAAGATTAAAATGCGAAAATGTGGAAGGCGAGCTCCGGGCAGCCGCGTCAAATGTAAATGGCAAGCTGTCGGCGCGTCGGCCGCGAGTCGCGCTATAATTGCTTGTCCAGCGGCAAAAATTCCAAATTAATTACGAAACATGAGTCGATAAAGTCACAGCCACGCTCCGAGCAATGCCCGCGACGAACTCGCGCGCGCGAAATCCACTACTGCACGCCGACAAATCCCCCCCGCACATAATCCGCGTTAATCCCCCGCGGTATACATTTTTCCACAATACCATAGTATTCCCGAAGAAATCAACAGCCCGCGCCTTTCGGCTAAAAACACCCTCGCCCCGAGTAAGACTCGCCGGCGTGAATTAATCCGCGGGGAGGGGGATGCGCCGGTCGAAAAGCGAGCGCGCCAAAGTCCATCAATCCTCCGTGTGCGGCTCGATTTATCGCGCGCGCGCGGCCGAATCGTACATCAGCCGGCGCACTCGAATTTCACACGGGCGCTTTTATGGAGCCGCGCGCGTATCACCCGCGAAATGAAAGAGAGGCGCGGCCCGCGCTCGTAAAGCCGTGCCGGACAAACTTGCCGGGCCGATGCCGCAAAACTGATATGACGCCAGAGCGATACTCGGCGAGATGGCGGTTCATGCCCCCCGCTCGCCCTTTTTCCCACGCGCGCACTTGATACGGACATTTTTATACTTGAGGTTAGCACCTGTCGAAGGGAGGCTCGAGTTGGAACTCCAATTTATTTGGTGGATTTACGTTCTGGATTTTTTGCTTGCAGATTTTGAGCTTGACTTATGGGTGAAAACAGATTTTTTTAAGTGACTATAGTCATTTGTACAGAGCTTTGTACGGTTATTTATTTTTTTTTATCCACTGTACTCGGGCACATTTTTCCGCTTTAACTATTGTTGAAAAACGTGATCTAAGAGGATTTAACTATAATGTCATGACTTCTTGATTATTTTCATTTCAATAAAAATAAAACATTTCAATGAATAAAATTTGGTTTCAACAATTTGAAAGGTCTTCATACTCCGCAGTTGTCCTAACGAAACCAATAAAGTACGTTAGATTTACGGCTGAACTTAAGCCCGGAACAAATGTTCAAAGACAAACGACCGTTAGTCCAGTCGGCTTGTACCTGTTATTCTGTGTTTTCGCACAAACTTCCAGATTTATTTTAACGCGACGTATAATCTTCATTGCGTAACGAAAGGCTGGAAAAGAAGGAGCGTCAAAGGTCCTTCAACCTCATCAAAGCAAATAAAGCAGCTCGCGTCAATTAGCCCCGGCGGCGGCTTGCCATTTGCGGGCAATTTCCAGCCGCGCCAGCGCCATAATAAGAAGCGAGGAAGCGCCGCGCTAAAAGTTCGCGCGCTCCCCCTCCCGTGTAACGACCTTTTCTCGCCATTCTAATATCCTCCTTCTCACGGGCCGCGCACCTCCGCTCGCGCCTCATATTCGCCGCGCGCGGGGACATTTACATATCTCCGGCACGCGATCCGACGTTAATAAAGAAGCGCGAGCTTCGCGGGCCCCCCCGAGTCTGTCGAACCGCGGGCGCGGGCGGGTTTATGAACCCTGGGACTCGCCCTCGACGCTCCCGGGAAGCGACCTAATCACAAGGGAGACCGGCCGATTCGCGGATTATTAAACTCGTGTTTACGCGGAAATTTCTTTATTTTCCCGGCTGTCTGTTCTAAGAGCTCGCGTGCTCCCGCCTCGTTTCTTACTCTCTGCATAATAACCACTCTTTAGCGTCTATTAGAGGATGAGCTGATTTTTTAGATCGCTCTTTTTCTCTCGACGCGCTTAAGTAGCCCTTTTCAGCCTTGTTTTGTTTAATCGCGACGATGGCAATGCTCTCGGCGCATCACTTAAAGAACGTTTCCAGTACTCTTGATCATCGATTTTTTTTAGAAAAAGAATTAGTGATGACCGGAAAAATGGAAGCATTTCAAAACTTGACGTGATTAGCTGCAGTATTAAGGCGCGAACATTCATAACATTTATAACTCAACAGTTTTGTACAAAAAGTAACATAATTATAATCTTTTCAGACCTAAATTTTTTCACAAAAAGTTCTGAAATACGACTTTTTTAAAACTATGGATTCTTTTTCCGCGACGTTAATTTTCTCAATTTATATTAAGTGCACAATAACTTACGAAATGGAACATTGTTCACTTAAATTGATTTCACGCAATTTAAGAAATTCGAAAAATAACTACTTATCATTTTAGCAGAAATTGGATCTAAAAGGGTCATCCCTCATCCAAATTTATTTTGATCCCCAAAAATCAACGCTATTCTGTCGTAAAGCATAAAAAACCAATAAGACCTTAAAATAAATTTCAATAGTCCAGTAATTCAAGCTCGCAGGATGCAGCGGAAGCTGGAGTAAAGAAGCGTAGAGAAAGGGAGAAAGGGAGCGCCGGTGCAGTGTGCAGCGGGGGCAGCGCAATGTATTTCCTGCGCGGCCGGGAGGTCGTTTCTCACGCGCCAGGTAATTTCGAGAGCTGCTAAAGGGCTCGCTCGCTCGCGCCCCACCGCTAAATGTACACACACCGCTTAATTATCCTTGCCGCCGCCCCCACCCCACGCCGCGCACATGAGCGCCGTCGAGCTTCTTTCCTCCTCCTTAATTTCTTTTTCACCTCGCGCCCTCTCCCTCCGCCGCTTTTCTTCCTTGCGGAAGGCTGCGTCACGACTCACGACCCCGGCCAAGTTCGCCGCGCGTGGGTGTATTTGCGAGACGTTGTTTGAGTTTACGTTTGCCGGGGAGTTGCCACGGACTTTCCTTTTCCTATAGAGCGCGAGTTCGCCCCGAGTTTTACTATTGATACTTCCGCTCCATCTTTCGCTCGCCTTTTTTATCGGGCTTATTATTGATTGTTGTTTTTCTCCGCTACTGGATTGAAAGCTCCGAGCTTTTCTCTCGATGTTTTTCCGAGGCGTTTCTGAGTAGCGCTTCGGCCCGTTGCTGTGTTATATTATCGAAGACCGTTTTTTTTACTAATGCTATCTAAATTCGTATTTAACGGTGATAACGAATCTTTCGCGGAAAAAGATAGTTTACAGAAACCGAAGTAAATAAAATTATGCTTTTTATTTTTAATCAATAATTTTTTTGCAAGGTACTTCAATTTTTCACGTTATCACTTTCTTTATTGACAATGTTATATAAATTAAATTATCGAGAAATTTATCGCAATGCGGCGCACGTCATTGAATTACACTTTCAGGTCTATCTGCCACTCGAAATCGCATGATGCAAATCATCTTATAATCTTGTGCAAAATCTTTTTAATAGAATGTCCGCAGAAAATGACTATCTGCATATAACGACGATTACGATATCGTTACTCCTTGAAAATAACGATAGCATCGATCAGCTTTACATAAAGAAGATGTTGAAATGATTTTATTCAATACTGTCAGATAAAAATTGATCGGTAATTCTTAAAATGTTATTATTAAACGCCTAAATGTTATTAATAACGCCCAATTTTCCTTTTACAGTTAATAAAGGAATTTCTTGAAAATTTATCTGGGCACGTGTTATAAACATTTTGTTTTTTGTTTTTTAAAGAATAAAGATAAAATGGTATGATTTTCGGATTTATGATTCTTATAATTTATATCAATAAAATACACCAAGACAACCTATGCACCTTATAAGTCTTTCCTGAGCTTGATCAACTCAGATTCATTACCGCGTTTAATGTATCTCTTTCGGCGAGGCTGGAGGCCCGGTTTTGAGATACGAGAGTGGAGAGCAGAAAAAAGGGTAGCGCAAACTGCAATTACGAACTAGCGAGTGCGCCCCGGTGAAAAGTGGAGTCGGGGCGCTGCTTTCAAAGAAAACAGAGAGCCGTCACGCACTTTAGCCCGTCGCGCCGTCTCCGCTGGGAATTTCCCGGTCTGTCAACAGTTTCGAGCGAGTGGCCGCGGGCCCCGCTGACTTCAGAAACGCCCCCGCGCCGCCTCTCCGCGAAACTCAGACTATTATGTCTTTCGTAGGAGCGACGTCTCCGCCGCCTCTTCTCCACCCTTCAACGAGATAACCGCCGCTATTGTATGACTTGGCTGCGCTCCGCTCGATGCATACCGATCGATCAAAGCACTCGATATCAAGAACAATGTATTAAATGTAAATATAGTTTCAAACGTTGGTACATCGATTCTAAGCGTCGTTTAAGATCAGACATATGTCCAAAATGAAAAGTAATACAAAAAAGCGTAATTGTCAGCAGTTACGAAAGTCTTGTATTAAAATCATACCTTTTAAATAATTGAAAGTACTATAAACACTTAAAATTGAAATGTTTTACGAACAATTGAAGAAGCAGCTTAAAGTAACTTTCGCGGCGGTGATTATCGCAAAAAATGACAAGTCTTTAAAGACGTAGACGGCGCAGGGTTGATCTGTTTGTCACATGTGGTCTTGCCCGCTCCAGAGAAAAGAAGCACTGGCCCGCTTCCCGTCTGCTCTCCCTCATTAAGCGTAATCATGCATCGTGCGAGTGTGTGCACGCGGCGCAAAAGGCCGCTTGCACTTGTCACTCGAATCTCGGGGCTGCACGCAGCCGCGGCCCTTCGCGGCACGCGATGCGAAACTCCCCGGGTCGTATTCTCGCCTCAACTTTTCTCGCGCCGGCGCGACTTTAGAGCGCGATATGGCGTTCCCCGAGCCGCGCGTGAGAAAGATAAGACGCGAATGAATCTGCGCGGTTCATAATTGCGCCTTCTTTTTCAGCAATCTTGATGGAAATTGTTGGATTGCATCCGCGAGTGGGCGGTTTCGTAATTTGAAGTGCAGTATTGAAGGAAGTTGATTTTTGACTCCATATTTTAGATAGTACTTTACTAGACGGTCGTGCAAATGATGTTGTTTAAATTTTTGTTAAATTTTGTACTTACGTTTCTCAGCGTTCGTCATATTTTTTATACTGTACATGGATTGTTTAGCTTACCTGAAACAGAAAATTAACTTTATAAATATATACAGTTTACTAAATGAAATTTATTTATTTTCACGATTTATTATATTTATTGTGTAACTCTAAATTATTGATTCTTCAACAAATTACCTACAAATTGAGGGCTATTGATTTATAATACTTAATCAGCTAAATTTCATTGCATTCCTTTTTATTTGCGGGGCTCTCAATTAAAGAAATTGGCGAAATATGCCGACATCTCTCATCTTTAGACCTGATTAGAGAAATAAAATAACGTAAGAAAAAATCGCATAAAATGTTATTGCCGATAAGATTTGCGATGCTATATCTTCCGATAATTATTTTTCATAAATCGTGCATGAATGTTATGCAACGTCTGGATGTGACGATAAAGAAATAATGATGAATAATTGTATTTTTTAAAACTTGAATTTGGATATTATCTAATCTAACTTACACTGCTTAACTTGAAAAGACATGCATACGAAAGAAAACAGGTCGAGTACTTTTATTTAATTTTAATCGTATTTTAACTCAAGTCTACTGCACAGGTTTATAGCCTGTTTTCTCGACAAAAATGGAAAAGAAAAGCAATTTAAAAAAATTTTCCTGCCATTGTGATAAGATAAACTGGAAAATTAAACTTGTTTATATGAGAGGCACTGGACTCATGACTTCAACCCATTTCAATTAGCTCTTTTCACCAACAAAGTGTGAGCAGTCTCTGGAGATGTCATCAGCGACATTGATTTTAGTCATCCTAACGACATGCACCTTTCAGCTACTCTTCGCAAGTAAATAACGATTTATTGTAAATTATTTATTGCAAAATAAATGTTAATGACAGTGGATTAAAGACTTGTAACTTATTTAAAACATTTTGTCAAATTTTCAAGTTCAAATGGTAGCCGGACCTGCTTGCAAGCGAAAATGTGTGCAAGGAGAACCAAGCATGACGTGCCATTTCGAATTCAACTTAGAGATGTACGCCTCGATGAGTGGTGAATGCGCTGGTTGCCCTTCTGAACCTGAAGCTTGCTTTAAACCCGGCTGCATACCTGCCGACGGACGCAGCAAAGCCCTTTACCTTATCAACCGACAGCTACCCGGACCACCTATAGAGGTAACTTAACTATCCTCATAAAAAGTGGGTTGAATTTAAATTGAAATTACCTTTAGGTATGCAAGGGCGACAGAGTTATAGTAGATCTAACAAACAATTTACCAACCGAGACTACAACTGTTCACTGGCACGGCTTGCATCAGAGGCAAAGCCCCTTTATGGATGGAGTTCCTTATGTGACACAATGTCCAATACCACCTGGTAACTCCTTCCGCTACGATTTTGTGGCTGATTTAGCGGGCACATACATTTGGCACTCTCATTCGAGTAAGTTTCTAGAGGCTCTTAATCCGATATTAAAGAATTTATAATAATTAACGATTATTTAGATGATCAAAGAGCTGATGGAATGTTCGGCCCATTAGTGGTACGAGCTCCTCTTCACGAAGTTCCTTTCCGGCGACTTTATCAACGCGATGAACATGTAGTTATGATAAACGACTGGACGAACCAATTATTTTCAAGTGCCTTTACTCAATTCATCCATGAGAGTGCAGAGGTCGAACCACATACGATTCTAATCAACGGACTAGCTCGAAACAATAATGATAATAAAAATAGTTCAATCGTTCGCATGCCAAGCGCCACGTTCGACGTTGAAAAGGTTAAGTTATTAAGTAATGTAAATTGCATTAGTTATTTCATGTAACAGTTAGTGTGAGCCATCTTTGTTTTACGTGTAGGGTTATAACTATAGATTCAGACTTATGAACGCTGGAGTTCATGATTGCTCTATTGAAGTAAATATCGATAATCATACTATGCTCGTCGTAAGTGCCGATGGGAGAGATATTGAACCAATAAAAGGTAGGTTCTCTCCATACCTAAAATTTGTTATTCATTTGCCATTTTTCTTGTTCTGTACACACATTTATGTCAGTTACACAGTTAGCCCTAGTAGAATGAAAGAAATGTTCAAGTGTATGCTCTTTTTTACTAGGCTGAGTTCGACAGAAAATTTTGTCAGTTCTGCCTTTCTGAACCCTATGCATGTCCTAATATTTTTATTGTTATAATGGAAATGATTTTTCAGTTGACGCAGTGAGAATCTTATCTGGAGAAAGGTATGATGTCATTGTATCCGCTACTGAGCCAGTCGACAACTACTGGATAAGATTTCGAGGAAAAGACGGGCAAGTTGAAATATTTAATAATATTGTTTGTACCATGAAAAAGTAGGAAACATGCTGCACTGTTCACTGCCACACTCGAAGAACCATTTGGAATAAATACCTCCTACAAGAGATGTAATTGTAACTCAACGTTTACAAGTGAACGGTTTGCTCTATAAATCTCAGCGGAACTGTTGTTACTCCAAAAGAAAAATTTAACTGTGCTAATTTATGGATTAGATGTTCATCAACTTTTTAAACAATACATTTACATCATTTCAGTGAATGAATGCTTTTCATTTTTAACATTTACTTTTTATTTAGAAGTGGAAGCGCTTGCGATCGAAATAAGGTACATCAAGTGGCCATACTTAGGTACAAAGGTGCTCCTGTAAGAGAACCTACTGGTCCAGTAGGATTTGATATACCTAGTGCAGAAAATCGGAAAGTAATACATCGAAGAGTTAAAATCAAGTTATCGATTATTTATGAGCGATATACATCATGTGCTATTTTTAGGTACTGAATCCTTACAACAAAGGGCAGGAAAGCCCAGACGCAATTAGTATTCCTACTTTGAATTCTGTAGAAAACGACGATCCTACTAGTGTAATACTCAATCACAGATACTTTATTGCTTTCGACTACATAAATTTGGATGAAAGAACAAAAAATCTCGATGGTGAATATTAATAAAATAAAAAAATTATATAAGCTAATCTACCCTATTAGTAGCTGTAAAAATTATTATAATCTTTACGATGATTATTTTAGAGCCAAATGTAAGTAAACCCAGAACACTGTGGCAACTAAACCACATAAATTTTAAAGCGCCATCATTTCCATTATTAACTCAAACGGAAATGATTAAACCGAATCAGTTTTGCAACTATACGGCAAATATGAAACATTGCTTAAAGGAGTACTGCAGCTGCACCCACACATTAAACGCAGAACTCAATAGTATCGTCGAATTAGTACTCGTCGCTGAAGGTAAATGGATCAATGATATTTCTCGTAACAATGCGAGTAGTAATAATTATTTATACATTATTTAATTGCAGGTGGAGGTAAAGTAAACCACCCTATACACTTGCATGGCTATCATTTTCGAGTTGTAGCAATGGAAAAGCTCAATGATACTACGACACTTGAGGAAGTTAAACGAATGAACGATGAAGGTAAAATTAAAAGAAAACTGAGCCGTGCTCCATTAAAAGATACAGTTATGGTTCCCACCGGTGGTTACACTGTCGTCCGCTTCTTCGCTAATAATCCTGGTATAATTTTAAGAAAAATTCTCATATTATTATAACAATATCTATAAGCAATTGCTATATTGATTTGGTTTTCAGGATACTGGCTGTTTCATTGCCATTTTGAAATGCACTCGGACGCTGGAATGGCATTACTGTTTAAGATTGGCGAACACAAAGATTTTTTGAAACCACCGTCAAGTTTTCCTAAATGTATTCCTCATGTATTGTGATTGCAATACCCAAAAAACCTCTGCCAATTCATTGCAAAATAATGAATGCAAAAAATAAATTTTTTCGAAATACTATAATATTATTCTTAGCAGTTTTAGTAAATATAGTAGAATCGTTTAAAAATTTAATATTACAATGAGGCAATATATTATTTGGCGAAGAAGACGTTTAAAAGGAGACTTTCACAATATATTACGTTTATTTAAAAGCTCTTAAATGTTGGCGTTTCCTTGTTAGATTAATGAATGATTACTAAAATTCGCGAAATAAGTATTTTTAAATCAAATTGACGATAACACTACTTTAAGGAAAAAAAACAAAAACTGCTTATAGGAGTTATGATAAAAATAATAGGCGAATAATCGATTTTTCTGTATCGAAATTCGAAGTCGAAAAATGTTCGATAAGATAGATGGTTAACGTTCAACAAATTCATAAATAAATAATGAGGTTAAAAGGGTTGTACGAATTTATAGACGCGCAGCGCTCAAATTAACTAGTTACACTAAAATTGGATTCATTTATGTGCAAAGAAAAAAAGTAATGAAATAAACTTTTCGTAAAAATAAACTATTTTCATGCATTTTAAATAAGCTGAAATGTAAAATATAAATTATTCTAACGTTATTTCTATGCTCAAAATAATGATTTTAATACTAAATCCACATATAATAAAGAAAAGCTATTTTAATAAATTAAGGAGAGCGGAAATTAAAGGAACGAGAATTTTCTAATTTTTTAAGAGTACGACATTCAAAAATACTTTATATTTATTTCGCAACCTCTTTAAAAAAGCAATCTGCTAACTGATTTTTGATAAAATTGCATCTACTTATCATTCTTATACATATCATCTAAATAAATTCTTTTGACAGTTCGATAAGATAAATCAGTAATTAAATCTCGCTTATGCATGATAAAAAACATTGTGCTCGTAATTTCATTCCATTTGAATGAGTGCATTTCATCCAAAGAGTTTGGGGACTACGTGACGATGCCATCGACGTCATTGACATTCGTTATCCTAACGACATGGTGCACCTTTCAGCTTCTTACCGCAAGTAACTAACTATTTATCACATAAGATATATATAAACTATTGTCTATATAAACTATTGTATATTTATAAACTATTGTCAAATCGTCAAGGTCCACTAGTAGCCGAACATGAGTGTAAGCGAAAGTGTGTGCAAGGAGCACCGAACATGACTTGCCAATACAAATTCAACCTGGACCTGTATGCTTCGATGAGTGAGGAGTGCGCTGGTTGCCCTTCTCAACCTGGTGCTTGCTTTAAACCTGGTTGCATACCTGCCGACGGTATCGGCAAGGCCCTTTACCTTATTAATCGACAACTGCCCGGACCAATAATAGAGGTACATTTATCTATAGTTACAAAATACGCCTGGTACTTAAATTATGGTCGTTGTACTTAGGTTTGCGAGGGCGATAGAATCATAGTAGATCTGACAAACGCATTATCAACCGAGACTACAAGTATTCACTGGCACGGCATCCATCAGAAAGGAAGCCCTTTTATGGATGGAGTTCCTTACGTGACGCAATGCCCAATACCTCCTGGTTATAAATTTCGCTACGATTTTGTAGCTGATAGAGCAGGCAGTTACTTTTGGCACTCTCATTCAAGTAAGTTTATAGCAGCTTGTAATGTAGTATTAATGAATTTGTAAAAAATTCATGAACATTTTTTATTCCCTGATTTTTTAGACGATCAAAGAGCTAGTGGAATGTTTGGTCCATTGATAGTGCGAACTCCTCTTTCCGAAGATCCATTGCAACAGTACTACGACCATGATGAGCATGTAGTTATAATAACTGATTGGACAACGGATTCATTTACAAGCGTCTACATTCAAGCCATCCTTAGGACTGCAGATATCCATCCACATACGCTTCTAATCAACGGACTTGCTCGTGACAATAATTATACTAGTAATAGTTCAAGTACTCGCATGCCAAGTGCGGTATTCGAAGTTGAAAAGGTTAATTTATTAAACAATGCAATTTTAGTAGTTGATCCATCTAAGTAGCTAGTTTTAACTATTTGGTTTCTCATGCAGGGTTATAAGTATAGATTCAGATTTATAAATGCTGGGGTTGATGACTGTCCAATTGAAGTAAGCATTGACAATCACTCGATGCTCGTTGTGAGTGCCGATGGAAGAAATATCGTACCGATAAAAGGTAGATTATAAACACATCTATCATTTGTCACTGAATACCTAATTACATCGCTAATCGTATGCGGCATATCGTTGTTTACTCATTTAAAGTATCCACTTTTTAAATCTGAAAGAGGGAAAACTAACTCAAACCGAATAAAGACTGAGTCAGTCCACCTAAGAAAGACTTAATCATTTCTGAAATAGAGTAATTTTTCTCTTATATAGAGTTATTTTCGATTTGACACTCTTTCACATTAAAAAAATATATTTATTTTTTATTGATGTAATTTTTACCTGGTTTCAGTTGACTCAGTGAGAATGTTATCTGGTGAAAGATACGACGTCATTATATCTGCTACCGAACCGGTCAATAATTACTGGATAAGATTTCATACAAAAGATGGGCAAGTTTAATTGTTCTAATTGTTTAATTGTTTTCTCATTGAAAAAAGTCGAAGACATGCTGGGGGTATCTATTTCCCAAATCAGATGCAACTACGGCCCAACATTTATAAGCAAAGGATTTGCTCTAAATTTTATGTTGTTTCATGACTGCTTGGGAAAACTCTTTTATTATAAATGGGGACTGCAATTGAACTATTTTGTAGATTAGTAACTTCTTAACTTTTTGGATAGTTTGTTTAGCGTTTTCTTCAGTGAGTTTGTAACCGTCATACATATCGTTATAGAAAAGATATTTTTCATTTTCAACATTTATTTATTATTTAGAAGTAACAGCGCCTGCGTCCGGCATGGTGCTTATCAAGTGGCCATACTCAGGTACAAAGGTGCACCAGCGAGGGAACCTACCGGCCAAGTTGCATTCAATTTGCCCAGTTCAGAAAATTTTACAGTAATGCATCAGCAAGTTAAAATAACGTTTTTGTAATTTAACGATTATCTGTAATTGATGTACTTTGTGCACTAATTTTAGATACTGAATCCTTACAACAAAGCCCAAGAAAACTCAGAAGCTATCAGTATTCCTACTCTGGATTCTGTAGAAAACGATGACGCTACTAGTGTCGAAAATGCGGATCACAAATTCTTTATCGCATTCGACTATCTCGATTTGGAAGAAAGAACCAGGAATATCAAAGGTGAAAATAAAAAAAATTATTTAAACTAATGTAAGAGAAAGCGAAGAATAATCAGAAAGAATGAACACCAAATTAGAGGATTATAATTAACCGTGAAGTGAGCTAAATTTGAATTGCAACCGATATCATATGTATAGTACAAGATGATTAGAAAGTAGCAAATCAAGTTTAGGTCACCTAACGTGGTCTATGCACCCTCGTTGATTTATTCTACTTTCAACTCCATTATTCCGTTTCTTACCTTATGTACAGATAAACTTTAATTGTTATACTCATCATAATTTTTTAGAGCCAAATACGACTCAACCGAAAACGCTATGGACTCTAAATCACATTAATTTTAAAGCGCCACCATCTCCACCCCTGACCCAGTCAGAAATGATTGCGCCGAATCAATTTTGCCACTATTCAGAAAATATGAAGCACTGCTTAAAGGAGTACTGCAGTTGCACCCAAACATTAAACGCAAAACTCAATAGTGTCGTCGAACTGATACTCGTCGATGAAGGTTTAATAAATTTTTCTTACATAGGGGAATGCTCATAATTATACATTGATAAATTGCAGGTGGACGGAACCTCAACCACATTCTACACTTGCACGGTTATCATTATCGAGTAGTAGCTATGAAAAAGTTCAATAGTTCCGTCACTGTTGAAGAAGTGAAACGAATGGACGAAGAAGGTAAGATTGAGCGAAAGCTGAGCTCTGCTCCATTCAAGGACACAGTCATGGTTCCCAGTGGTGGTTACACAATCGTGCGTTTCTACGCTAACAATCCAGGTATTTCAAGAAAATCTTTTATTTTTATTATTATAAAAATATTTAAATATTTAAACCATCTTTCATTACAATTTTTTTCAGGATACTGGCTGTTTCACTGCCATTATGAAATTCACTCGGACAATGGTATGGCGTTGCTTGTCAAAGTTGGCGAGCACGAAGATTTTTTGAAACCTCCGCCAAATTTTCCTAAATGTACCCCTTATAAATATTAAAAAAGTCCTTATACCTTTGTGAATAATGCATGTCTGGAACAAATCTTTTACTTTTGATAAAAAAATCAATTTTGAAAAACAACTGCTTAAGAACATTTGATTTTCTGTTTAAACCTATACTGCAAGCATGAAATTAATGGTTCTACATGAATTTAGATTAATATATAATATAGTAGCATAATTAGAATATATAATATGTAAATAAAAATAGTACAAAAAGCTTAGATCAATAAAGGTGTAAGGCAAATTTGTATATCGAAGGAGGGTGGGGCAAGACGAGGCGGACAGACGAGGCAGTAGACAACAAGCGTTGGTGAAGACGTCGTTGAACCGACGTGTGCGCAGCCGCGCGAGGAGCCCACCGACGGCTAACGTCTGTTCGTCGGGCTGGCGCCCGCTGCGAAACAAATGCGCTCTCGTAAATCTGATTTATCGGCCGAGCCGGAAATCCCGGCTCCCGTCTCGCGACGCTGCAGCTCGCACCGCCTGTCGCCAGGATTAGGCCGCTCGATGCCTGATGCCTCTATCGGTAACTACATTCAAAGGAGTCCAAATTGTACTGCGTGAAAAATGCCCCCTATACAATCGTTATGTTTCAAACAATCCCACCGTCGACTCCCGCTCAAATCGATCTCCATTTAATTTCATTTCATTATTGCTGACGTTCATTTCATTTGCATCTCAAAAATTGACGAACTTGATTTATTGCTTCTAAAAATGAATAAACGAAATTCGTGCGCAAAATATGTCTACCCACATTTATTGTACTTATCCGTATTTAAACATGCAGTATACCAGTAATTTTTAAAAGTGTATAATTTAATCACACCCCCGCGATAAATCAAGCGAACGTAAAAGAAAAAGTCGAGCAAGTTTTTATCGCTATCAATTGTAAATTTTCACGAGGCAGCATCTCTCATAGCCTTTCGCACGATATTTGTCAGCTACGCAACGACGCGTCGACGAAAATCCGTCGGAGGTACTACGATTTGTCGCTCGTATTCCGGTCGGGATCCGCGGCGCGACGAAAAAATCGCCTCCACTTCTTCTCCCCCCCATTCTGCCCTCTCGCTCTCCCCCGCCCTTCCGCCGATCCATTAGAACTTTTTCAGGCAAGGAGCACTTTGCTCAAACCGGCAAAGTTTCGACTACGAACAAATGTGAGTCCCCGGATGTTTTAATCCCGGGGATGGCCGGTGATTTACGCGCCGGAGCCCGACGCCCGACAGTCCCTTTCCCGCACCTCCGTCGGCCGCGATCTTAGGCCGTGGAACTTTATGACCCGCGCCCCCCTCGATAACTCACCTTTCGTCTTACACCTCGGCCTACGACTCCCCCGCGAAGCGCCGCTGCCGCTAATTAATAAAATTGCTGCGAATGCCCATTCCGCGCCATAATAGCGGAGTAAAAACGCAGAGTGCCACGTGTCGTGTGTACGATAGGAGGGTACGAGAGATACGGGGGAATATGTTTCTATTATATGGGGAGAGGTACGTGCGCGCGGCTCCCTGCGATCAGGTAAGAAAATCACACGTAGCCGCGCAAACTGCCGCTATCGATTTTCCAATCTCTTATCTCTCACTGCTCCCTCTCGCTTTGTCCGCCGCTCTAAGCGCGGACGACACGCACTAAAACGCGAGCGACTCGTATTATAGTCTCTACAGGCACTATCCCCCTGTAATACGTGTAATACTTCGAGAAAGCGATTAACCTCTTTCCCTCCGCGTGCGTCGCTGCGTTATAACTTGAGAATAGACCGCGTTTGCAGATTAATCCATTTTCTCTTTTAAGTGATGCTTTTTAAATTTCGCGCTTAAATATAACGGAGGAAACGAATTTTTATGTATAAGAAGGGGTAGTGAATTTTTTAAAGAAAATCAAACACTGTAAAAATTCCGAATGAAAAAACAAGAACATTTTCATTGATGCCGGGACGTGAACACGCGCTTATCCGTGGATCGATCGGTCCCTGCGCTTGATTTATTTGTCGGCGCTTACGGTGGTAAAAGACTGGCGCGCTCTTCCGGATTCTCGTGCGAATTCGTATTCATGAGAACGAAAAAAGGGCGAGCGAGATGTAAGAGCGCGAGGCTACGGAGGGGGCGAGAATCGTCGTATGAAACCCTACGAGATATATCAATGAGAAACACCTGATGTCGGTTTTTTGGCTCTTCGTGTCTCATTCTGGAAAAATACGAGAAACATGGTTACTGCGAGAAAAAGTTTTATTTATTCCTCTCTTTTGCTTCGATGTTTCTGACGCTACACTTTTGTCTTTTACGAGGTGATACGAAAAAAAAATTATTTGAATTTCTTTTAAAAAAAAGTGCAGATATTTTGATAAAAGGAACTTTTAATTCGAGCTCGATAATTGTGTCACCCCTCTGTTTTGAGAGACGGCGAAACAAAAATTGTTCATAATGGGTAAAGAAAAGGGTCTCGGGCGATATTATTTTTAACGCGAGAAACAATCGCAGCTCGCAATATCGTTAAATTTTTAATTAAACCGAACAGTTCCCTTGAATTTTTCACTTTCCCTTTCAATTTCATTATCTCGGTCTCGCCACTCCCCGACTCTATCTACTTAAACCCTTTTAATTTTCAAGCTCGCGGCTTCCTCTTTTTCTCCGGCTCCGCGCCCCTTTTTTCGCGCTTTCATCTTCCGTCGTCAAGCAGCTTTACGGCTGGCCGGGGACGCAAAGGCCGGGCATCGTTTAATTGGAAATTTCGAAATCTCGACTAACAACCCTACGAAGCGTACTAGAGTGGCGCGCCAACTTCCTACTTCCTACGCCATTCTACTTGTCTTATCTTACTCTTTTTATGTTAGTGAAATTTTAAAGATGTATACGATGCAAATTATATTGTATCTTTTAAATATTATAGTTTGTGTAAGTGAAAATAATTTTATTTAATTGTTTATGGGAGTAGTTAATTAAGTGCACGACCTTACAAAAGTAGGACAGAGTAGAAAATGTAGTGAATATAGTTAAAAATAAACTTGGCAGTACTCTCTACACTTTTTTACTGCACGAACAGGTTTTTTAAAACATTTGAAATATTTATAAAAAAAAGAGATGCTCCACTTGCGAGTGCATGAAATATGAAACAGCCCATTGAGTAAATGAAATGCAAATACGGAAGAGCTAAAGCTGGGTAAGAAGTTCGCATTGAATGACTATCGAATAGCGAAGTAGTTGGGCTCCTCAAGTCGGCGTATTAACATTGGTAAAAATATTTCCATACACTGATTCCTCGCGAGCGGGTAAAAAGTTGCGCAGCGACCTACGCTAACTGGAGTGAAGCGCTCGACCGAAGAGAAGGAGACGTACGAGGCGGAAGAGGGGAGGAGAAAACCCGAGGAAAAAAAGGGAAGTACAGGGGGGGAAAAAGTTTTTCGCGGGCGGGGAAAAATCGAAGGTGAGGAGGCGCCCGGGCAAGAGACAGAGGTGAACGCGAAAGTTCCGCGATAGACCGACAAGGTTCGAAAGCTGCCCTTTCCCCGCTCTTTCTCTTTCGTCGGACCGGACTTGCTTTTTAATCTGACGCGCGCGAGCTCGATCTGGGACGCCGAAAGTAGGACTCGAGTTTGGCCGGCGACGAAGACCGAAGGCGATCCTCGGGTTACATGTACTATTATACAGCGTGGGAGACTACGGGAGGTCGTATAAATACTTTCGGTGAATTGCAAAATGAAGGTTTTTTAAATTTTTTATAATTTGAAAGTTTACTATTTGATTGCGGCAGTGTGAGTTTAAACATGATGATAGTTTCAATTTCTGCTGAAAATTTTGCAAAGTTTAACTAAAATTTCGAACATTTTTCGGAAGTAGAAAAAATTTTTATAAAAATTTTCTGAAACTTTTTCCAATAAGTTATATATCTACTCATACTTTGGTTAGACTTTTTCCTTTTTATATTTTACTAGACAGATACATCATGTTTCGTGCAATCAATTTTCTCAGTCTCTTTTAATAAAATGTATTCTTTTAATAAAAATATTAAAACATCAACTATCACATTCTACTTTATATAAAGGCCCTTCTTTTTAATTTATTTTCTCAAAAAATATACATTTCAATAAATAACAGATTATGATGTATTAATGCTATAATAATTTAATATTTACTTCATCAATCTATTTAAATAGATGTAATTCTTTGATCATTTGAATTAAAATATTAAATCAAATCGAAATATTTTGAATTTTAGTGCCATTTAATTGGACATTTACTCAAATTGCTTCTTGAAGTGCTTCACAACATCCTGCCATCGTTTTAAGAGAGAATTTTTTTCACAAAACTTAAATTTCTTCTTTCCTATCTTTAATTCAGTTTAAATAAAATCTCCATCTCGCAGTTGCAAATATAAATGTCCAATAATCCTCCTATATTTTATTCATTATAAATACCCTTATCTCTAAATATTCACCGTCGCCGATCGCAGCCGCAAGTTATTCGGTAGACTCGACTAAACAAGCCGGTTTAATATCGTCCACGCGGCGGAGTCAAAAGCGGCGTCGGCGGGGAGGAAGGGCGGGAGAGAGGTACCGGCGCGCGATCGCCCGCTGGACCATAACTAATAATGCCATTACCGCGGCGAAAGAGAAGAGTTCGCCGGCCGTCGCCGCCTCTGCGGTTCGATAATCGACACTCGACGCGCCGGACGATCGAGGAAGTTCGCCCAATTATCGCAAGGTCGCCCGCGCGAGCCGCCGTCTGAAAAGGAGATAAACGCGCCCGGTGAACCTGCACCTCCTCCCCCTCTCTGCGGGCCGGGCGGCAAGAAACGCACCGACGGCACGCTTCGTTTGCCCGCGTAAGCGGAACCCGCGGCACCGCAGACGGGATGCATCCGCAGACCCGGAGCCATCGCATCCCGCCAATTTCGCGTCTTTTTTGCGCGGCCGCGTAATTATGAGCAAATATTGCGACTGGGGGGTAAGCACGCGCTCGCCAGACGCGCAAAAACTTTTTCTTTGCAGTGCCAACAAAAATAATCCGGGACCGATGCGGATTCTTTTCGCTGAAACTTTCAACTCCGCGCTTCTTTTTATCGGTGCACAGCGCGAGTAAATAAAGTTTGCGGTCGGGTTTATTATTTGTCAAAAATAAATATGAATTTTTTACACGATTACCTTTTTTCAGTGCTACAGAATTTTTTTTAATTTCGCAAGTATTTTGTACATAATTGAAAATTTTGTATGCTTTTTAATTTTCGGTAGTTTCTGTCAGGGGATTAAGTTTTCGTCAACTGGAATTTTTAGCATTTAAAAATGTTATCTTCTTTTTTATAGGTGACTTTTTTGTCAGGTAATTTTGGAGGGTTTGTTTTTTAATGGGATTTTAGTTAATCTTTTAGATGCCCTCTGGATAAAATTAAAAAATAGTTGATCTTTTGCAGTATTTTCGAAAAATAACGTCATAACCAACTCAACTTACTACTCAAAAATTTATTTACCGAAATATTTTAACTGGTTCTCTTGAAAACATAATGAAAACATAACACTCATTATAAAATAAAATCACAATTGTTAAGAAGAAGACAATTCAGAATTCGCCGTTCACAAATACGAAAGCGACGAAGCTCCAAACGTGAATTCAATAGGTAAACGCGGAGGGAGCGAGCTCTCCGTCCGGTATCCCTCCTCATTTTTCCTGTTCACCACAGCGTACCGGTGGTGCCCGCGTACGCGCACACGCCCGTTCATAATTGGATCAGAATCAGAAGCAAATTGCTCGTAACGAGGCCGTTCGAGCTAAGCTCCCCGTTCGACAGGAACAAGCCGGCCCGAAATCGGCCGTCGAGTCGTCTTACCTCGCGGCCCTTCCCCCGGCCCCTTTACAGCCGGCGAATTCCTCCCGACTCCTGCGAAAGCTCCATCCATTAAGCAAGCCGAGCGCAAAGTCGACGATTTGTTTTTTAATTGCACGATTATTTGCTTCTTTCTTTAACTTCAAAAATCATTAACTTCGTCTTTTGTGGTGAGCGAAAATATGATTATTTCGTTTAATTAAATGCAGTTAGTAATTACTGTCCGTTATTCGATATTTCTAATTACTTTTCGAGAGAGGAGTATTTCGGTCTAAAGGAAAATTAAAAAGTAGCGGTCTTTGACGGTGTCGAAACAACAGGCCAGTTAATTTGTTCAGCGCGAAGTGAAGCCCTACCGATACAGGCTGAAAGAATCGTTATCCTCGAGAGGAAAAAAGTACTGGAACTTAATTATCTGTGTGGGTCGAGCTTTTCATGAGCCTGGTTCGTCGGGATTGTGCGTGTCAGGCAACTTTTTCATCCAGATTTCTGTGTGTAGGCGTAGACGTAAAGAGAGACCGCTAGAAAGCTATGGTCGAACGTCGAGGTTCTAAAATGAATTTTCTAATATATCGATTCGCTTACCCGGTAACGAGCTTTAACTTGCCGACCACATGAAGTTTAACTTGTTCTACTCCACTTTCTATAATCATGTGTTGCGTTCGTTACTAGAAATTTATTTAAATACGTAAGCATAATTAATTATTTTTTAATTTTTGTAAATCTTAAAATAAAAAATATGTTTAATCAAGTGAAGTGTTTTTGACAGTAAATTAAAATTTAACCTAACTGATTACTTGCAACAAAATTCGGAAAATTTCATCAAAATACATTGTTAGTCATAAAAAACAAGTTGTATCGAGAATTTCATGGTAAAAGAAAAAGTGAAATGTTAAAAGTACCAGTCAATAAAAATTACCGCAAATCTTCGACTCCATAAATCCGCCTTCGTGATTTTTGACACATGATCGCCTGTATATCACCCGCTGCAACCTCGCGACCCTTTTTTCCTCCGCGCGGTACTGCATTCGATAACAATTCATCATTGGAACGTCTCGGGCATCGGCGCATCCGGAAAAAATTGCTCCGAACCGCCCGATCGAACGCAAAAAAAAGTAGACCACCCGCGGACGAACGAAAATTCAGCGATTTTACAACTGCGGATAAAAGAAATTTCCCCCCTGTCAAGATCGAGGCACTCGAAGGCTTTAATCCGATTTGATTTTAAGAGGCCGGCGAGTGGGGAGTTCCCGCATTTATCGGCTGAAATTAGCGGAGCAAACTTGGACGGAAAAAGCAAAGCCGGGGAACTTTGCGTTTCCCGAGTGCACTCTTGAAAATTAAATGGCAACCGCGTGCCTAGGCAGGGGCGGCATTAGGAGAGACTAACAATTTTCGCGCTCGTATCGATTAAATCGGCCTCGCCCGCGCGAAATTTACCGTGTTATTCGAGCGGGCGCTTTGACGGGGAGAAAGGGGAGGCGCCCCGGAATTCCAAGGCCAGATATGCGCGAGTACTAATTTACTTTTTTTCCTCGGCTTTGCGAGCCACTAACTCAACGTGACGCGAAAAGCAACGCGCCGTTCTTTGCCTGCATAATTTAAGGCGCGTCTTCTGCCCCTCCGCGGTCCCCAGCTCGGCTCGTTCCCCAAATAAACTTGCGCGCGCGCCTCCGGTGAAGGAAAAAAAAGGAGCGAGGGTGCGCCAAGAAAAGCGACGTCATCCTCGGTCCCTCCACTGGGTGCTTTAAAAATCGCCGGCGCATGCAAAAATCTCATTCACGCCGCCTCGAGAGTTACTCCCCGCCGGACGCAATCCTGACTCTTTCTACTTCGTTTCGCCCTCTTCGTTAACTGCGCTTTTCCTTTTTTCTCTAAGCATCACGTCACTTTAGTTACGTTATTATTTATTAACTATTTAAATATATATCTTTAAATAATTGTTTTTAACTTTGTTTATTGATAGCAACATTTAACGCGAAGTGAAATTTTAAGCGACTTTGTAATAAAAATTTTTTAACAAATTTGAAATTTTTCAATTATTCAAAAATTATTACTACTAGACATTACTTTTTTCCTAAATAAAGTTTATTTACATTCATTTATAAATTTCTTATACGATTGTTTTTTTTCACACGTTATACATGTGCTGGCGCACGTATATAGATGAACAGCTGCGCACACATTTATACACTCAAATGCACATAATATTATACTTTCTTTAATCTAATTATTATAGTCAGGAATCACGTATTATATGAATATAAACAGATAATAAGAAAAATATTAATCTCGATCGTAAATACATAAATTGAATTTTACACGTCATTCAGGGTATAGAAGAGTGACGCCTCGAGCCCGCCGGCGATGATTTATCGGAGCAATTTCAGTTAATAGAGTGCGTAGCGCGGAAAGTGCAGATCCGAAAATTCTTGCTCCGGGCGTCCGGGGGGACGGATGGCAGCGAGCGGCTCTGGAAATTGACCTCGTCACGGATTCCAGCGCGATTCGCCGCTAATTAACCTCAAGGCACCCCCGGGCGGCCGGGTGGGGGAAACCCCCGTGCATTCCTCCGCCGAGCGTCCCCCGGCTTGTCCTTTGCGACGTTCGACTTTCGAGCTTTGCGCGCGCGACCCAGGAATTCTCCGGCAGACCCGAGAGCAGCCCACTTGCGAGGCTCGGGGGCTCGTGAAAGCCGAGCTGAAAGTTAAGCGACGCCGGCGCGCCATCCGAGCGCCGGCTGTAACGCCGAGACCCTGCGACCCCCTCCCCCCGGCTTTTTAATTGTCTTATCTTTATTTCGAGGTAAATGGAGGGAGACGGGTGGGAGCGGTGGGCCTCCGCGGCGGGCTGGCATTGTTCCTCGCTCGTTAATACCACTGGCTAGTTTGATCGCTGACGGCGCTCGTCATCTGCCGGGCCTGATTAAGCTTTAAAAGAGAGCTTGGAATTTTTTTCCTTTTTTGGAAAAACTAACAAAATTTAGCATGGCGCGCTTAATTTTTTATGATCCTTTAATGAACTTTACTTAGAAAAAAATTCTCAAATACTTTTTAAATTGAAGACCTATCTTCTTTTAAATGCACATTCTGTCGTATATAAAATATACCTACTACAAGTTGGAATACGTTCTTATTTTTAAATTTAAAAAATAAATAATTATTTCATGAATCTGCATTAAAACAAAGGTTTTGCTGATTCGTTCTGAATTTTAGCGCAATTCAACCAGAAATTTACCCATTAACCAATCGAATGGTTTCTTTAAATGCTTCACAACAACCTGTCGTTTCTTTTTAAGAGGAACATTTCCACGAATATATAGTGAGGAAATAAATTGAATGAGCATTATTTAATAAAGATCAATTTTATATAAATGCTTTTTCTTTTGTCTCTCGGTAGCGCGGATGTGTGCACATTCCTGGGAACACAAAGGAAGTACCTAAAAGCGAGTTCACGAGTGCAGTAGGAAGGAAGCAAAAGAAAGAGAAGAGGAAGCTCGAGTGTGAAATACTCCGGCTAGCCACGGTGGCTATTTCATATATATCTCGTAATTTTTGACACTCTTTTCGAAAGGGCACGTCTACAGAACACGACCTCAATTTAATTCCTTTGAAAAATTTATTGCCTCGCAACTTTGTTGAATTTTCCGGGGAAATTTCATTCGGCCGAATTAAAAATTTTTTTTTCGTTATTTCCTTTGATATTTACCACGTTATTTCGTTAAATATGAATTACACCCTTGGGATAAAAGAAAGATCGCATCGCAATTCCGGGCAAAGCAAATATAAAAAAAGAAACGAGAAGTCCGACGATAAATTTTCATCGCAACAAAGGCCCCGGCCGCGCGCATAATTTCCAGAAGCAGCTGCAGCTTCGCGAGCCGAAAGAAAAATCGCCAAGGAGGGAAAGTTCCATTTCCAGTTACAAAGGGTGCGCGGGGTCTAAATTGTCGGTCTCTCTCTCTCTCTCTCTCGCTCGCTACATCGTACTTAGCGCGGACGTGCCGGCGCGAAATTTAAAGAGCCTTCAGAGCGAAAGTTTCGCCTTTTATTTTGCAAGTCCGGCGCGCGAGAGAGCGATGAGCGGTGAATTAATTACGGCGCTGATCTTTAATGCAATAAAAGTCAGCCCGGGCCCAGAATAATCGGATCTCGACTACGGGCCGGCGTTTATTTTCGCAGCCTCGCCGGGGGTATCCGTCAATCTCTCAACGAGGGGGAAATTTGCCGAGTGCCCGGAGCACCCGGAATTATCGTCATTACTCCGTCGAAAGAAAAAATTCGATAACCATTTCGCTTCGCCAATTTAACGGGATAAATAATTTTCCTCGTCGGGGTTGATTAATTATCGAGCGGGCGTAACTTTTTAAGGGGGCGAGCGTAAAGTCGCGCGCCGGGCGGGACGTATAAAAAATCTGTAAGAGGCATCGCTCGTAAATAGATTTAAAAGGGACATCCCGGGCGCAGCTCGATAACGCATTTCTCGCGGATTAGCCGGTAAACGTAAAGACCGTCATCTCGGCGGTAATGAGGCCAAGCCGGCGGCCCGCCCCACGGCCAACAAAAAAATCTCGTTAACCACCTGGCGTTGGAAAACGCGGCGGCGGGGCCGCGAAGTGGAAATATGCCTTGAGAGAAAAGACCGGGGGGAGAGGGGAAATTGGAGAAAAAGCCCCGGTAACGGAGAGAAAGAGCGAACTCGTCGCCTCGTTAAAATCTCGGCGAGCACGGGTTACGGCGGCATAAACAGCCGTCAAATCGGTGCCGGCCACGCCGTCTTAATTAGTGGGCTCGTCGTCCTTAAACAATTTTCTACTTAATAAGCGCGAGCAACGCACACCGCGGCCGGTTCAGTGTCAGGGTGACGCGACAAGGTCGACGACCGCGAGCCGCCTTTTTTCTACTACCACCTGCCCTCCACCCTCTGGGTGCCTTTTTTTACGCGTCGAGGGTTAAGGTGAGCTTGTTAACGCGCCCATACTCATAAATTTAACTGACGTACGGAATACTGGAAATGCTGACTTGCGTGAATTTAAAATTAATTTGTAACAATCATGCATGTCTGAAGCACTTTTTTTACTTTGACAGTAGAGAAGATTATTCTGGGTAAGCAGGATAATTAACAAAGTTATTTATTTTTGACAGGAAAATACCCAATAAATTTTATGTGATACTTATATAAAAGCAATCTTTTTTTTACATAATTTTACATTTTAATATTGTGCACTTTGGTTATTTTGATATTATTTTTCTTTTCATCCTCGTTTTGTTATTATCCTTTTACACCCTCTTTCCCTCTACAAACTGAAAATTTTATGAGTATTTGAGAATGTATTAGTTATGACTGCAGTAATAATAAAATTAACGGCACCATTATATGGGATGCTAAATTTTGTCTAATGTTTGAAAATCAAAAAGAATTCTATAATTAGTTATATTTTTTGTCATTGCAGATGCAAACGTATTATTATTTAACTAAGTGCTTTCGTTAAAAAAAAAACAATAATTAACAAAGTTTTGCATATTAAAAGTTTTACTTTTTTATCGTATATAAAAATATAATAGCAGTATCGCAAAATAAAAATCCTTTTTTTCAATTAAATTTTTATGTAAATAAAAAAAGAAAAAATGAAACAATAATACTAAAATATTATACTAAAATATTATACTAAAATATTGCAAATAAGTGACTTTAAATTCAACAAAAATATTTTCCTCGTGGAAAGTAAAGAAGAAAAAAAATTTTCACAAGAGTACAAATCTCTATAACAACATCATTAAAGGTTCTGACGCACGCGGCATGTTCTGAGGATCGGAGAATAAAGGAGCGCGGGACGTGCAAACCCTCCTATTCAACCACTCTTTTCCGAGCCCCTCGAAAGATTACCTAGGCGGATTTCACCTGACCAAAGAGCAGACTCCCCTCGAGTTGAGCGCGATAAGGCGAGCCTCCCGCTTTTTGGCGCGTCGAGCGTGGGTGGGGCGACGAGCTCTCGCCGCTCGATTTTCCAGTGCAGCAGCAGCCATAAATGTCCCGATCCCCCCCTCTCCCCCACTTCCACCCTCGTTCACTCTATCGGCCGTGACGTAGTCAGACTCGCGGAACCTCCGACGCTGCAGCCGACCCGCCCTCCCACCCTCGACCCCTCACCCCCCACCCACCCTCTGACGTGCATGGGTTTCGCAATTCTGACGCTCGCGAAAGTTTCAAAGTTGGACGTTTCGGTTGATCGTGCACAGATGTACGGCTGTTTCGAAACTGTGCTGGCGATTTTAGTGACTACGAAGAATTAGCTTCGCATCACGCTGAATTGTTACTTACGCTAAATAACCTAATTTTTCATTTATTCAATGAAACTCTATCGCAATTAGGTTTCTATTTTAGAGAAAATTCAACTTCATAAAGCAAGTCGCTAAATAAATCCTGCGAATATGTCCTTAACTATTCAGCATTTATAGTTATGTAAATCCCATTAGCATGAGTATTTACTCGAATTCCCTAAAGATTCGCGAAATAAAGGTAGTAAAATAAGTGGAGATTATAGAGGAGGCGCGGGGGGAAAACCGTGTGCCGCGTTAGTCGGTTGATCGACCAGGGCCGGCTCACCTTTCGCGCCGAAAACGGGGCGTGCAACCTTCCGGCAGAAAGTCGAGCCCCGGACGGGCCGTAGATTTAAGCCCGGCCGCCGAATTTCCGGGTCGATCACGCGCTTTTCGATCTCTCCTTTTTTTCCGCATCACGTCTTTAATCGCTCGCAGCGCAGTTTCGGCTTACCGGATTTACCGTTTTCGGACTCGATCGAGCGTCAACTTTACACGCGCTTGATTCTCGCATCCAAACAAAATATCTCCACCTAATTACGCCGAAGAAAAGTCACCAAAGGAGTATCCTTATAAAATTTTATTAAAACTCCGCGAAAGGAAAAATTTCATCAGTCTCTTCTATAAAGTGAAAAAAGTTCAATCGCGCGCAATAAATTAAGCAAAAGGCACTTAACGAAGAAACGCAAGCCTGCAGTCGCAAGGATCGCGGGATGCGGAAAGAACGGAGTGGGCGGAGGGGTATACCCGGCAAAAAGCGACGTCTCTCGCATCCATATTTTTCGCGAGTGTGTCCCTTTTAATTTTTATTTTCCGCGTGCTCGGAGGGATCTCGTTAACCTAATTAGTTTAGTTTTCCGTAACTCCCAGCGCCGGTCGATGCGCACGCGCGAGCGCGGAAAATACGAGCGGGCTCCTCTCCCTCGCCCGGCAACTGCGTCTTTTTCGCTCCTCATCGCCGGGATTAATATCGACCGGGCGGGGGGGAGTGAGGGAGACTTAATTAATACAAATTATGCAGCCGCCAAGTGCAGAACCGCCGTCGACGCCGCAGCCGCGCCACCGGCATCGAGGAAGTGATTGTTATAATGTGCTCGCTCTATGCTTCTTCTCCCCCCCGCTCCTCCCGCCCTTCCTCCTCGCCGCGCCATTCTCTTTTGAGAAGCTACAGTGCTCGACTCGATGAAGAAACGAACGCGCGCTCGAGGACATTTATATTCTCTCTTCTCCTCCTCCTCTCTTACTCTTATCCTCAGTATTGTTCTTTACTGTGATCTTTGAGTTACAAAAGAGATCGCTTTCTTCCGAAAACGTGAAAATTGGTGTTTGAGTTTTTTTTGCCTCGCTTGTTCGGTATCATGTTGAAGAGTATTGGACGTTCGAGTACCGGAGAAGTTTCTTTTATGAAGGGAAAATTTGAAAAATAAATAAATAATGACACTAAAATTTTATTTTAGCTTCGGGTGTTTAAAAATTAATTGGCGATATAAACTGCAAGTTTAAGCTCTTATTAAATTTTTCCCATAAACTTTCGCAATTTAATACCTATCTTATGCATAATTAAACTTAATGAAAGTTCATTTACGAAGTTATTCCCGAGCGCCAAAGCCCTCTATCCTTAAACGTTTTTAAAGCAAACTTTGAAAAATTTTCCACGGGAAAAAATGTAACGCCCACCTTCGAGGTGAAAAATTTATATGATTATACACGTATCGCCGATCGCCGAGGCGAGGTAGTTGCCGCTTTCGTCGGACTCGCTCCGCCGGCGACGAAGGAAAAAAAGAGGAGGAGAGCAGCTCGCAATCGACACGCGGGAGCCCGGCGCGGCGCACCTGTGGGAAAGTTCTCGCGGCACCGGGACCGTTAGGGCGAGCTCGCACTTCGCGATTCGCCGAGCAATGGCCACGCACCGCGACGCGCAACAGTTTTCGCGCCCGCGCAAGCTACGGCCCGCTCCTCCGCTGCTGTGGGAATCCCGAATTGATGGATCCATTGTTTAGTCGTTACCTTTATTTTGCGCCCTGCCGGCCGTGAAATAAATCAATGTCTCCGCTCTGGTTTAACACCGAAATGAATTTTTAGGGATAAAAATCGCTTTAGACAGGTATAAAAAGAGACATTTTTTAAATAAAGGGAAGTTGTTTCTTTTTTTTACGGGGGGAGAGTTTTTTTCGTAAAATTACTTTTATTTTGTGCTGAGTAATCTTACGATCAACTCACTTGTCTAGTAAAAATTGCGACTTTACTAAATAATTTATGCAGGTAATTTTTACTCAACAGATCGTATCTTTTTTTCAACACAGAAAATTAAGAAATATGAATCATATTTTTCATCATCCGATTATCTGAAACATTGAGTTTTTTAGAGTATAATAATTTTAATTGATTTTAAAATATTGACTGATAATATTAAATTCAAATAACGTAGAAAATTTTCTCATTTATACATCTACTCCAATTCGTTTATAATATAATTGAAAATTTAAACACATATATAATATAACTCATTTCAATTTAATCATATTGGTCAGCGCTATTTCATCACCGTAAAGACATAGACATAAATACAGATACATCCGTCGGCGCATTTCAATCGCGACTCATTACGGCGACATAATTTAAAAGCCTTCGACTTACCTGTTCGGATAAAAAAAAAATATTTTTCCAATATAGCGCGCGCGCTCCAGAGTAATCCCGACGCAAATCAAAGCCGAGCCGGAACGCGCGTCTCGCTCTTAAAGCTCCCCCCTTTTTTCCGCGGTACTTTGCGGGCTTGAATAAAAAAAAGTGCGCGAGACTGCAGCTTTTTTCGCGCCGCAGCTTTGGGTGCGTGCGCATCTCCGCCTTTCATCGGAGCATCATTTAGGCCGTCCGCATCGCTCTTTTTCCTCTCGAGTCGCGAGGCACAAGGGAAGAGGGGGAGCAGCTTTAACCACGACGCGAAACGCTCCGCGCGCCTCAAAGTTACAACTTTTTTAACGACGAAAAAATCCGCCTGATTAAAATCTGACCCGCTGCGATCTAAACAATTTCCCCGCCTTTATTACGTCTTTGTTACAGCGGGATTTTTTTTTCTCGCTGCGGATGTAATATTGGCAAACATAACTTTTTTAGCGCGTTTACTCGTAAAATTGGCAAGGAGTGCGTTAAATAAAAGTTAAACATCTGCTTCTATCGGGAATCATTTCGCGTTTATAAGTTGAAGCGCATTTTCACGAATGAGCTGCGGGAAAAAGAGAGTGCGGAAAATACCCGCTCCGTCCATTAAGGTAATTGTTTTTATCCGGTTATTTGCATTAATCTTTTAAAATTGTACAAACTCGCGTCTAAAAATTGAAAAGTTAAAAGCCCGCCCAGCGTACGTCGGCGGGCGTGTAATTTTTTTTTTTAAAGCGCGAAACTCGCGCGCCCGGTAATCTGATCAAAGCGGGGCAGTTTACACTTTGGAGTGAAAACACATATGTTGCTTATCGCGCGACAAAATAAATCAGGCGCGTTCTTTCGGCAAAATCGAACGGAAAATAGCGGCGCGCGCGCCTAATAAAATGACGCGAAATACTTCGGCACGCTTTTGTCATGCGTAAATGTCCATTATACGAATTCGGTGGCGAAGGGAGGGTTTTGTAAACGAGCGAAACGTGAAATTCGTACGCTCGCGCGCGCTCGCTGACCGATTCAATTTGTTCACTTTCACGCTCCATTTGAATCTCCTTCAATAAGTACCGCCGGTCGCGCGAACAATACCGAAATCCCGAATAGACACCGTCACTTCTGCACGATTGTAAACAGAGTCGAAGGTGCTGGAGGAGTATCTCATTATTGCGTCAAGCTGAAATGTTATAAATTCCCTTTTTTTGAAAAATAATGTCAATTAGGCACAATAGGTTGCAAATCACAATTAAAATTTTTTACTCAAAAATTTTTCTCAAAGAACCAGTAAATTTTCGACTGGGTACCGGTGGTTGAGCAAATAAGTAAATTTCACAGTGATGGAATAAAAATTTTTAAAACGAATTATAAGCGCTTGTTCTTTTAAGTAATATTGTACTATTAGCGTACGAATATTTGACAAATTATTTGAATTAATGCATAAATATTAAATTCACTGAATTATTCATAACACTTTATAACGGCGAAATCCATAAAGACTCCCAAGAGCCAACTTCGGAATCTCTTGTGCATTACATTTTCTTCCTTCAGCTCGAGGTGGAAACTGCTTCTAATATACTTAAACAGAGAGCAGCTAAATCAGGTTTAGTAAAATAAGTTTGTCATAAATATGCTAAAAGGTGTAAACGCGCTTAAATTAGATTAAAATATAATTTTTTATCGATATTTAATGTTTGCAATTTTTTAGTAATTTATAGTACTACAGCATATAACCACTGAAAATTAAGCTAACTAGATGTGCTTCCTATGAGCAACGGCGAGGACGATGAAGAGACAATTATTACTTCGATTTACATAGCTGGCCCAAGGCCAAATCGCGCGTCGCGGCTCCACGACGCCGTACCAGTGATTGCGGATATCCACGTACATGTCAAAGCATTAGAAACTTGGTATAAACACGATGATGCGATTTTCGTGGGTTAATTAATGAGACATTTTCTACAGTTTGACAATATTGATAATAAAAAAATAAATTATCTTTTAGATTTAGTTCTTACACACTTTTTCATATTTATTTTCATTGTACAGGATTTTCAGTTCGTTAGGTGTGTAAATAAATAAATAATTATCGAGAGAGATACGGAAATGTGATATTATTGAAAAAGTAAAATTTTGTAATTGTTTAAATCATGTGATTCACTTTAAATTTGCATCGATATGCGAGATGAACTGAAGATTCATTAAAGCGATTTCGAATATTTTGGAAAATTCGACAATTTCAGCGATGCGCGGGATTTTATTGCTTCAGAGTTCATCAATGGGTTAATGCAATTTTGAATTTAAACGAAAATTGTTCCCTTGACAAAATGACTTCGAGCCATTTGTAACGTGTAAAATTCAGTTCGGAGATTCTTTTTTTTCTGATCGATTTAATACAAATTCACAAAAGCCCCACTACGGCGTCCCTTTCAATTTTAAAGCAAACACTGCAGCGTCGAAAAAATGTTGGGAATAAAAAAAAAAGTCGCTGGAACGTTCACTGTGCGCTCGAGCGACACGTGAAACTACCACGCGAACAAAGGCGCACTCGCCTTTACGCTTTTTCAATGCACTAGAGCGATTTTTTACGTACGATAGCTTTATTTGTTGATCCAAAATTACCGAGGACACTCATTTACCCAAAATGATACGGTGCGTTTCATTATAGCGCGATCCAATCAAATACCTTCAAATTTTTTTTGCTGCGCTAAATTCGATATCGCGATATTTTCGTGTGCAGTTTTAATTACTAAATTTCCTCTTTTGTCGTGTCTTCTTTTATTAGTTGATTGATTATTCCAATTGTGTTCAGTACACAATGGATGACAGCGAGTTTTTTCAAATTGCTGAGCGAAGTTCCCAAATGTAATGAAAAAGGGAGATATGCGAATATAAACTAGAAATGTTTTCAAATATTTTTTCGCGGTAAATTTTTTATTCTATAGCATGAAAAATCAAAAGTAACAACCCAATTATTTTAAAATGGATGTATCCGTTTTTTTCCATTTTGTTATTATTACCTAGCTACCTTTTGTTTTGGTAACACATCTACATGCATCTGCATGTCGTTACAAAAATTCCGTATAGGGCATAGAACTAGAACAAAATTGATATCACAGTTTTTACGACCACCTTTTTACAGAGGAACAGAAAAAGCTTCAATCACATACCAAATTAAGTATTGTAAAAAAAACCGTCGCAACCAACTCGAAAGGAATAGTGCGAACTCAAGAAAATGAGCTAAAGAAAGTAATGAATTTCGCAAAGCATTTCAATCGATGAGGAGCCCGATAGAATGGCGGATCTCACGAGTACAATCTGAATAATGCATTCAATCTTTCGAAACGCCATCCGTGCGCATGGCGGAATCAAAGTTTAAATCTCATCAGTGCCGGGGTGCGCACGTCAAGAAAGGATCATCAAGTCGCGACGGAGAGGAAGACGAAAAAAAAACACTGCACGGGAGACGTCGCGCTCCTTTCCGGCGACATTTCCCCGTGGCGAAATATCCCATGAATGATGTACACGCACAAAGCAGCTTCTTCTCCGTGCTCCCTTTAACTTTTCATATTCGCCTAGAAAGAAGGAAACGGTCGCGTCGCACACAGCAGTTCCAGCTGCAGTTCTCGATCGCCATCCGTTCGGAGGCTCGCTCGCTCGAGCGAACTCATTCGCAGTCGGACGTGCGCGACCTCGGCGGCGTCTTTTTTTTTAATGGCAAATAAGAGGGAGGCGAGCGGAGGAGCTACTCGCCGCTAGTTTTCCGCTAACGACGGGCTGCTTTGCATTTTCAGCTGGCCTCGCGTGCCTCCTCTTGTTTTTCGCTTATCTTGGTTATTACATCTTGCTCCTGTCCTTAAACGGTAATGCCGCGAAATTTTCGGTCCTGGCGCTAGTGCCTTGCTACGATAACGACTGTTCGCGCGGTGTTAGTTGGCTTCATTCACATATTTGGACCGTTTACTATTTTTCTAAATATGTAAAGCGATTCAGAAAATTCATGTACAGTATTTGTTAATTTTCGTTTACAATTGAAAATACATTTGAAAAAATCGATCATTTCGATTACAAACTAATAAGTAGATCACAAATAATTATTCCTTACTACTTATTCAAAAGCGGATTGAATAATTCCTCGTCATGAGCTCTTGAAAAAAATAAGTATTTGCTTGGGTCCACTTTTCCTTCAGACAATACAAAAGCATTTTTGACAGTACATCCAAGAGACTAAAACTGAATCTTGCGTTATATAAAGTGCCCACGCTGCATCTCTCGGTGCGAGTCGGAAACGTGTATTGCCGAGACAGCGGAAAAAGCATGTACACCTCCTACATGAGAGCCCGATACGTCCGAACAATGACATCGAGGCCGAGCCGCACCGTACGGGCTGTGCCTGCAAGTTGTTTGTCATAGACGTGAGCGATTTTTTTGCACTACTGATTGCGCGATCGCCTTCGATTCGCTCATGAATTTGCATCTTGAATCTTGCTCTGGTCGAAGCAACACCTGTCATTTGAGCTTTCGTTAAGACGTTAGTAAATGTAACGATCCTTTCATTAAACAATTTCAGTGGCGCTAGGCTAATGTATTTCCGGTATACAAGTATATAGATGAAATGTCATCGATAGAAAGCAATGGGATATATATCTGCATTGGATGTCCAATGCATGTTATACACTTTCGCGCAATCAAATCCGACACATGCGGCTGAATCCATCAGAACCGGTGGCCAAATCCTTAAACTAGTGGGACACACCGGACGTACGCGCACGAATATCTTATAAATCCAACTAGCAAAACAAGGAGCAGTCGCGCGACCCACTGCCGGTAGCCGAGCGGGGGGAAAAAAGCGGAGCTATAGGTACGCGGGGGGAGCGACAGCTAACGGAAAAGTTGCTCCCTCTCTCGTCTCTCTTCAGAGCGTGAAATCCAATCCCGCGGCACCGTACACCTATTGCATTTTTCCGGGAGCGCGGGCGGGCTCGCGTCGCGCAGAAAAGCCAATCCAACAATGGCCCGTCGCTAGCATACCAAGGAGATCTTTTCAGTATGCGCGCGCTTAGATATATGTATAACGGGTCGCGGGAGCGACGCTTTTCTCACCCCCCTCGGGCGGCCCTCCTTCTCTAACCCCCCGCCCCCGCGGAGTCGATCTTTCGCACACCAACTGTAATGGAAAATCGAGATGGACCCCGGCGATTTCGCCGGACGAGAGACGCGGTGTAGAAATGCGAGCCGACTGGAACTCGCTTAGCTTTTCCCGGCGCTCCGCGAGAGCGGACAGACTTCTCGAATGTTTATGAAGCTGCTTTTGCGCGGAATTTATCCGCTTGTCCCCTCCAAGTGGTGTACTTTACATATAATCGATATTAGCGTGACGATCAACTTTCTATTAGAAATTATATATATTATATTGTTTCAATTTTAAGAATAATAAACTGTTCGCTTTAAATAAAAATTGAAACAAAGTTTTCAAGCGATATATCGAGTCACTATTATATTCACTTATCAACGAAAGAACATAATCCAAAAGCACGCGTTTGGACTCGCAAGTACAAAATTACCTGAAAAAAAAATTATCAATTACGGAGCGAATATTTATGCGAAGAAATAATTGACTGACCGATCCTGATTTCAAAAAACAAAGTCTTTTGATGGATCGATCCGACGGTAGCCGGGCCACACGCGAAGCGTGACGTCTTTATCACAGAGTCGCACGCTCACATATGCAGTTCAGCGGTCAGCCAACATCGTAGCTCGGAGCGCATAATTTGCCGATTGATCGGCTTTAATTACAATGCGAATACGAGCCCCTTGACCGGCTCTTCGCCGCTACGTCACTCGGGGCGACGCGCCGGAGATCGCGCCATTAACCATTACGATTATCGCGCCCAGATCAATCGCCCCCTCGCGTATGACGAGCGAGTCTCGAACTCGTCGCCGTTATCGCAGCCGCGCGAGGGTATTCGAATTATCGGATGCGCGGCGCGGCTCGTAATTACCGCTCAATTAGCCGGCCAAACTGGGCGCAAGCGCGAAACCGAAATTCCGCCCGCGTGCCCTTCTACTTTATCACCGCAGTTCCTTCCTCGAGAAACCCGCGCCCATGTATCCGACTGTACCTGCTGGTGAATTTTTACAAAGAGGGGATGCAAGTTACTCGGCTTCGAAGTCGTTTCTCGTCGATGGTAATTTTAAATTGACGCTGGATAATGAGAAAAAAAATTACTTCCAACTTCGCCGTGAAATATACCCGTGAAGTTCCGCGGCGAAAAAAGGAAGAATCATCTATTTCCAATATCTAGAATATTACTCGGCGCACTTTACGATACTTCTTTCATTACACTTTTAAACCGAATTCCCGTATTTTTCGCGCTAATGCAATTTCGCTTCCTCCGCGGCGACTCTTATCTTTATCGCTTCCCAATTAGCAGCAGATCGATCGAGAAATCAAACGTCGAGGTGGTGGTAGCGCAGTCGCTCCGCGGAAAGAAGGTCAAGTTTCCAAGTTGAGCCGGGTGTGTCGTTTCGAGGAGAGAGAGAGAAAGAGTGGGAGAGCAGCGCCGACTGTCCGGGCGATAAAGTGCACTCTCTTAAAGGACGCGGGAGGGCGACGTCCAATAAAAATACCTTCGGGGCCCGTAATGAAATTCCAACGCGCGCCCGAGCTCTTTTTCTCTCGCTTCCTGTCTCCCAGCGAGCGCGCCGGTTATAGAGACGGCGATTCGCCTAATGGCCGACTCGCTTCGCTCGCTCCGAATCGACAGGGCTCGAACTTGGGAGATGGATGGAAATAAGAAGCAAGAGAAGAGCTTGGGACTCAAATAGAAATTAGGGCGTGTTCTAATCGATGTGTACGTTTATATTGAAAATATACTATCATCTTTGTTCTGATACTTTAACGTGAAGATTGTTTAATTGGTTATTAAATTTGACGGGACGGTGTTGCCTGTAATACTGCTCTAAAGAACCATAGTGAGGCCCACTTTGCTACGGTTTTCCCTAACAAAGTTTATTTTTTTATATACAACATTTCTGTTTTAACAGAACTGTTATTTAATCGGTTATTATAAATTGGAAAATTTACATTTTTATAAAATTATACGATAAGTTTTGTAATAATAAGTTAAGAAACGAAAAGAAAATAGTAGAGAACACAAAGATAAATGCTTAAAAATCTAGACGTTACACTTGCTTTCACAAAATAAATGATTTTTTTCTTAAATTTATAAATCCACATTCATCATCCATAATATTTGCATATTCGTTTGGAAATCAATACTTGAAAAGAGCTAAGTAAAAAGGAGAGAAAAGTAAGCTAAAGGGGAAACTCAATAAAAATACCAATAACAGAGAAAAGGAAAAGAAATACAATGTCTTGTTGGAAATGTGAAAATTCAGGGGCGCATTGGTTGGATCGATTGAGAGGGAGGGAGAGAGAGAGGACGCGAGCGTGAACGTTCCGAAATTGAATTCGACGGGGACACCGAGTTAGGTCAGAGCATTTGCGTACTTCTCCTTTTTTCTCCCCTGCCGTCCCACCCCTTTTCCTGCTATCGTCATTCGTTAAAACTCACAGCTCTAGGTTTTTTCTCCCGAGCGTAATTGAAAATGCCTCAAACAATGCGCCATATAAGTAAAAAAGGAGGTTAAAGCCGCGCTTATGAAAGGTTTCTTTCTTTGTCCTACAACTTTTTCAATTTCGCGCGCAATTTTATTCCCATATTTCGCGCCATAACACCCGCATCAAAGTTACGTCACCGCGGATTTTAAAAAAACCGGGAAGGAGGAAAAACAATTCATTATGGAAAGCAGTCCGACTGGGATAAAAAATTAATCGATCAATTTCGCGAGGTAACTTCCTCTTTGTAATAACACCGGCGAAAGTAATCCATTTCCAGCGGGTACAACCGACTCGCGCCGACTGTGTTAACACCGCGTTAACTGCCACGGCCTCTCGCAGTTATACACAATTAAGACGAAATAAAACATCGGCCGCCCTTTCGCTCGCGACCGCGGGCTGCTATTTGCGCAAGCGAGTCCTTTCAAAATAATAAATGCAAACAACGCCGGGAGCCTTCCCTCAAGCTCGGCTCTCCTCGAATTGAAGATGAATTCGTCCCTCTCGGTCATCGTCTCGCTTTCTCCGCGGCTGCCGCCTCCGTCCTTATTTATCTCGCCTCGGCTCCCACTTATTTCCTCCTTTCATTTTCTTTAATCCCCTCTTTATCCGCCCGCGCTCTCTTTTTCTTCATTTATTTTAATTTCTCCTTACCTCGCCACCTTTGCTCATTTATATTTTTCTCACACGCTTACCTCCGCGGCTCTCCATTTCCTCTTTATTTTCCTCGCCGCCTATTTTCACTTCCTCGGGCTCCACCTCCCATCCAATAACATCCTCCTTCGAGTCCTCTTTCTCCTGCTTAACTCGTTGACCCAATGAAACGGGCAGTGAACGCGCACGGGCGCACTTTGTAATTACTGCGATCCGCGCGGACCCAAGACAAATACGAGAGGCGAAAGTATTAGAGGTGTAACTTAATTTTTATATAGCTCCTCGAGAGCGAGAAGGATCCTTTCGAAACTGAAATATTTTTCAGTCCGTTTTCAATTTTAGAAAAGTTATATAAGCTCTTGTGATTATCGGAGATTAAAAGGGGCTATTTTCTTTCGAAAACCTTTAACAAGAAAACAATTCAAGAGGATAACCCGATAAGAAAAAACATTATCTGCCAATAAAACCTTTTTTCCAACCAATCGGTGTACGGTGTCCAGCTTGAATAATGAAATAGAAACGGTTAACAAAGTGATTTCGGTTAGAATCCACTTTGGGATCCCTCGATCACGGAATTATAAATGAATCTTCAGGGAGAACGGGACAATTAATCGAGACATTTTCGCAGTAAAACTCGCTAGCGGCAGTTAATGAGCTCTTTAGGGCGGCTCGCGCAAAGGATTTCTAAACTCCGGTCCGCAAGTGCGCGAGCACAGATAAAGAGGTTAGTCGACTGGTCAAAGAGAAAACACAAGGGCGTCCAAACGGCCAGTCTCTATTTGAGAGTCACCTAAAATAGCTGCTTTACGTTCGTCCGCCGTTGGACAAACGTCTCTCGACGTTTGTTCAATGGACGCCGAAGTAGAGGGAATGGCAAACGACAAAGCATGCAAATCTCCTGTTTACCCCGGCTCGTCTTGTGCTGCAAATTTGGATCTACCTACCAAATGTACATACTTCGAATATTTATCGAAGCTTCCCCGAGTAATTTCTGGAAATTGGCGAAGAAAGAGTACGTGCAAGCTTATATTTAATATTCCTAATGATCTTAATCGATTTTCGTGTTGCTTAATTAAGATGAGTTTGACTTGAGCAAGTTCTTCAATGTTTTCTTAGGTCTACTTGTGTTAACTCTACATTTGTACAGCATCCTAATTCAAAGTTGCTTTTAACACCCTCAAAGTTCTCCGTTGATGTTGGCAAGCAAAGAGAAAGCTTAGCTGTTGTTGTCATTTAAAATTAATCTCAATATGCGCCTTTGCTGCTTGCTTGCGAGCATCTTATCGATACCGTTCCTCATTTTCAAAGTCTTGTAATTCTACTATTAGTTCAAAATAAGCAAATAAATAAATAACATGAGATCTAATTAAAAATTTTATGCGGTGAAATAAAACACGTGGCCCGGAAAGGATAAAAGGGTCACTGAAATCGATTTGCTGCAAGAGGATAATCGATGAATGAAGTGTGGAATGAAGTGTGAAGTAAATTAAAATTCAGCGGCATTAGCTCCGCGATAAAAGTGCGTCTGAAACCTTCAAGAATAGCTTAACTCAGGTTGGACCGGTGAAGGCCATTGTGATCACCCCCAGCTTTCAGAATTCGGGTCAAGAAAGAGGCGAAACTTTTACAATGCACGAATTCCTCCGAACTACACTGCGGTACGAGCTCTCCCCCCTCCGATCACCTGTAGCCAGATATCCTATTGTTATGCCTCTCTACGCTGTTCAATTCTTTTTATGCCATCACATGGTCTTCATCCAATTTTTCAACGAAAATAAAACCAAAATTTTTTACGTTTCTAACAATAACTAATAGAAGTTTTTTAAAAAGTTTTACGGTTTACTCCAGCACTCGTCCGAATGAGGCAAATCCGAAAAAAGTAAATCCAGTGTTTCCCATTATAAAGCATTCAGAGAGGAGATGCGAAATTTTCATACATTATTGAATTCCTTTAACCAATGCTAATGGAAGGTTAAAACTGGAATCCGTTGAAACGTTGCGGAATCCATCAGCGTGGCGTTTCCTTGATCTTGACGAGTAGTGGAATATAAAAAAAAAGGAAGCTCGCGTGCGGAAAAAGCTTGCGGCTTGCGTGCTTTGACTAAAAGCTTTTTCCTGTTTACAAGCGCGCCTCAACCACGTACACGCGTAACGCGCACATGCACAATACTTGAAATACGCGAATATAAAAAAAAAGGCGTTCAAATAACGCACTGAGCGCCGGCATTACATCGATTCCATTTAGTCCGCGCAGACGTACCAGCTAACATTTATGGCGTTCTTTCCATTTGTGCATTAAAAAGATTTTAGGAAAAAAATCTTGTCGTTATTTCCCGGCGATCACTGGCACCAATATAAAAAATACACGCCGGAATCGAGAATGAAGTGCACAGCTTGAATTTTTCAGAGAGGAAACGCACTGACTCGTCAAGCCCACGATCAACATCATCAAAATCCGCGAGTGGACTGTTTGAAGTAACTATAAAATGCTGACTTTCGAGTTTATTATACATTATGTACGGTTATATAAATTATGTATGCAACAGCGCGGCGGAGCGTAGGCCATCGACCGATCATTCCGCTGAAAATCCGATTAGCTGCGTCAAAAGGTCGCCGGCACCGAGGGAGAGCCAGTTAAAATGAACGTGACATTCCCGGGGTCAATCTATATTTATCAAGGTGTCGTCGACACGTAATGCAGGAGGCAGCGAGATCCCGAAGAGGAGGGGCTGCGGGAAACAAAAACAGCAGAAGCCAAACCATCATCGAAAAGATTTTCTTCTGCTAATACTGTTATCAAAAATACTCAGGACTTACCTTTTTTTACTTTCATTTTTTTCGCTAATCCGATGATAATAATTTAATTTATAAGCTATGGGATTATTTTCTGGATTTTGCATTGATTTTATTTATGAACGGAGAAAAAATATAACTGTATAAAAAAGCCACTGACAATATAACATTGATTGTATTTATTTGCTTTCGAATGTGCCAGCTACGTTATTTTATTTTTGGTACTTCCTTTTACTGAACAACAGAGATTGACTTTTTCTGAAATCGATTAATCATCTTGTGTTTTTCTACCCTAGGCTACGTTACATGCTCTACTTGTTACTTTCATAATTCTCGTTTCATTCTACCAGCGATTTGTACCGTGATCTACTTATTTGTAAAATTAAAATATCGTTTTTTATATTTTACACTTTATTCTATCTACATTACAGGAAATATTAAATATAACGAAAATAATCAGTGAATTATTTGACGTCAAGGAGTTACGATTTTATGAAAGGACAGTAAAAATATTTGTTTTTGCAAAAATCTAAGTAAAGAAAAAACGCGATTTTACGAGATTGTTATTAATGATTTGAACAAAGCGAATAAATGACGCGGTAAAAAGCGGCCGCGAGAAAACAAATGCCCCGAGACAACTAATAATCAATCTAGTAGCCGAAAGCCAAATTGTCATCGTGACGTCCTTGCGAAGCAGCCGAGCAAGCACCGAATGATTAGCCGAACTCTCCTCTCGTCCCTCATCGATGCGGAAGCGTGCGACCGGAAAAATCGCCCGGTCACCCCCATCTCTCGTGCTTTTATCCACCGACAATGGCGCAGGGAGAAGAGAGAGAACAGTCGTTCCGAAGGTCGCGCGGATGGGGCTATTAGCGCAGTAGTAAGAGACGAGTCCCGACAGACGAGCCGAGCGCGCCGCAAAGGAGAAAAAAAATTCTTGCGGGACGTGTATCAGCCGCGGGAACGGAAACTCGACGACCCTTAAGAAACTAACCCTAGGAGACGGGGAATCGGTAACGGAAGGATGAGAATAAACTTTGGGATTAGAAGGGTAAGCAGGGTAGGCGCAGTTTTTTTCCCCTTTCTCTCGATCGTTCAGCATACATCCGCTCGAACGACCTTCATTTTTTCGGCATTACCCGGTTACGAATCATTCCGTTTCGTTACTCGCTAAAGCTTCGACCCACGCAAAACTCCCATTCGTTTCGTATAAAAGCAAACTTTATGCCTTTTTAACTTATTTATTTATTTATTTCGAGGAGTTGAATAAGAACGGCGTGGAATAAGATCAATATTTTTAACGAAGCAAAGAAGGAAGGAAACGTAACTGGAGAAGAGAAGTAAATTAAAGACTAAACAGTGAGAGAAATAAAGGAAGGGAGTAGAGCGAGACAAGAAGTGAGAAATGTTCGGAATTAATGAGAGACAATTAGTCATGAACCGGAGACTAGGAGAAAATCGAATCTCGTTTTCTTACGTCCAATCGAACTCATAAAGTTTTTCGCTCGATGAATAGAAAGGAAACTTTAACGCTCCCTCCAGGCGCCAGAGGCGAAAGGCAACGAAGGAGAAAAAGGCGAGTCGGCTGGTGAACGAAAAGACTCGCTCGCCGGGGCACACGCATATACACCTATACACACGGGTGCAAATTTTTCTGTGTGTGTACAGCGAGCGCAGCGCTCGAAAAAGTCCGCCCAATGTTGCTTCAATTTACATAGATTTACCGCTACGCGCTACGATGTCAATTTCGTAGTCGAGCGAAAAAGATTCGCGCGGGCTGCGCGAGGCGCGCCTTACCCCGGCGGAACGGCGCATTTATGCATATTTACGATATCTTAAGGTCAACTGCATTAGGCAAATGACTGCCTGCGTCGTAAAAGCGACGTTTTTAATGTTGACGCAGGGGAAAGTAATTTTTTTTTTTTTCAAAATGCTCCCCGCGCTGATACCGCGCATCGATTTCGCTAGGCGCGAAGCTATAAGCATAAATTCCATGCATACTTTATTTAATGTGAAATTTTAGTTGCAACTGTTTTTATAGGAACATTTTTTTCTTGAAGTAAGGACGTAACATTTTTATTGTAATATTTTATAATGACTTTTCAAAAATAGGAAATTTTTTTTCCAGCAAAATTACATTAATTATTTATTAATACTAAATTTTTTTAAGAAAATAGTTATCAAGAAATTCGGCTCTTCCGTGAAGAGATGGGCACTTTATTCGCTACGGTGAATAAGGCCAGATTTCTATCTGGGAGCTCTTTCGCGCTATCCTCCACTTTGTCTCTGAAAATCTAAGCGCAAATACGGCGAACAATCTGGAGGGGCAATAAGGGAGATAATGGGATCATTTGTGAAGTACTGTATCTACATGGACTGCAGTTGGCCGAGTGCGTCAGTTTGCAGTTACGCGGCCGCCTATGGATTTTGCCATCCACGCCCGAGCTTCAATCTCGTTCGCAGTTTTACCTCATTGTTTACACGTTCGGAAAACTGCTTTGTATTTCACTCGAAAAAAATTTGACCACAACCTTGGGCTATCGAACCTCGCCAATTTCTTTTATAGCCTTAAGTTTCGCTAAAATAAATTAAGTGCTTTTAAGGTTTTTGCGGCAACACCGCAGAAAAAAATGGGAAGATAAAATGCAGTCAAATTTTTCGGGTAAAGGTAAAAAAAATTGGTAATTAACTTTTTTTTCGAAAAAGAGGGACAGGAGCGAGCGTAACAGGAATGTGGAAGCTGACCGAAGGGTTTTTGCAACGGCCATCCCTTTTTTTCGGCGCACTCACCTCGGCGGTACGCACACTCTTTTAATCAGGGATATGCATTTTTGCGCGGAGCTTCAAACGCGAATCGAATACTTAATTCGGCGCGCCGCTCGCCTTCCGCGCAGTTGTACGCGGCGGGTACGAGCCGCTACATTCGTTGCTTCATTAGGCGGTGGATGCACGATTTTGAATAACGTAATGGCTATTTCATGGGTTCAATTTTCCCGCGTACGTGATGCGGCGCTTTAGCCCCAAGTTCCCGGCCCCGACTGCGCCATATAAAGAAAAAGGCGGGAGATTTTCCGCGGCTTAAATAAAAAATAACTTTTTTAATTAGTGCGCGGTGTACGCATTAAAATCATCTTCAATTGCGGTTGTTGAATGCTTTGTGAAGCGCACGCAAGCTAATAGCGCCCAGGCGGTTTAAAGGAAAACGAAATTAAACCATATTATGAGTTTGTTAAAGAACAGAGTAGATAATTAAATTAAATTTGCAAGAAGAGATGCCATTTATTTGGAAACTGGAACAGATTCGAATAACGTATTAAAATCAAAGAAATATTATATACTTCGTCGAACTGCAAATAAAATCAAGCAAATTAAATATTCACTAACAAATTGAAATTTTACCGTAAATAAATGTGATTTAAAAAATTGATGAATATCCATATTGTTTTAAATCAGTTGCAAATTATATTTTTATTCAATCGATATATTTCTATTTATATGTACAAACAATACATTTTATAAATATTAAAATTTCTGTTGTTTAAAAAATCCACTTTTGTAAAAGTACGAATCAGATATTTATAATTGGAAAAAATGAAACGCTGGTTAAAGTTTTCAATTCGCAGCTGTATTAACATTGTTACTCTATCGAAATCATTATTTATTACATTTTATTAAATGTAAACGCGCAAAGAAGAAAAACTCTTTTAATGTCTATAAAACAACAAAATTGTAATTTAACTTACAAAACATTTTTTTAAAGTAAAATTATCAATACAAACCTAAATATACGTAAAAAAAGCGATAAAAAGAAATTATAAACGAAAGAAATTATTTATTACGGTATTTCAAAGATGAGCCGATAGAGGTGAAAGATTCGCGAGCGCGATTGGGACTTGTCCCTAGCTCACGGCCGGCGTCCTTATCTCGTCGTCGTGCTCCGCCCTCGCTTTTTGCGCTCGTCTCCTCCGCGCCTGCCAAACAATCCCCTGGCCCCTCCCGGCCGCGTCTTACTCACCCCCCTCCCACCCCCTTAGCGATAGTCTAATAGATCGCAATCTGGCGCCGATCCAAATTCCGCGCGCCCCTTCCCCCGACTGCAAATATACGACGAGTAGCAAAGTTGCGAGGTGAGGGGCTGGACCGTCGGCCGTTGCACGGATTTACTTTGCTCGCAGGAGCACTCGAGATGAGGGCTAAGGCGAAAAAGAGGGAATTTCCAGGGGGAGGGGCGTTTCGTTAGCCCGGCTTTTCGCGGCCCGCACGCACTCAATATTCAACCGAGGCTTTACCCTCGATTCTCACTTCGATAATCCTTTGACAGCGGCGAATTTTCGACTGCCTATTTTCTTACTCTAGTGCAAAGTGCATCGCGAGAGATAAATATAAGTGAGAAACTTTCACGTCGAATAAAAGGTACAGTTTTCTTTCACATGGTTCTTTGATAAAATAATAAATTTTCTTTAACCTTGAAAAAAGCAACTTCACATTTAGAAATACAAACTGCATTAACAAATAATAATTTTTTATAAAAAAGTAATTTTTTAAACAAATTTTCAGAAATTTCCATTAAATTTTAATGATTTAGTAAGACAAATTATTCAAAAAATTTATAATGTACATACGTGTACAAATTCTTGAAGAGTCAAACTTTCAAACCTATATAAATTTCTTTAATCTGATTTGAACACTAAAACATGTGTAAATAAAAATTGAAGACCCTCTTTTCCCAAAATTATGTGTTAAAAATAGTGTGAGATTTTCGCTTTCGGTATAGGCGTCATCGTAAACTATTAACATCGTCACTCAATGATTCGGAAGTAATAAAGAAATAAAAAGCAATTAGCCATAAATCGCTATTCGAGGATAGCGGAAAAAAAGCCTCGGCGAGGGGAGGGAGGCCGGAGCCGTTTAATGGGATCGCGCGTTGATCGCCGAGAGCAGTTCGCACCCCCTGACGTGCGTCGCGGGGCTCGCCTCAGCAGCGGAGTAAATATCGTTTCGTTCGCCCGCCGCTTAATCGAGCGATTAATTTTCCGCAGGGACGCGCCGGCCAAACAGAAGGATCGGCCGGCGATCGCCGTCCCCTCCTCCCCACGCCTCAAGTCAGCCGTGAATTTCGCCTCGCGCGACGTCGCCCCCGGAGCCGGCCGAGCGTTAGCGCCGTGAGGGTGAGCCGCGCGCGCGCGCGAGCCTATAAATAGGCGCGCGTCTCCGGGAGACTTTGACCCTTGCTGCCGCTAAACGGCCGAGCAAATATTTCCCGGCGAGTCTCCTTCCTCTCCAATTTGCCTGGATCGAGCTCTTTTTTTCGGGAAATTTCCGAAAGACTTTTTCTCCTCCGAGTTCGGTACTTCGTCACTCGACGCGCGTTGAGATTTGGGCGAGGAGTAGCGATGGAGGAAGCGATAGAGTTGGAGGATCGGCTGAATCCTGAGGGCTGTTCCCGATGTTCGAGCCTTTCGGAATCAAGGCGCCACTCGAGATTGTTACGGAACAGGCTTCCCTACCCAGGTTTAACCCTCTCCAATCCCCTCAGAATCTGCCTTCGATTTTGCCTCGCGTACGAGCCACCTCGGCGTGTAAATCGATCAAGCCGAAGGAGACAGCGAGGAGAGCATCGGACTCCCTTAGTCCAAATTCCCTTAGAGCTTAGGGATAAACTCATTTTAACTGAGATAGCAAATTGTTCCGCTTTTGGCTTACTTCATATTACTAACTTCCTGTATAAGGAGGATAAAGGCAAATCCCCTCACTTACTCGTATATACTAAAAAAATGCTTATGACGATTTTTTTATTTGAACTTTGATTCATTTTGTAATGTTCAAAATTTAAAAAAAAAGGGAACTAAAGATGCTCTGAGAGAAATGTTTGAGTAACATTTAGTATACTGTCTGGGAAAATGGTCTTATAGATCACTGATATTCTGAAAAAAAATTACCATACTTTACAATATTATTTGATAGATTTTACTACAAAGTATGACCATTTTTTTCAGACGTTAGTCTGTATCCACTTTCTCAAACAATATAGTAAGTTTTAGAACATTTCTCACAGTGTGCTTTTAAAAAATTTAAATGTTATGCAAATCGAAGAAAAATTTGAAGCATTAAAATAAAGAAGACGAAGGGTAGAGGTACAAAAAAAGCGGTAAGAATAAAAAAAAGTCGTGTATTTCATCGACTAAGCAGATCCTCCAGACGGTCGGTCTATTTATATCCCACTCGCTAGACAATAGAGACGCGACTCTTTCTCTTTGAGGAATCCGCCCGCAGCGCTGAAAACTGCAGACGCTTTCTTGCGTTTTCGTAAATTCATCCATGATAATGAAAGAGGGACTTAAAAGAAGCAGCCGTTTCAGGCGAAGGAGCTAAAGGAAAAAAATAAAGCGTGGAATTTTCGCACCGGTTAGTGTCTCGAGGGATTGAACGTTGCCTTGAAAAATAACTGTTCAAAAGGACTTTATACCCCTTTTTTAAATAAAAATAACTGGTCGAAACTTTTCTTTTTACGCGAGTAAAGGATTTTAATTATTTCTGCTTTTGCAAAAATCCCGGATATTTAAAAAATAATTTCAAATGCCGCCGTTTGAAATTTAACATTAATTCGCATGAGATATTTCAAAAAGTTACTATCTCTCAAATTGCAGAATCGCGTAATGTTACTAGTTTCAAGCGCTTCAGTATGCGCTTTTTCAAGCGTTTACATAGCGGTCCTTTTTATAAATGTTCATCCTATTGCACGATTACATTCCGTAGGACTAAAAGAAGCCCAATTTAACATTTTAAACGTATTAAGCCATTAATCCGCGGGAACTATTTTCAAATTAACAAATCTGCTTTTGCATATAAGGCGAAAAAGATCCGGGTGAAAAAGGGTACGTAAGAGACGAAGGCGTAAAAAATTTAGCTTCAAATATGCATAAAAGGACGAGAGCAAAAGAAAGGAGGGAAACGGGCAAGGGGGCCAGGAGTGAGCGAGTCGCGCTGGGACGTCGCACGCAAGAGAATAATTCGGCCGAGGCGCTAGAGGACATTGTAAAGCAATGACGTTTGCAACTGGAATACGTTTATGCGCTGGGGGGCGTATATGCGCGAAACGTGATGAATATCAGTTTACAGCGTGCCGGGGAATATTCTCGAGGCGTTGTTTACCAAAATAAGGAGTAAAAAGGGAGAAACGCGCGGGGGTGAGGAGGGAAAGTATCCATCCGTTCGGACGGCTGGGAGCTATGTTGACTCTCCTTTTGTTTGCTCCTGCGAATATGCAAAATGCGAAAATATTTTACACTGCGCCGGCCCCTTCTTTTTATTCGCCTTTCCTTTTTCAGCCGCGTTTGCATTTGTCGACCCGCGCCCGGCATTCCTTTTTTTGCTCGGCCGCGCCGTACCGGGATTTTGCGTGCGAGTGCGTTGTTGCGATTTTTGAAGTACTCGCTGAAAGGCTTATACTAATTTTTGTAGCCCTGAGGATTAATCACTGCCCGCTATAGTCTTTATCGTAGTACAAACACTGTAGTTGATACGCCGCTTTTAAAAAGTGCCATTTATTTCTTTTACTGTATTAATTTACGGAATAGTACAAAAAGTACCTGAAAAAGATATTTTCACGTGTCAATACCTTGCAGAGAAATTAAATTAAAATTTTTACTTTATCATTTCTTTGCGTGGATAAAAATAGCCAAAAGTTTTTTGAAACATGAATGTCTAGTTATGCTTTCGTCTTAGCCATCGGTTAAGTAATGGCCGCGAGTCAGTTGCCGCGAAACTCTGGAGGTAAATAAACCTCGCGTCCGCGTGTGTAGCTCGCTTAATTAATTCCACCGTGCAGCCTGTTTCAAATTCCACGGAGCTTCACTCGCATCAAATATCGAATTCATCATCCTACTTTCTTCCCACCTAATTAAAATAATTCAAGATTAAATTTTAGAATCTGTCGGAGTATCCCATTAATACGGCGCGATAAATTTTGAAATTCGAAAAGTAAAGCAACTTGACCGCGCGGCGATAAATTAATAAAAAAACTTTTTTATCTCTAGGAGTAAAACGTATATTACTTAGAAATGTCGTTAAACTTTTTTCCTCTTGCGCGTTCGAAGCATCGATACATCTCCAGTATCTTTATGCGAGTTTTACATTTCCAAGTTTACCCAGAGGAACAGTTATATGCAATTCTTCAGCTTTATTTCCGAATGTTTCCTGGGTCAATAAAACTATAAAAAAAAGTCCGATTCGATTCAATAAACTTCGATACATCAAAACAAACAAGACGTACTCTAAGACCTCCGCTTTTCATACCCTTTCAATTACATACAGCGGATAATAAAGAAAACAAGCATGAACGTAACATTGAAAATGGAATAGGGAGAGCATAAAAGTGATCGTCACACTTGTGCCCAAAGTGTTATTTCTGCAGACGCGCATGAAATGTGCCTGAACGGGCGAGCCTCTATTATTTTACAGGGGTATTTTAGGAAAACGTTACGACTGCTAATAAAACAAAAACTTTTGAAAAAAGCGCTAAACCGACCGCTTGCGGGCTACTTTATTTTTACTGCTGCAACAAATGTAAACTTTCTCCGGGAGGCGCTTTAGAATCGCGACACCGCGAAACGGAGCGACGCGAAAGAAAAGAAGGTATAAGCGATAAATTGTCTCTACCGCCGCGACGAAAAAAAAAGAGGGGCCCGGCTAAAATCAAATATTCCCGAATACCAATCGCACGGTACAATGCGCGCGATCCAAAAGCGTAGGCTCTCCCGCCGAAATTTTCTAAAGAATAATTTTCGCATCGAATCAATTCGAGCGCGGGGAAAAAAATACCGGGGGGAAAAGGAGGTTACACAAAAGGAAATTCCTTCCGGAAATTTACGTTACGTTTATACTTTGAACTGCAATTTATTGGACGGCCGACAGGGCTTTCCTCTCAGAATCGAAAAAAAGCCCCACTCCGAGCGCTCGCGAGAGCTAAGAAACCATAACCATTCCATCCTTTCACCGGAGCAATGCTCGGCCCGAGGCGCGCGGGAGGAGGCGTAAGGGTCGGGGCGGGGCTCGATCGCTGCACAAATTCGCGCGGGTGCGTAAACAGCACAGGCGTGTGTCCGGGGACGAGGTGCGAAAAAAGGCCGACTAAGAGGCGGCGAATCGGCAGTGGCCGCAGCCGCTTTCCATTTACGCGCCGAACCGTGATATGACGAGGCGATGCGAGAAGGGCAGAGTGTGTACGTTACACCGGCCTACGGAAATAGCATATAGTGTACCGTGAGCGAAAAATGACTTTTTACAAAGTGTAAGTTTGGAATGCAAATTGAGTCGAGAATCTCTGCAAAAATCTAAAAAAAATCTAAAAAGCTTCGGTGGCTAAGAATTTAATAAAAAAATTTGCTAGAATGATGTCGACTGAACTATTTTTACAATTTTTTGGTATTCACATTTATTGTACTCTCTAACAAAATTGTAAACACCACTTTTATTAGATTTTTTCTTATAGCGTTACGACTAATTTTTTACAATTTTTTGTGCAGAATTTTAATTAGCTTATAAAATTTCTAGGTATTATCGCAGATTTTTGTAATTTAAAGTATGTTGAAGAAATAAATTGTTATGCTAAAAAATTCTTCAGGTTGAACTTATCCGATTTTTGGGTTTAAACTGCGTTATAGGCATAGTGCATTCCCCCGGGCGTATTTATCGGCTGGGCTTACGTAACCCACCCTTCTCCCGCTAACCGGAATTTATTTCTATTTTTTTTCCTACTCGCCGGGTAGATTTCAAGCAAATAATCCTCCGCCGAATCCCCCTTTCGGTTTACATTTATAGCGAGCATCCCTCGGCGAGGCGGAATTACTTTTCATTAATTTATCCTCTCGCTCGTTTCGAGAGACACGTGTACACAGTGTTTGCAGGCGAGCAGCGCCAAGTGGCCGGGCTGTTTACGGGCGCGCGCGCGCAGCAAGGAGGGGGGAAGAAGCGAGGGGCTGGCGCGGCAAAGTCCTGGAGGCACTTCGCCCGTCAAATTAGTCGGGGCAGGTAATGACTCGCGAGTAATCTCGTTGGACCGAGCAACGACACCGCCGAGGACGTTCGATTGAGGAAGTGCGCGCAGCGGTGCCTGTCTCCGCGCCCCGGCCGTAACTGCAGTTCGCCGGTCTTCTTTGATGCGCCGATTTGTTTTCGCCGCCAAAGTTTCCCGAGCGGACCGCAATTAATGCCGCGCTCTTTTTCTCCCTTACCTGTGGGGGATATTCAGCGGGCTTGATTTGAGTCTCCGATCGAAGAGGAAGCCTCTTAAAGGGGAGACACTTTCTTTCGCGCGCTTTCTTGATTAATCTAAACAATGGGTGGCTTAATTGAGAAACGTTCGCTGGTTATGTTATTGAAGTTGATGGGCGTGCGGTTAATGCCTGCCGCGGGCGTGGAAGTGGCTCCGAAATCCCGGCGAGACTCGTCGTAACTGCCGCAACGAACAAGAAGGCCTGGCTAATCCGCCGGTTCGACTCGACGCATTTAGCGCGGCCTAATTAACTGATTTAGAGGCGAAAAAGTGGGCTCGTTACACCGAACGGCCTGCGAGCGACAGCTAACTGCATCTCGGATTACGAAGACCGAGAGGCGTGTGTTGCGGACGTGGTAGCTAGTACTGGTACGATGCACTATATCGGTTATCACCGCAGGCTGCTTTACTTATCGCCCGCACGAAATTGGAACGTTTATGGTGCGATTTACTTAAAAAAGTTTATTATATAAAAATTCCAGCTCAGATAATCGGTTTGAAGCAATTTTGCTTAAATGGATAGACCAGCTTGATGCTAATTTTTAAAAGGTATTCAAATTTGATCAAAATCTATTCCATTTAAAATATTTTACCTCATTTATCTAGGTAAAATATTTTACTCCGAATTAGCCAAAATTGAAAAACGGATTTTTTATTTGTGTAATGAATTACTAGGTTCTGCAAAATACATTCTAACTTGAACAAAAAATGCATGCCAAATTTAATAACTGCATAGGAAAACATTCACTGTAAATTACACAATCATAAACGTCGCATTTGACAGCAGATAGCATGCTTTAGTAAAAGGAAGTGCTTCAATGTTTTTATCCTAGAACACTTAAAAAAAGGTGCTTTATCTAGATCTGTCTCTAAAAGCTAACTAACGGTACGATGAATAAATCCCGTCTATATCACTGTCGATCTCGGAGCAGCTTTTATCGCGCGCCGAACAAAGCGGCCATATTACCTTCACCGCGGCGTAAAACACTCAGGACAAAAGTTATTGCAATATCGTGACTTCATTTGATGGCGCGATGAAATTTTTTTTAAGCAGCGGGTAAACAATCGCGCAATCCCGCTATACAATGAACTCGTAGAAAACCTTCCGGAAAAATTTTCATAATTAACCGCCAATTAAAAAACCCAAAACAAAAAGCAATATCACTGAACTGAATTGAACTGAATTTTTCCGCGCACACCGATGCGGATAGCTTTGGAAAACTGGTAAAAAGCGTTTAGTCGGGCACGCGGCCCCGCAGCCAATCGGTCGGCATCGATAAAACGAGCGAATGCGATCGCAGGCGCGAACCCGGCTTATCTCGGTACACACGGCTGCGAGATTTATCGGGGCGGCCGCCCGGGGGAAGGGGGCCGTTTAATGGCCGATTATTTTCTTCCAGCTTCCATTTCGCGCCGCGGTGGATGAGAGGGATCTTGGGCTCGCGCGCGCGCCCATCGAAATCGTCGACTCGAGACAGATCGCGCCAGCGTGCGTCGACTGTACCTTCGCGGGAGCTTTTTTTCGGCTTTACTTCCTTGTGGGGAGAGAGAGTGGGAATCGCGGCCGTTTATGGACGTGGCGTTTGGCCTCAATGGCCCGCTATTAACGTCCGATTATACAGCGCTCGTACGACTTAGCTTTTTATTTATTGCAGAGGTCGCAGCGATACTGGCAAACGCTGGATTATCCGACGCTGCGACCACTGGCTATCGGTAATTTATTCATTTTTTTTTTGCAATTGTTGAAACAATGGCTTTTACTGCGTTTCAGTGATACTAGATCAAGGCAGGTTTCTGGTAAATAGCAAAAAAATGTGATTATACCGCTCAAGCAATCACATCTCGAGAAATATTAACGACCATGAAAATGGTCCATATAGTTTAGCATTTATTGGGTACAAACAATATTTTTTTTCAAACTTTATTGTATACATCTGATAGAATATTCAAAAATAATCGACACTTATTTTCCAATTATATTAATATAAAGAAACTAATCATAATTTTCTAGTAACAAAAAAATGCAACAATTTTCAGAGAAATATTTTTGTTAATAAAAGATTAAGACAAAGTAATTCTCAAATTATCTACGAACCATCCATCAAAAAGAAAAAAAGAAGAAACTGATGATACAAGACTCTCCCTCCATCAGTCAATAAAAGATAATAAGACGTCGTTGCTCCGTTGTCACGGCGAGCGGAAGGAGAGGTCGGGGTCAGTCGCGTCCGGGCTGTCGCCCGCTCTTCGCGGCTTCATTTGAAAAGCTAAAGACCGCGGCAAAGGAGCGGCCGGACGGGCGAGCACGCGCCAGCCCGGGGAGTGGAGGAGCGGCCAGCAAAAGTGAGATGTGACACCGGCTCGACCGGCTAATGGGAAACTTCGGAATTTTTCCCCCGAAACTTGGGAAGACTTTTTTTTCTCCTCCTCCTTTTCTTTTCACCGGAGCTTCGGACGGGAACGAATTCCTCCAAGTTTCTTATGCTCACAATCGTTTGGTCCTTTTTTAATAGCTCTCTTTTTTCTCGTTAATTATCGGTATTTAAAATATGTGATTTGTTGTTTAAAGAGAGATAGTACTTTAAAAAAGGGTCATTTGAGCTTTTGTTATATATAAATAAAAACATATTTTTTTAAATATGCGAAAGCGACACTTTTTATTAATAACTATCACATTTTTATCATCTACCACTCTAATTCAAATTCAAGTTTGTTGACAAGTGTACACAACTACAGACTATATCCCAACTATAAATCCCTTTGAAGTAAACAAGAGTCCGACAAGTGCCTTTCACGGTAAATTTGAAATTTTCCCCCCAAAATAGGCCCTCGAACTGAACGAGCGAAGCGAAATATGAATAGCATCAGCTAAATGAATTGGCCCGGCGCGGCGTAAGGCCTGAAATCGTCGAACGGCTTAAAAGCGCCGTTTGACCGGGTCCTCAAAAGCCGGCGGCGCTTCAAAAAGCTCGCCGGTCGTTATTAACGGGCGTAAAGCTCGCACGCGCCGGGCCGCGAACGAATGGCCGGCGATAAATAAAACAATCAGCCGGCGCTCTTACACCGTTACATAAGTGGACAGAAGGAGAAGGATGGACAAAAACTTTTTAAAAGAGGTATAAAATATGACAAATGAAAAGTGGAGGCATTAATCAAAAGCTCCCGGGGACTCCCCCCCTCTCTTTCTCTCTCCACCCCTTCCTTCCGTCCCTCCCACTCGAGTGCAGTGCCCTTGAAGTTTAATGGGACAATGGGCCGAGCGTGAAATTGGGAATAAAAATTTTTCGCGCTAGGGGAAAAAGGATTAATGGTGCGTCCTCGGACGCGCGCGCGCGCGCGAGGGACCCTCATAAATTAATCCGCGCCGCCGCCCAAATTTGCCTGCCGCGCGACACCGCCGGGAAATCGAGCCGGGGGTGTGTGATACGCGCCCGTCCCGTCCCGCTCTTGGTTTTAAAATCCCCTAAATCTTCGTCGAGATTTCTTCCTTTCGCCGCGACGCCGCTGTTGTGCCGCCTTTCGCGAGCTCGCTTATTTCGCCTCTCTTTTGTCGCCCGGCGCTTTTTCCGACGGCCGGCTTGAATATTCATATCTCACCGGGTAGCTGCCTTTCTCTTTCGCCGGTCCTTTTTTTTCGGGATCAAGCTTCGTTTGTTGTTCGTGTTTTTCGATTTATCGCCGGCTCGTGATCAATAGTACTCCTACTACTGCATTGTGTAGTATTCCTTTTTCTCCTCGTTCTCGCTCTCCCTCACTTTTACATCAAAATTTTTCATTTTTATCGCAAACTGCGAACACTAACTGTTCGTATTTCAACAAGGATTTACAAATAAGCACTGAAACAACCGCTTGAGTTTTGAGTTATTTACTGCTTTATATATAGTTACTTGAAACTTCTTCTTCAATTTTTCTCTTAAAATTATAATTGAGATAATAGCTATTATACTTCTGAATTACAATTATTATTCTACGAAATTTAATTAAATTGTACAATATACTGATTATTCTGAAATTTGAACTAAAACATACACGCTCATATATTTTTTGTCCAGGTTTTAAGTCACGTTTCTGATACATTTTACAAAAAAATGTTCATGATGGCAACAAAGTACCACTTATAAAAAAAACAAATGATATTTTTTATGTAAAATTTAACGCAAGAAAAAAGTCGTTTCCAATTTGTTTTAATTTAAATTTAAAAGGTTCCGTTACACCTCTAACGTCTTTATCATGATTACACCGGTTTGATCAACGTCATTAATTTGTATAGGAAGTGATTTGCAATCTCCGCACCGTACGGTCAAATTAAGCAAAACTTAAAGTGTACGGCACCAAAAAAGGTGTAATCGGCTATTTCGACTGACCCAGTCTCCGGCAAACAAGCGAGCGTTCAATAAGCGACATCGACAATTGTACGTAATAGCATTAGTTTTCCTGTCCGCCTACGTGGAGACGGTTCTCTAATCAAGTTGTTACATCCAATTACGCGGAAGACAGCAGGACCGAAGGAGGAAAAAGAAGCGCGCCACGGCGGCTTCTATTCCAACTTTACATTTTATTCGCTCTTAATTTTCACTAATTCCCGATTTACGCGGACAATCTACGAAATTAACAGCGGCAAAGAATATCAGAAGCAGTAAAGGACGAAATTAGAATCTAACGAGCAGTGGTTATAAAAACAAAATAGTACAGCAGTTAGAGGGAATAAATTCATCCGGGGGGTTTAAGTCAGCTCCTCGGCGAAGAATCAATCATTCGCCGTGCCGAGACTCCGACACTCGGCCGGCGACCCTCGAGGCGCTTACAACACCCGAGGCTCCTTTGTGCGGCGGTGCTCGCCGCCGTCGCTGCAGCTTGTACCCGGGGCGCATCGGGCGGAGCGCAAGCGCCGTGAATTTCCGACAATCGCGCCTGGCTCCGCTCCAAAAGACTTTTCCGAGTTCTTTACCTCGCCCGACGACGTTCGCGGGAAAAACCTCTTGTGTCTCGAAAGGCCCGGGGGTGGAGGAACAGGGACCGGCGGGGGGCGTACGTGTGAGAGGCTCGATTGCCCCCTCGCTCCCCGCCGACTACCCGCTCGGCTATATACTCTTTTTCCGACTTATTTACTGCGCTGACGTGCGTCGTTCAAGTCTGCCGGAGAAGCCTTAATTTTACCGCGGCGTACTTAACAGTACTTAGGTAATCGAGTGATTTACTGTGCGACTTCTTTTTTTCTTCCTTTTTTTTGAACGGGGGAGAAGTAAGTGGGTGCATGTGGGGCGATAAGGAAAGGCATTCGATTTAATGGACCGTCGTCTTGAAAATTGAAGTTTGAAAATTATGATCTGGGCTCGCATAACCAATGACCCACTTGGAAACTTGACGCATACAAACATTGCCTCTGGCTAGTAATACCTTAATACCCGATATATGCATATTTTGAATAGGAGAAATAGCCCTGGGTGATTTTGAAATCCGCGGCATGACCAACTACACGCGAAAGTACAAGCTGTGTTCTGATACTCTCAGAAACTTGTTCGCATAAAAAGCTACTTATTTTAGGTCGAACTTCAATTAAATCAAAGGGTATCAACCTCGCGCGCAGTCTTCGCATTAAACGGCCCACTTGGCAGCAACCAAAAGTCGCGCTGATCACTAATTACGTTAAGGCAGCGTAGCGCAGCTGCGGCTTTTGGGAGCAGCCTACATTTTCGGGGCTTAGCCTTCGATTCCGCCGCAGGCTCCCAGAGCAGCCGAAATGATTTTCCAGGCTTTTGCTCGCGCGCATAGGCTCCGGACTGCAGTGGCCCTAATCTTTTTAAAGTTCCGCGGCGCCGTGCCTGTTTCGAAAAGTCAGGTGGGGGCGACACTTTTATCGGGATCGCATGAAAATTTCGCGGCCGCCCCGGACGTCGCGCCCCGGCGACCCCTCTTAACTTCAGAGCGAAGAAGTTCCGAGGCTCCGGCCTCGGTGTAATGAGGTTACTTTACGCGGCACTTGTTGCGCGATTGTTTTAATAATGCTATTATTATTCTTTTTCGCGAATTCGATAAAGCTAAATGGAAATTTAATTTTTTCGCACTCAAAAATTTCTGTTTGAATGTGAAAATGTGGAATTCATGTTTGAAATGTAAATGGACGCACATGATCTATCAAAAGTCGTTCACTAAACTTTCAGATGAGAAAGACATGGTCAGTTACCGTTAACATGTGAATTTCAGATTTTTGGATAAAAAGACTAGAATAAATTTGAAAGGAATATTTGTTTTAAAAATGTGAAAATTTTTGCTAGTTGAGATCATTTTTTCCCGAAAGTCTCACTGATGAATTCCCAAATGATACCCACAGGTGTTCCTTTCTTGTATCCTTTATCTTTCCTTAGCCGAGTAAAAAATTTGACAGAAGCGAGGAAGAAAGCGGTAAAAAAGCAGGTTCGTCGAATTATTTCCGGCTGCGAGGGAGGCGAAAAAAGCGGCGAAGGGAAGGCAGAAGAAGCATCGACACTCGCGTGATTATTGGCTCACGCGTCAACGTCAGTCCGTCGCTTCCTCCTTCCGGCGAGCTTTTTCCGCTTCCTCCGAGGGTCGCACTTAGGCTTTCCTCGTCCGCGATCGTGACACGCCGGCGCATCCCGACAAATTGAACTAGGAGAGGAATGACAATGAAACTGCCAGTGCGCGCGAGTCGACTCCGAAGAAATGTCCGCGCTACCGCACGACGCCCTTCCTTGTAACACCGCGACGAACGGTAATCAACGCTGGCTCGGGATCCTGCACTTGCGAATTTGATTGTTTCGTTCCATTTTAAAAGGATCGTCGTGGTTGATTTTTTTTCGAAAATCTGATTGTACTCTCTTTTTAGAAGATTTTTAACAGAAATTATATTATGCATAAAGAACGAAATTAATAGATATGGAATATATTGAATAATTTTTACATCCTAGTTAATAGGTAAGTCTATAAAATATAATGCACAAGTAAAACGTAAAACTTAAGTAGACTACGAAGATTTTTTCACTGTAATTAATTATATTTTGTAGCGTAAAATAATTTTCACAAAAAAGTAGTAAATTTACTGTTAAAATAATTTCAGATTCTGTTCTTGAAATGTTGTTGAAGGAATTAAATAAACTTTTGTTTATTCAAACGTAATTGAAAAATAAAAAATATTCCAGCCTTTTGAGGCATTTGATTTTCATTAACCAAAGTTTGCCTTTTTACATGTTATAAAATTATTCGTAAATAAATAAAATTTCATAAACAACGGTATATTTAAAAGAAATCATCTGTAGAATCTGTACAATCGCAAATAATAATTAAAGCTGTAACTATATTATCAGAATAATAATAATTATTAAACAATGTATTTTCTCCAACGAAAAAAAGCGAAGTACTACAGGATCATCACAAAAAGCCGGGCGAAAGCAAACGACGAGCATAATTCCGTAAACGATACCCTCGCTCGCGAGGAAGAATCGAGGGCAAAAAAATGGAGGGTCTTCGTCGCGTGGAAAAAAGTATAAGCCAGGAGCAGCAGGCCGTTGTTCGTAAGCATTCGCAAACTGGAGTCCATCAATTATTGTCTCTCCCGCAGGGGGAGAGACGAGAGGAGCGAGCCAAAGAGAGAAAAAAAACGGCCGGGAGTCGCGAAAGCGAAACGTCATTGCGCATCGCGCGGCGCCGGCGGCACGCGATCCTCCCACTCGGTCCTGCGAGCCCCGGAGAAAAGAAGGCCACTTAAACGGGAGATAGAACGGGGGCGCGCATCATCCCTCATTTGACGCGTGCGTCACATCGCGCGCCTCCTCACGCATCCTCCTCCACGGTGAGTCGGCGGAAAAGCGCGAGGCGCGCGCGCGCGCACGTGCCGGGTCCCTTTTTTCCTCTCCTCGTCGCTCATTAATTCTCGCACGTGCCCGCGGTCCTCGCTCGGTCTAGTTTATCACGGGTCCCGGCGGCTACGCCTCGTTAGGAAATTTATTAACGTTTTATTGGTTTTCGCGCGCGCGAGGAAGACGCGTGCGGCCGGCGCCTTGCTCCGGAGACTAATCTCACAATGGGGCGACGCTCGTTTAGCAATCGATAATTGGAAAGGCCGGGGGCTATATTTGCGCCCCGGGCGCGAACAATAAAAACTTGCCGGCGAGCCCCGGCGCTTTATTAATTATACCACGGCTCGCTCGTTTCGTAATGAACTTGGCGGTCGCCTCGAACTCCCCCGCCCCCCTTCATTTCGTCCTCATTGTTCAAAGCAAAAATTAATTTAGCGAGGTTATTTCGCGCGAACGGCCGATGCTGGCGGGGGCGAACGACGAACATCTGCCGAAAGGAGTGTCGGAAGGAGATGGCGAGGATCTTGGGGGATATCGGTGCATTGATGGAAATATCACGTATCGAACGGTATGTTGTGCGTTCGGATAATTTTGGCATTCCAGAAATATTGTAACGGCGGGGTGTAAACAGCATGTGCGAGCATATTTTAATTTCCTTTGTGAAACTTGCTGTAATTATAGGATGAAATAACAGGAAATTAATAATTATTCTATTATAAGTAATACAATTAAATCATATCGATTTCTTCTAGTAAATTATTACATTAAGAAAATTGGACACAGGCAACTTAGATTTCTATGAGATTTTTTTTAAACTATAACTTCTATATTAAATTTGTAGAAATAATAAATATACAAGTTTAATAAATTATTTAGTTTCTTATTCAGTTACAATTTTTTTGTACGATAAAAAAACAATTTTAGGATATATAGATCCTATAATATATATATTCTTTTAATGAATTACTATACTACCGTTATTGCATATTTGCACATTGTACGTTGTTTTTTATCGCCCACGATCGCCTAATGAACTACTTTATTCTTCTTTTTCTCAAGGCGCTGCAAATTAACTTATAAAGCTTAATGAGAAGATTATAAATTGATAATAATCTCATTAAATGTTAGATAATTTATTGAAAAAATATTGAATATTAACGATCCATAAAATATCTCCTGCAAAAAGTGACGCGAAGTTTAATAAATATAGCGAGCGGCAACATTTTTGCATAACAAAACAAAAGCCAAGATAATAGCCGCGCAGCTGGTATAGTTAAGCAGATTCGCAATTCACCGCGACAAAAAGGCGGAGATTCGAGTAAAAAGGGAGAAGCGGGAAAAAAAAGAGAGCAAAGCGAAATCGTCAGGCGAGCAAAATGACGAAAAACACGGCTTTAAACGAAGTTACAAAGAGCAGAGTAGCGCGCGCGCAAAGGCGGATGAAGAAAAAAAAAGAAGAGGGGGAGGAAGGAGAGGAAGGGAATAAACGGCGCGGGGTAGAGAATCTGCAATTGCGCCCGTTATCTTCCCATCGATCGACTTATCTCGCCGACGGCCGACTACCGCCTGCTGTGTACGAGTTTTCTCGGAAACTCGATCTCCTGCCACGCGGCAGCCTGGAACGAGGCAAACTTGATTTGGGCCAAGTTTAGCGGCGCAGTCTACGCCGACGTCGCCAGCCTCGTCATCCGGAGGCTCCGTGTGTGCCTCCAATATGGCCGATCGAGTCAGTCGCGCCGGCGAAGGAGGCCAAATAATTTTGCCCCCGCCGCTGCGGGGAGAGGACTGCGGGGCCCGTGTACACACACCCGAGCCAATTGAACGGAAGCTTTGCGCCTCCCTCAGTCCGCGGCTTTATTCATCCGCCGCTCCGGGAGCTTAATTCCGCGGAGTCGAAAAAGATCGAAATAATAATTAACGGAGGCGGCTCGATAAACCGCGGAGATGGCGATGCAATTAAAGGGAATTTTGCGCAGTCCTCGTACGGGGTCTTCCGAGTCGTTAGGCGAGGGATTGGCACACGAGAGTCTCCGGTGCGGCGGGTAAATAATGCCAATTTTCCAACAAGAGCGGAACCGCTTCGATCGATGGGGGGACATCTTTGGTCACTAATTCGGCTGGACCCAGGTATGCAAGTGCAATTATTCCTGGCCGAACGTCAATTAATTTCACCGGCTACTGCATAACGAAATCCCCGCTCTGGCGGTGGCACGTTTGCTAGCGGCAAATATTTCAAACTCCCTGTCGATCAGACTAGCTCCTATGCTTGAAAAATGCGTTTATTAAATAGATTAATTTTCAATCAAAAAAACATTTTCTTTAAAGTTTATCAAACTTTCGCAGAATAAAGTATCTTATTTAAATTAACGAATTAACTATTTTTGTAATTATACACACTTTATAAAAATTACTACGACATTTTTTCAGTGTTCATTTTCTTAGACAAAAATCACTTTATCTCAAAATTCACTTATTTATCTGAAAATGCCACTTTGTAGACAGAGTCGTAGCTATCGCAGCGGACGTAGCGCCGATCCCTTGGCGTTTCGCGCGCGGCCAGTACGGACTGCGAATAACCGGTCGCTTCATCGCTGGAATTACAGAATGATAGCGATCGTCGGGCAACTTCGAAGAAAGCCGATGACGGAAGGTGCGATCGATTTCCGCATCTGGCAGCGGGTGCAGCAGTCCGTAATTGAGCACAGGGACGTACGCCGCTCGACTAACTGCGGCACAATAAACCCGGCGACGAGAGTCGAGCGACGTAATAACCCGGATACTGCAGCGCGCGCAGGGGGCACCTGCAAGCTCGGAACGCCCGAAATGATAAGCAAAGAAATCTATTTCCTTTGCTTTTATGGAATTAAATAAAATTCGGAAAGACCAATCGTCCTATGGCCCGGATTATTTTGTTAAAAAAAAATTGTTTAATATTTTTTATGGTATTTTAAATTTAGAGTCCACTAGTGGTAAAAGTTTTACATTTGTTATTGCATGAAAATGGACATTACCCATAAATAAATGAATGTTAAGTCGTTTACGCTTTTGCGCATATGTGTAAATTTTAATACGTCAGTATGGCCACTTTATTACTGTGAATGATTAATAAGTGTAACAAAGTAACTACCATAAATGAAACATTAATCAAACGTTAATTAAGATAATTAGTTAATTACCTTAATTAAAACAACAGATGAATGTCAAATATTTATAGGTAATATGATTGCACATTATATACGTAAACCCACTGATCATAACACTGTTCGCGTACTGTCAGCAGAATGAAAATTAATCCACAAATTAAGCGCGAAATTTAAGAACTAAGGAGAAAACGAACGGAATTAAAGTCCACACATAATCTGGTAGAACGCAAAGATCTTCTTTGGAGATAAAAAGGGTACAGGCTGGCCGATCTCAGAAGACTCGATCCTACTCTAAGCGTTTTTCGCGAGCGCAGAAAAAAAACAGCTTCGCGTCGAGTGATTGATCGCGACGCGCACCTGCGGACGAGCGGACAGGTGAGAGAGTCTGGACGCGCGCGCACAGCTGAGATCACCGAGTATCCGGATTACGGACGCTTCTACCGTCGCTATTTGAAGTTAAAAACAAAATTTTTGTTTCAAATAAAAGTTTAAAATGGTTAGGAAATTTTTTAATTTGGCAGAGTGAAATTGCACTGCATGAGTTGATTAACGTGAATTCCACGAATTGAATTGTCGTCATTTACGAGAATGCAGGAAATCTCTATAAATGCAAATCAACTATGAAAATCATTACTATCGATTATCACGCAAATTTTTCTGATTTCGAATAATTACGAGTTTTTGAAGAGGTGTAACAAAATTGAGTTACAGTCCTCTTTATTAGAGCGACATAGTTCCTACCCCATTTTGAGTAAAATTGTACTACACCCTATACAGTGTGGCAGATATTGCCTTGTCTGGGTATGCACGTGCGTGTAGGTACAACGAGCATGTGACTGACTACGCTTGTGTGTCGATTTCAAAAGACGGCCGTAGACAGAGCCTTGTACTTGGATATTCCCCTGACGCGGTAATCTAATTCCGAATACTCGTAACATTATCATTCATTAGGCGTACGATCGAATGCGCGGCTTTAGCGTTATGTATGTGCGTATATATCAGCGCAACAACGGAATACGAGTATGTACACACGTGCGAGTATTAATATATACACATACACCCGCGCTAGAGGGAATACCCTCTGTTTGCCGGAATCATGCCTATTGTAGCGAGACTGCACCTTTTACTAGCCCTTTTTCGAGGGGAGAGTCCGCCACTCCCTCTTTCTCTCCTGTTCTTTCCCGTACCGCTTCTTTCGCGCGTTATATCTTTCACTCCGAAATTATATCTTTTAATTAATCTCCACTGAATTTAAACTGTTATCACACTCGTATTGAGCTGTTAAAATATTATCTGGTGAAAGAAATATTATGGTCTTTTCAATTCGGATTAAATTCTTATTTGCACTGTAAAATAATACTAAAGATAATTCTTATTTAATTTTTACTGTAAGAAGACTGTACATTTTAAAATTTAGTAAGTAGCAATTTAAAATTGCATAAACAATGAGAAAGCAAAAGAAAAATTTGCTTTCATCACACTCGATTAAAAAAAAAGTGCATGAAAATTTCAAAACAGATCGCTCGCTTAGCCGGAGCGTTTGAGTAACGACGCAGACTAAACAAGGCATTTCCTCGTTTCGGTTTCTCCGTTTCCGTAAAGATCGCTCGGGGAGCGTAATAAGCCCTAATCAAGATTGACGCAATATTACTACAAGCGAGCGCGCGGCGCGCCGGCGCCGGGACCTTAATGCTCGGAAAAAGTCTTTCTCGTTTCACTCTCCCCCCCTGCCGCCACCTCCTTCCTTTACAATAAAGCCCCCCACGAGTGCAGCGTATCTTAATTTATTGCAGCGGTAATGACTTGTCGCTCGGTTGTCGCCTTTTACAACGACGAAACGAGCTGCAATTTAACCCACCTATACGACGCGCCCGGAAATTCGATCCTAAATGGAGGCGCCCGCCTTTAATCGACGCAATTTTTCGGTGATCTCCCGATGATGCATTTCGTATCCCCATTGTTAATGCGTTTGCCCGCGATGCGCGCGCGGAATTAAACAATGAAGTATAATAATGCGGATTTTCGCTTTTTTACGATTTTAAATTTTACATTCCACTGACAGGATGGGAATAAAGTACCGGGGTGAAATTTTAACGCAATATTGATTTACAATTTTATAACTGAATTTATAGGGAGAATGTATCTTCACTTTTATCATTTTTACGCTAAAATTTAACGAGCGATGGAGTAACATTGCGATGCTTCGATTATGTAAAAATGTTTTTTAATAATGAACATATCTGAAATATCAAGTTTTATGTACAACGCAGCCCTTGTTACCCGTCCCTGTAAGCAAATATATTTTAAAAATTTAAAATTTGTATGCTTTGCAGTTTAAATAAATAAACAAAACGAAATTCGCAAGCCCAATGAACCTGTACTTTTAAGCAAATTAATCCACCTGCTATAGAACAAGTTGCAATTTCCAGTTACACAAATTTTTCCGTGAATTAATTAATTCCAAAAGTCTACCATCACACCGGTACTTTCCGCGCTTACGGTTAATTACAAGCAGCCTGCAATTTTACTCGCAATGATAGAGTATCGCGTCGACTTCTTTTTTCCGCCGCGTATAAATTTAAATCGTGAAAATTAAAGCGTTAAATGGGAAGGATTTAAATTGCCGAAAAAAAAGTGGTCGGCGGCGATAAGCAAATGGAGGGGGTGGGTAGTTTTAGAGCAGCGGTGAGAATAGTATCGCGATGAAGCGTGAAAAGCGGTGAAAGAGCGACAGACATACGACTGCAGAGCCGTGCACACCGCCACCGACGAATATAAGGGACCCTGGGGGATGCGCGCGCGAGGTGCCGAAAGACAGGGCCGTTGCATACTCGAACACACGGGTAATACGCATAACGCCTGTAATGCGGCGGTCCAGCTATCTCCCCTCATTATCTTCGCATCAACGGCTAAAGTTCAAGAGTTACTTACTGCGACAGCATCCGAGAATATCAGAACTCGGGATCTTGGACTCCGTTGAAACTACAGTGGAAGATGTTTTCTTGAATGTGAAAACGAAAGAAGCCAACATTTTTTATTCTGACGCTCAAGTTTTGGGTTACATGATAAGAGTTAGTTAATTCCAGGTATAAAATATCATTGCTCCAAATCTCCATAAACTAATACACACGTTTGCATTTTAACGTGATGTTTTTGCAAATGAATATGGAAAATTGAAGAGCAAAACTTGAATTAAAATTTGATAACGATAAAAAATATCGATTCAAAAGTTATCTGCAATCAAAACATGTGATCAACTGCGTATTAGAATGTGTAATTAAATGTATCAGAGTTTAGATTAAATGTATGCTCAATCTTCATTTTTGATTATTAATAACTTGTAATGAATTAACATTTCTAGATGCGCAACAAGATTTAAATTTTTTACCTATAGAATGTAGGTTGTAAAGCAAGAAGTATTAATAAATAATTTGACATTTGACAAGTCGTTATTATATCTGTTCAAGTAAAATCTTACTGACTTACAGTCTCTATTTCGATTAGTGATCTGGTTTTCAATTCAATTTATTAAAATTTAATTGAAACAAATTTAAACAGAATTCTATATATTAGCAAAACATTAGTTTATTGCGTAGTAGATTATTGGCAAACATACTTCGCAAAATGAATAATTACTTCAAAAGAGTACAACAATGATCGAAAAAAAAGAATTTTCCGAGAAATGATTATTTTTAAAATAAGACCTGCAATAATAACACGCACAATAAAAAGCATATTAATGGAAAGCGCGGTGAAATCAAGCGAAAATTTCACAAAGGATTATAATACATTAAAAGCGAACAAAAGAAATTTGGAGCATCGTATCCTTCCCATCGGGAATACGAGTAAATAAAGCAAAACAAACTCGCGTAATGTATTAATATTTATCAATATTAAAATCGAGCCCCTTGCGCGTCGGCAATTTTTGAGCGTATTTACTCAAGTGTAAAACGTAATCTCCGCTCGCGCAAATTGAAGCAACAAACCGCCTTGTTTGCAGACCCTGTTTGCGCGGAAAGTTCGACCCGGTGAAAATTTAGCCGCGCCCATCGATACTCGGCCGAATAAAATTCGGTTTATAATCGGCCGCCGCGTACGCGTGTGTATTTGTCTTCGGCGCGCGAAGACCGAGCGGCCAGTGAACCGGGGGCAAATATCATTAGCCGCGCGCGCGAGCGATCAATTATTCGAAAAGCGCAGGCGCGAAGCGCACCGCGGAAAATCCGCTCGCGTGCCGCGCGCATGACGTCCGGAGGAAAATGCGAAGGATGCCGCGATACTCCGCACGCACGCCGAGCGCCGCTGAAATATTTATTTATTACGCGAGCTGAATGCGACTTTGGAACAGGCATGACGGATGGATGGACTTTTTATTTTCGCACGCGAGCTTCTTGCGTCGCGCGAAGATTGGTTAAACGTTCGCGAAATTAAAATTTCAAAGAGAACGCGCACTTTTTAAATTTAATTTTCTTGGGTTTGCGGTTTTGATTTTGATTTGTTTTATTAAATACGCATTTTATGGAAGTTTTTTTAAGTCAAATAACTAGTTATTATTTAGAGAGTTTTATGAAAAATAAACTCTCGTCATGCAATGATTTCCCATTATAGTAATATTTACATTTAAATTTTGCATACTTAAAATTATCAATTAAATTCTGCGTAATTCAAAATTATAACAGAATATATTATAATTATGCGCGTAATGTAATAAATTATTAGTGCGAAAACCTTGTTTGACGCGTGCATTTACAGAATTACGCAACGAATTGGACGCACCATTAACGATATAAAATCATCGTTAAATTATGCAATCAGTGAAGTTAAAAATAGTTGCGTTTGACAGTCAGCGACGCGCGGAAGGAAAAATTGCAAGGGTCACGTCGCGTTCGATTATGGAGGCGCGTCCTGTCTCAGCTCATCGACGGCTTCCGGGGCCCTCGGCAAATATCGCTCCTAGAGACGCGACCCGAGGCTAGGTATATATGGAGAGAAGTCAGGCGGAAGGAAGCTTTATTCGAAATTCAAGCGATGCGCGTGACCTTATTCGGGCTCAAGAGGGAGCCCCGCGTCTACGGTGCGTGTGAGTAGACCGACGTGCCCTGACCTACGTGCACGGCTAATCCCCTTCGATTCTGCGACTGCGTATTTTAAATTCAATCTGCAATGAAACTTTACTATCTGTTCCCTGGCTCGACTGTCATACGTAGAGCGTTGACGTTTCCGTATGAATGTATTAGCCGTAAAAGTATTGCGAGTGCATTGCAATTTCAAAGTTTGATGATCATTAGTAATCGTAATGTGATTATTTAATGAAGAAACTACGGATGTAAAATTATTTAGAAGGAAAATAATACATCATTCTGCAAGTCTGAACACTACCTTCCAAATAATTTTCAGGTAATATATTTATCTACTAGTGCGGTAACAATGATAATTATTAAAGAAAGCGAGTACGGTTTCGAGCTTAAACAAAAAAAAATGAAGAAAATATAGTAAAGTTTCTCGTTTACTTCATGCATAAAAAAAGTTAAATTAAAAAAAATTGAGCTTCTTATACTCAAAGGAAAAGTGCTTATATAAAGAGCGCATCGATTTTACTACTCAAACTGAATAAGTAGAAACAGACGGATATAGACAGACGCTAATTTACAAATAAGAGGATTTTCCTTTGACATCATTATTCTTTTTCAAAAATAATGTTCTACATCAATTACCTTCATCCTACAAGTAAACACGATGATATCAATATATAACAAACAATATCAAAATTATACATTAAATTTTCGCCTAAAATTAAAGAAACATTCCCAATCACACTGCAACAGTGAACAGAAATTTGCGCCTCTCTACTTCCAACACAGAGCAAAATGAAATACCGACGTCTGGCAAGGGCACGAGAAAGACCAAGAGGATTTCATCGTTCATATACTGGCGGCGCACGCAGGTCTGCATCTCGCGCGCACTCGTCCTGAAAGAAGCGCAGCAAAGGATGCAAGCGGGGGAGGGGCGCGCAGGTTTCGCGCTCCAGGAAACGGGAGGAAAGGCGCGGGGCGAGACAGTGGCGCGTCGCGCTCTTTATTCCCATCTTTATTTCCGGTGCGACGTCGACGCCCCATTGTACGGACGGTGTGCGTCTCCGAGCGAGATTTCACGCAAACTCGTCTCTCCCCCCTACCGAAGCCCCAGACGCGCTCGCCTCAATCGAGCCTACCGCTTCCTTCCTCCCGTTTTTCCGCGGTTTACACTCGTCCCTTCAACTCGACTATCGCGGCTCAGGACAGTTTTATCGCGCTCGCCGCGTCGCCCTCGACTGCGATGTTTGCGCGTATTTTTCTTACTTTTTTTTTTTTAATATTTTGATTCGATTTTACGGTCGACCTCGGCGCCGCTCATGTGAAATATTAGCTCGTAAGTTAATTAAAATGAGAAAACCTATTAATTTTCCATGCTTTTATGTGCGCACTGCGGCAGTAAATGAGAAATTATCGGGTCTAGAGATGAAACAATTCATTTATCAGTGAAGCTACAGGCATTCGAGCGATGAATACGTACTTTAGTATACATAAAAATATTAATATTTCTAAAGCCCATTATTAATATTCAATAATATAACTCACAATATCGCGATAGGATTTTGTTATTACCTGAAATGTTTTACTTAATTAATACACAGACTGTCCGACTTGAATAAATCCACATTACAGTATAATATTTCAATTTAAATCCTATTAGATAATATAGATATATTAATACGATTATATAACATTTTTGCGTTACTCTATGCATTGATTAGTGTAAAATATTGAAGCAATACAAATTTTTCAATTAAATGGAACTTGTATAATAATATCTTAAATTGCAGCAACTTAAAAAATATACCAAAAAAAATAAAAAGAAATCTCCTAAAACATTAAAAGCGATAAAATATTCCTCCACAAACAGCACTAAATACTTTAAACTCGATAAAAATACGCTTCGCGAGCCGTAAAATAAAAACAGACTAAAAAACTGCCTTATTTTTATTTATTAAAGTAAAATCCGCGCTAAAATAAAAAAGCGCATAAAAGATGCACGCACGAAAACGTTTCCCCGAAGCTTGCGTACTTGCAGGCGGGCGCGCAATAATAACCGCGAGCCGCGCGCTCGCTCGTTAATAGCTCCCCCGCAATGCTTTATGTATCCTTGCGGCCGCGACGAGCGAGTGAGGGAAAGGCGAGCCCCAGGAGAGCGCGTTTATCATTTTCCTGCGGTGCGGCGCGCGCGCGTCAACGCGAATTATTATATTTACACCGGCTGGAAAACCGAGCCAGCGGCGATCGCCGCGGATACATTCGAAAACCAAAGGCGCAATTGTCCCTCTCTCTCTCTCTCGCACTTTCTGTTTCCCTCTCCTCCGCGGACCAGTCGCTGTCGCGCCGTAAATTGCCAGCGCGCGTTCACTCTCACGCCCCCCGATATATCCGCAGGAAAAAAGGCTTAATCAGTCGGTCGGGTTCGTTTTTCATGCGGACTTGACAGCGCGCCGCGGAAAAATCGCGTCTTTGATCGATTATTGATAGGTAGATTTGTCGGATCGCGAGCGCGAGCACTTATTTACCTGCGAGCTGTTTGCTTTTGTTTCAAAAGTCTGCACCGGTGCGGGAGGCCTTGGACTCTGGGTTTTTGTAGACTTTCGAGGTTTGACGACTTAATATATTGGTGCGAGTGATTCGGCATATTTTGACGTTAAATTAACTTTTCTATGCAAGAACAATCTAATAAAGGATGTAAATAAATGAATTAATCAAGTTCGTTAATTTAAATAATAAACGTAGGCTATCATTGCCCACTAATGTGATTGATTTTCAAACGTTATATACTTCGTTGTTAATTATTATTTATATTGGACTATTAATTAATTGCTATTTAATAAACTAGTAAACAAATATCCTAATAATAGTATCTCTTTCATCAATTCCATTTATTTTTAAATGAAGCATTACCTAATGTATCATTCAGTATTATTTATAATAATATATCAATAGTGTTGTTTATCGATAAATTAATGCTAATTAATGCATTACCCTCAAATGATTGATGCTTACACACCTGCAACGTTAACGAATGACAGAACAATTCCTTTTAAACAAAAATAGAGTTTTATTTCAATAATTCGTCAATCAATCGCTCTATTCAAAGCATCGCTTTCGCAGAATTTTATTCGTTTATTGTCAATCATAACAGCGATAAAATCATCTACTCCCTCGTCGCTGTTGATAACGAAAAGCGAGAGAGAAAGAGAGATACACGTACGGAAAAAGAGAGGAGGCGAATTTGAAAAAAAAGAAATCGTCTCGCGATCGTTATCCGTTATTTGGAGAAGGATGAAAAGGTCCGTCACACGTCCAGCGTGGAGATTCTCTTTTCCTTTTGCCCGCGGGGGCCTCGCGGCATATTTGCCTTTGAGGCGCCAAATGAAGCGCCGGCGCTGATATTCTTGCCGCGCGTTTGCCAAATACACACGCCGCGACGGCGACTGCTCCGCACTAAATAAAGAGCGGACGCGGCTGTACAAGCCCGACGGATAACCATCGGGAGCTGCCGCGGCATTTTTCGCGGCCTTTTTCCTTCGCCTAGTTTTTCTTCTTTTTTTTTTTTATCGTTCGCCACTCATTTTTTCCATATGCGGTCGTCGGCTTTTGTGTGCGCTACTCTCGCGATAAAATTTGCCGCGCTGCGCGTTTGCCGCTGCCTTTTTTTCGTGCGACCCCTACTTCCACAATTTAAACATCGCGTACTCTTTATTTATCTGGGGCTCACTATCTAAGAATCATAAGGTGATGGAAATATAAATAAACGTGTATTCGCGTGAACCTATTTTTCTTGATTATTGATTATTGATTTTAAAAGAAATATGTATATATTTCATGTAAAATTGAAACAAAAATGTGTAACATTTCTTTTGTTATACTAGATTCACTATTCTCACCACAAAGGATTTATTTCTAAAAGAATCGTGTTCAACATATGTTTTTATTGGATATTTGGTAAAAATGTCCTATGTTCACGGTTACAAGTAAAATCAATTACTAGAAATTCAACTACACACAATTCCAATTTTACAAACATTGAGTTCTGTTACCTTCTCATATTGTTTAATAAAGCGCTTTGAGCAAAGGATTATACCGAGTGCAATTGAAATTGGAATGCCACGTCAGGAGTATGTAGAAATGCTAATTATAAATTAATTAGGATTTCAATGGTTGAAACAAGAGCACCGGCTTCTCGGCACATCTAAGAAGCAGCATACCGAGCCGAGGTAATTGCCTACGGTTATTAGAACAGTGGAAAGGCAGTCTACCGAGGACGTTTATCGAGTTGCTTTTGGACGTTACCGAGCGCTTTACCTACGTTTCTTTTTGTCATAAACAGAGGCATCCGTTTTGCGAGGCAAAAGGATGCGTCACATTACTGGTGTTGCTTCCTTTTGTAGTTTAAAAAAAAAAGTGCGCTTGTTGGACCGTTATAACACTTCTCGGCTGATTAAAAAGTAAATATCAAAGAACATTTGCCAACTTTTTCTGAAAAAGATAAAAAACATGTTCTATCTTAAAAATAGGAATAAAAAATGTACTGATAGGTGAAAAAAGTGCAGTAAAACATACTTACTTTTTATAAAATAAACAATACAAATAAGACAAAACAATTCTAGTGAATCAAAAATAAACCACAACTTATCCGATCTTAATAAGCAGACAGCGAGACCATTAAACGCGCCAGCGTAATTTTCAGTAGCACTTGTTTTTTTTCTCTCCCCGACGCTACGAGCCCCGAGTACGCAATTTAAAATTTGCGCTAAACTCGTTGAAATTAACGAGATTAGTTACGGCGCGTCAGCGAGGTAAGCGCGCGCCCAGCGAGCGAGCGCAAAAGAAGAAGCCCCGAGTAAATATCTCGAATTCCAGATCGATCGGCGCGGCGTCCATTAGTTGGCCGGTCGGGCCGCGTTTTCCCCGGTGCGCGCGCGGTGGATTTCATTTGCGGACGTTAATTGTAGCTCGCATTAGGGCCATCCGTCTTGGGTGGAGCATCCGCGCCCCCGGGGCAATCGAGCGCTCTCCCGTTGCCGTGGCGAGCGGAGAGGCGAGGCGCGTACACAGGTGCAGTCGCCCCGCGCGCCGGCTCGATTACCTTTAACTCGAGCCCCCGCCGGATAGCGCCCAGGTGAGCTGCAACACGCCGGGCGCGCGCGCACGCACGCCACTACGTGCCCCGGCTATTATCGTTCGACTAAGTCGCCCCGGCGTTATGGGGGCTTAGCCCCCCCGCCTCCTTAACTGTCTTGCGGAAAATTTGAATTTCCCGCCCCGATCGCCCGCTAACCCGCTCCTCTTTATATTTCCGACCTTTCGGCTAATCCGCATTAAACCCTAGAGATTATTGCCTGCGCTGTGTTGGTTTGCTCGTTATAGCTTCCTTTTTGCTCTTTCCCTTTATCTCATTTTTCTGTTATAAATATTGCACATTATTGCGTTAGAAATATATTATTGTTTCAAGAAATTGTTCGATTAAGAAAAGAATATTTTTTTTAGTTAAGAGATTAAACTGTAATTCAATAACAACGTTATCGCTATCCTACAATGAATAAAGTGTGTTGTTTACAAAAAAATTTTTCACACTGCAATAAATAATTTTTTGAAATTCGTAATTACACTTTTGTGAAAGAAAATTTACTCTTTTTTTTAATTTCTCGAATTTGAATGAATTAAAAGGTACATTTTTAATGCACCTATACATCGAGTTACGCAACTAAACTTTGTTTACTTTTAATCAGCGAAAACAAGTCAGTAGTAATATCACTAAAGATAACTGTCAATTTAGGCGGCACGGACAAAATATTTAACAGAGCGGAAAGAATCGTATATACATACCGGAGGGCACAAAAGTGAGAATTATTTGAACTTATATTACGGCAATTAATTTTAACACGTCATAATGAGCCCGTATGATTGTATCTCATCAGTCCGTTAATAAGAATTAAAAGAACGCAATATAGAGCAAGCGCTTAAACGCTCGTCGATTCTACCGAGCGAGAGATATAAGATCGTAGATATAAATATCCATCTAGGGTCAGTGCACGCACGGGGAAAGAAACGTAACTGCTTGTACAATGGATTTTTACGAGCGCCTCCGTAAGATACCTCATGATTATCCGGAATTTATTTATACACGCGTAATATGCTAGTAATGACCCTATCGACACCCAAAAAAACACACGCATTTATGTCCGACGTAAAAATAAACACAATTTATATAATGAGGAATAAACGTGTATCCGGGGATGTATCGGCGCGACTCACCCGCGCACGCGCCCCCCAAATTGAATCATAAAATACCAATTCCAGCCACATAAAGAAAATCTTTCTCCGGAAACGCGAAGGTTTCTATGCAAGAGTCGTTCCGATTCCAACTTCGAGGGTCGGCCTTACCGGCTCGTCGGTATCCGCAGTAGAATGCGTATTGCCATAAAGTGTGCGCGCCCCTTTTTTTTCCTTTTATTTGTCTCTTCGTCTCTATTGCTTTCACTAGCTTTTCTTTCTCTTCCTCCGGCACAGATAAGCAACGAGCTAACCGCTGTCGTTGCTGTTGACGATTTCGAAATCGACGTTCAAGATTGTTTGGCTTATCTACTATAAATACAATTCTTTTTTTCTTACACAAAGAAAAATAAACAAGAAATTATTTAGTTTTTACGAAGCCAAGAGAAAAAATATAATTTTAATTTATATAATAACTTAAAAAATTAAAATTACGAAAAATAATTTAAAAACAGAATATCTCCGTAATTTGAAGGAAACACTTGGAGCTCAGAGGAAGCGTAAAAAGGGCGCAGCAGCGGAGAATGCAGCAGCTCCGCGAATCCGCGAATCGAAAGACTCATGCGTGCATCCCTTCTATAAACACAGAAGCAGGGCTCGTGCTTAATGGCCAGAATTTTTTCGCCGGCGCGCTCCGCTCGAGTTACCCGCCGACGCTCCCCGGAGGATTTAACGTCGCAGAAAATGTCATTAACGAGCTGGGAGGGCACCGAGGCGGCGTTGCACTCGGCCAAAAAAAAAGAGAGTCGCGCTGAGGAAGAGTCAGGAATCGGCACGGAGGCCGGGTTTTAATATCCGTGATTTACGTCCTCGTCTCTTTCCCTCCTTCTTTTTTAAAAATACAATCCCGTATGGCCAGAAACCAACTGGCGGGTTAGTCCAGGTTCTCTTCCTTGCGCACTTCGCAGTATAAATTGTACTCTTTTTTTTGCATCTCTCGTTTGTTTACCCACTAGCTATTTATGAAAGCACCTGCGGGATTTAGTCGCTGTATTTAACGATAATTATTAAAATGTTATTGTCCCCTGCAGATTGCTTTCGCGGAAATTTTAAATTAAAGGGCATTGTAGCTTTAACCCGACGAAGAACTTTTGTTGGCATAATTTTTAAATAGGATAAACTTTGTTTCATTAGAAGCAAACAACTTTTTCTATTAATACTTGAATAATGCAGCTTGTCGACAAAATTACGTTGAAACTTTAAAATGATATTCATTCTCCCCTTTTTTTCTCCCCCCGCCCAAGTAAAAAAATTAATTATGAGTTTTTAAGGTTTACAGCAAAGCAGGTACTTCATTAACAGACGAAAATCGGCGATGCGAAGTGCATTTTAAAAGTTCGCCCCAAAGACGCTCGAAAGTTTAGCTAAAAGCCCGCTTTTAGCATTAATCTCGATGAGTCCCGAAAGTTCCGGTCTTAATTATTTAATCGCATTTCCGAACAGCCCGGGAATAAGAAAAAAAAAACAGCGTTTCACCGGAAGAATCGACGGTGTATATAAAGCTACCTCCAATCAACGCCCGCCGAGGCAGCGAGGAAAGGCAAAGGACGAAAGCGGAAAATGGAGGGTCCCTTACCCTTTTGCCCTATCCACTTTTAGGAACTGCAAGGGCGTATCGCGGCGAAATCCCTCCGACCTCGGCGGAGCGCGAACGAGAGGTGCCTCGCTCGCGGCTGGTACTTAACCATGGGATGCTCGAGCTTGCGCGCTGCTGCGCGGGGGGTGGTACGCGCCTTCGACGGAGGCGACGAAAGCCGCGCTCCCCGCGGCCGCGCGACATTTTTAATGAGAGTCATCAATCCACTTGATTAATGAATAATGACGCACGTGCGCCGGGATTGACTCTGGTGCGATAACGATCGATCGCTGGGCCGAAATGGTCTGCGATTCATTAATTAGTGCTACGTTTTAAAGCTTATATTGCCATTCGAAAGCTTTACAAAGAGCTTACGAAGCTGTGCAGGGCAAATTTTCAATTAAAGCTCATTCTTTTAGGAAGTTCATGTATTTACTCGCTAATTTCAGATAAATGTACTGATAAAAATCAAACTAACATACTGTTTTGAAAGTGACGTATACAAAGGAAAATTTTAAATTTCTAAAGATTTTTATACACTGAATAAAAAAAAATTGAACGAAAACTCATCTTATATTTATTTTCAAATTCCAAATGTTGGACTGTAACAAAAGTTTGTTTTTAACTTTAGCAGGTTTTTTATTTATTTCGCAGTTTACCCCAAATTATTGTAGTATATTATAGACAAATTACATGCTAGACATTAGTGCCAATCACGCGCATTAACTTGAAATTCTGATACACCTTGAAGGACGTAAGTGCTGGAGTTAGCAAACTCCTCAGCACTTGACATCTTGATAACGTCAAATAGCTTAGTCTATTGTTGAAGCTATACTACAGGTTAAAATAATTGATGCACTTAAAATAATTCACATACTATCGCATCCAATTATTGCCCAAAGTAGAGCAGTACCAGAACTTATATGCAGAAACTGAAAGTAACTCCATAAAACATAGACAAATAAATAACACCGTAGGTTCCCCCTAACCCCAGTAACACGCAACAACAGGCCGAACGTTCATCGCGTCCGAGGAACCCCGAGCGTTCAAGCGCAAACAGTCCGCGTGATCCGGCGCGGCCAGATCGCGCGCGTAAAATCTCATTGCGCGGGAGAAAATGGCCATATCGAGGCATTACGCGCCGGCGTGACAGTCGCGCGTGGTTCTGAGCGACAGGCCGGTGTGTCCGAAGTGGGAGTTGCCGCCGCGCGGTGTATTTCGCGCTAACAGGCCGCGAATCTGCCAGAGCGTGAAAGGGGAAGCAAATGTTTATGGTTCGGCGTCGTTAGCTGCAGCCGTCATACGTCGCCCGGCTAACGCGACGTATTACACGCGGCTGCACGTCGGTTACATTGTCGCCAAATTACGTCGGCCTCGGATAGACGCGCGCGACTTACTTAACGAAATTCATTGGGCTAATGCGAGCTGCGCCTCGACGAATTCTCCGGCTCTTGATTTAGGATACCTCGCTGTTTGGGTGGTAATTTGTCAGTGTAAAATTATTTCGATGGGGTACAAAGCCAATGGACGGCTGTTATTGATATAACGGAATAACAGAACGTGGCACTTGTGAAGTACATTGTTTTTTGTTTGAATAACGAGTTACTGCAATAATACACTATGCGATCTTTAATAGGGCTAATTCTTCAGTTCGATGTTCAAATGAAATATTATAGTCTTTTATGTTATAATAAATAAAGAACATGATATAATGGCTTGGGAATAAGTAGGGTAGCGCGGTATAGTGGGACAACCAGTAAAATTGGTTAATTCTTTATGGAAACTTGAAAAAGTGAAATAAAAAAATTCAAAAAACGTTTATTGGCAATTTTTTAAATCAACTGTGACTAGAGTCATGATGTGCTATAGACATTTATTTGTAAAATTTTACAAAGCGTCATTCATAGTTGTAGTCTTATCAAACAAGAAAAATGTTTATAGTCTAACATTAGTTTCTATCTCACGTACAATCGCATGAGGAGATCTCGTTTTTCTAATATTTGTGATATCGCAGCCTTCAAGAGTACTTTAGACTCGATAACAATAAATTTCTTTTCTAATCATTAGTAATATCTTATTTAAACAAATTAGTAAATACAATATTCCCAAGTGGTTATTATTGATAAATATATTTACATGTTAAATACCAGTCGTTAAATTTCATCTCCTTATACTAAATCTTTTCTAAAAATGAATGTTGAAAAGCGGTATTCTTTGGGCCACTCATTTCCATTTTACCGCTGAATCCACAAATCTCCACCGAGCAGTGGCAAAACAATCTCGCGATTTGTTAAAGCGAACTTTAGGGCTCTGGTCCATTCTTAGCCGCTCCTGGGCGCGCTCCACTTTCTGGAAATGCACCTCGGCCGGCGGTCCAAACAAAAGCCCAATTCATTTGGCTACTCGTCACCCCCTCCACCCCTCCCTTTTGACTTATTCGCCGACAATCGCAGAATTACCAGTGCTAATTCTCAAAGCGCCGGCAGAAGTGGAGAGAAGCGAATAATCTCCCGATTTGGAGTTTTCGTCAAGGTTTTACATTACGAGCGCGTTGTTATACGCGAGAGCGGATTTCGCGTTACCCGAGCCGCGCGCATTGTTTCATCCCCCGGGGAGGCCGGGAGGGATAACAAGCGCAGTAATGAGTTCGGGAGTTTTGTAACGCGCGGTCGTTTATCCGAATTTTTGCGAACGATCGAGAACGGCGTCGGCCCACTGGTGCTGGTGCGAAGGGTTGGGGAAGGACGAATTGACCTTTTAATGAGGCTACTCAATTTGCGCGTTACGCTTAACCTACCCATCTACCTTTCTGCAATGTACGTTATTAACTTCGCAAATAACAAGCTCCGAGTGGCAGCGATTTTTTACTTATTATTCAGCGATTAAAAATTAATATAATATGAATTTACCTTAACGTCATTCAATGTAACCTCATATTGTATATGCAACATTTGATTAAAAAAAAAACAAAATATAGAAAGGGTCATTTTATAACCTTCAAAACTCTAATAGACTTCTTATAAAATAGATAGTACATTATCATTTTGAAAGAGTTACTATTGATAAACATAGCAAGATATGGTTAAAAAAATTATAAATATGCTCTTACCTTTGGCAGTCGTTGAGGCGATACACAAGATGAGCAGTAGTAACAGTATCGCAGAACTCATTCTGAATGACTCGTTACGTATGATGCTGCTGATAGTCATCCTGGCGCCGGCGATCTTCATCAACTCAACGAATGTACACTCAGAAACATTTAACAATTCTTTTTTCACTCTTTTAGTTCCTCTCCAAGTTTCACTCACACTTCGTCAGCAAGCAAAATCCGAAAAAAGCGTCCAGCGTATAACTCGCTAAAAGTGTTTTTTCGGCGATACTCGTAAAAAGTCAGTACCGTTTCTGAATCACGAAGCACTCGATCTCCAGCACTGGAAGCTGCACCTCTTGTCAAAAGAGCGGCTCTTCTTTTCACACGCCTCGGCCAGCCGTGGACCCGGTAGCCTCGACTCTCCAGCGGTATCGCGGTAACCTCCGCGAGTTCGCGGCTGCCATGCCCGCCCCCTACCCCGCCGAGGTCACTCCGCCGCACAGCCCACTCTCGGCGAGTTTGTTTTGTTCCGCGGCTTCGGGATGGCCCGCTGGGACGCGCGGCGCTAGCCGGGCTAGACGAGAGACACCGACCCCGACGATCGATCACGACCCGACGACCGGCGGCCACGGCGCAGTCGGCCACCCTTCACGTGTCCAGCGGGCGCGCGCGCGCTCCCACCCTCTATCGCCCTGTGCACCTGCGGCGCGTTTGTTTACGTTCGGGCGCACTCGAGGCGCGGACTCGCACCGCCGGCCCGTTCGCACGGGCTCATCTCGCGGCAATTCGCACTCGCTCCCGAGGGGGGGCCCGGCCGGGGGAAACGATGGCACGGGGGCGCGATGAGACGGAGCGACAGCGAGAAAAGAGGAGGAGATGGAAGACGGGAGGAGAGAAAGAGAGAGAGGAGAGGAGGCTGCACGCACGCGGACCGACACGAAGGCGCGGAGCAGCTCTCGCTCGCGCGGCTGCTCACTCGCTAGTACCCAGAGGCGCTCCGCCGGAATCCGGGGGTGGCGGCGGCGGTGGCGGCGGCAGCGGCAGCCCCGAGTGCGCGGACGCGAAGCGCGAAAGGGTGCGCATGGAGGAGAGGCAGCGGCACCCGGCGCGAGCCGCCCCCACCCCATTAGCCCGCCGAGCGAGCCAGCGCCGCGGCCAGCACCCTTCCGCGAACTTACCGGGACCACCTTTGGGACCAGGATCCGATTTCTACTTATTGAAAGCCATGGTTACATCAGTAATTTAAATGTGAGATCACGTGATAAATATGGCTGGTGTTTTGCACAAGTTTGTTCATTACGCGACTAAATTAATTGTACATTTAACCCTGTGGAAAAGGAAAAATTTGTACAAGATATGGACCAGCTGGTACCGTGACCTCGCATGAATTCCTAATAGGCTGAGCTTACGCTAAAGTGCTAGAGGTGATATATAGATGAATACTTTCTGATGAAAACTTTACAGGTAATAAATAATAAGTTTAGCATTAACTTTTCCAAATTAACTTTACCGATGAAACAATAAATTGAAAATGTATCATTGTAAAGCTTTTAGATAATACATTTAAAAATTCAATCAAAGCTGAAAGAAGACTAAAGTGCAAGTTTGCATTAGTAAATTTCAATAAAAATCCAAGCATTTTGATAAAAAAAAGCGTGGGAAAAAGCGTGTAGGAAATGAGAGGAGCTGCATTGGTGTGACGACCTTAAGGATTCTCCACCCCCGCAAAGTTCAGCGGAGAGACACGAGCAACGCCGAGGAGCAACGAGGTGGTGGCTCGTATGAACAACATCCAGCGTATAGCACGCGACAAGAGATGCCGTGCGCGCACCCTCCCATGCCTGCGGGCGCGCAGCTCGCTCGCGAGAGGGGAGTCGCTCTTTCGTCACTCACCGAGAGCTGCGCGCCCGAAAGGAGGCGGACAGAGCGTACCTACGCTGCGCTAGCGCGACGTATATATGCCGAGCGGTCGTCGCGCTGCAGTTGTCGCAAAGGGATAGGGTGTTACGCGGCTACTTGCACACTTCCGTGGGACGCGCGTAAATTAAAGCGGGTTAATACCGGGTTGATTTACGTGATCTTTTTTATTACCTTGCCGACGATCCGCGAGGATGCCGCGCTGCGGCTGGGCTTTGCAAATCTTCGCTTGGTAGATTTTCAAAATTACGGCGAACCTGTTGAACACAATTTTTTTTAATTCGGATTTTCTTGGGATTGTGTATTATTTTCGTGATATACTTTATTTTAAAGTTTGCATTGTAATATTTTTGAAAATTACTTGAAATGGAATTTTACTTTTGCATTACAAATTTTGATGTGTCTAATAAGGCAAAACAAACAAATTTTTTGCTGGCTGTAGCAATTATTATTTGTTTATGCAATAATCAACATGAATTTAGAACATTTATGTTTTTACTTTTATAGTGAATTCAAATTGTTAATTTATTTATAGTTAATTTAGGAAGAGAGATATGTTCACTTCTACCTGAGGTGCCATCAATACTATAAATTTACAATCCTGTATTCAATAGTATTTATAACTGAATTAACAAACTGCTTATGAGTCCATATCATGGATATACAGTATTACTTCGAAAGTTCATTAATGTAACATTGGCCATTGCAGTACATTACTTTTGAAAAACGTTTAGCTTTACAATGCAATTACTCTCAGAAGAATTGATTACAAATAAAAATATCGAATATAAAGGAAATAAAAACCATATGCATTAATAGTCATCTATTTAAAAGTAATATATGTAAACAATATAAATTAATAATACAGGATAAGTATTCATTCACAATTAATTCAAAATAATGAAAAATGAAACGATTTATTTCATACACATATGTTTCTATTAATGATTCATTTGCAAAAATCACAACTATTTACAATAATTAATAAAATATATGATTAAAAACTCTTAATATTATATAATACAATGTTCAGGTTAAATAATCATTACAATAATGTATGCAATATAGAACTAGGATTATTATTATATATATTTATAAATAAATAATTTTCAAAAAATTATTATGCAACATACAACTAACTTTCAATATTCATATTAAACAAGTGTTTTATTTAATAAACTACCAATCATCAGTTTCAATATCTTCAGGTGTTGTGTTTGTCGCTTCGGAAGTAGTGTGTTGTTCCGCAGAGCTTTCAGTAGTACTGGATACACTTGGTTCCGACGTAGTATCTTGTTCCGAACTTCCTTGATCTTGAGTTGTTTGCTCTCCACTGTTGCCTTCAGTTGACTGTTCTCCGCTGCTTCCTTCAGTGGTCTGTTCTTCGCTGTTGCCTTGGGTGGTTTGCTCACCGCTGCTTCCTTCAGTTGACTGTTCTCCGCTACTTCCTTCAGTGGATTGCTCCCCACTGTTGCCTTGGGTGGTTTGCTCTCCGCTGCTTCCTTCAGTAGACTGTTCTCCACTTCCTTCAGTGGATTGCTCCCCACTGCTACCTTGGGTGGTTTGTTCTTCGCTGTTGCCTTCAGTGGACTGTTCTCCGCTGCTGCCTTGGGTGGTTTGCTCTCCGCTGCTGCCTTGGGTAGTTTGTTCTCCGCTGTTTCCTTCAGTGGACTGTTCTCCGCTGTTGCCTTCAGTGGACTGCTCCCCACTGTTGCCTTGGGTGGTTTGCTCTCCGCTGCTTCCTTCAGTGGACTGTTCTCCACTTCCTTCAGTGGATTGTTCTCCGCTGTTGCCTTGGGTGGTTTGCTCTCCGCTGCTTCCTTCAGTGGATTGCTCCCCACTGCTACCTTGGGTAGTTTGCTCCCCACTGCTACCTTGGGTGGTTTGTTCTTCGCTGCTTCCTTGAGTGGACTGTTCTTCGCTGCTTCCTTCAGTGGACTGTTCTTCGCTGCTTCCTTCAGTGGACTGTTCTTCGCTGCTTCCTTCAGTGGTAGGTTGTTCAGTGGTAGTCCTTGGCTTAGTACAACGACCAGCCCAGGGGTTACAAATTGTTCCGGGGCAACATTCACTAGTTGCACTGCACTGTAGATTATAGTAAAGAAGTAATTAGTACGCATTATGTTGGTATTTAATATCGCTATTATAATAATTAAAGACTTACAATAGCTCCGGGTGGAGTACAGTTTTCTTCTCCTGATCCAGTTGAAGGATTCTCAGTAGTTGTTCTTGGCTTGGTACAACGACCGGCCCATGGATTACACTCTAATGATGGACAGCACTGACTTGTTTTCTTGCACTAAAATAAATATTGTAGTTCGAAATCTTATTGTTTTAAAATTTTTATATAAATCAATATTTTAAATAAAATTTGTCTTAATACATACAGGAAAACCAGGTGGTCTGCAAATTTCTTCGCTACTTTCGCTGCTCTCAGAACTTTCTTCACTTGAAGCTGTAGTTGTGGGAGGAGCTTTTGTAGTTGTGGTCCTCGGTTTAGTGCATCTGCGAGCCCAAGGATTGCAGATGAATGGTTCACAGCAATCGCTGGTCTTTTTACACTGTAATAATTTGAATATTTATTAACACGTTTTTATCTTTTTAAAAATTAATGACTACTAAAGATATTTACTATAGCACCAGGCGGTGTGCAAGTTTGACCAGGTGGCAAATTGGATGGTCTCTTTGTACAGCGAGCAGCCCATGGATTGCAAATGAAGGGATCACAACATTGACTTGAATCCCTGCACTATACATATACATAATATTAGCTTCTATTGTTATATTAACATAATAATTTTGCAAACTTAATATTTTTAAAATAAATCTTACAGGGAAACCAGGTGGCCTACAGCGATCACTTTCGTCACTGCTGACAGAGTTGCTGACTTCGTTACTTGATTCTGGTCTTGGCCACTTACATCTTCCTATTAGAGCATCACATCTAAATGGTTGGCAACATTCATTGCTGCTCGTACACTGTTAATGAAATTTATTTATTTCATAATTTCAAAACATAAAATAGTTTAAATGAGAAACATTAAAATTTTTTTCATAATAAAACCCAATGGTAAAAATGAAGGAAAGAACACTGAAAATATTCTAATTTTTTCAATTTTATTACGATTTTTTTTGTACTTACTTTCATGCCAGGAGGTCGACACATATCGTTCCACCATTGTGCCGATGTATAGGAGGCGCCCAAAAGTACAAGACAAGCGCACAAAAATACCTTCGACATTGTCTCGTCTGAATACAAATTTCTGTAAGAATACACAAAAAACTAAGAAATTATGATTTAGCTATTTTTATCACACATGAGATGTTATAATTGTAATTAAATTTTTCCACTGGCACGATAAGTTAAGATTATCTACAAAACTTCTTCAAGAATCACACCAAGATACACTGAATAGGATTTGTCAGATACGTACATGTATAAAACTTTGAATAGGTCTCTACGTGAGTCCTCTTAATTGCCCGCAATCACTTCAATATCTGGCTCACCTCACGACGAGCACAGCCTTTTATGGGATACGGAGGCCCAATCGTGCGATCAATTGTTTACGCGCTCGTTGAACACGTAATAACAATTGATAAGAAATGAAGAGCATAGATACGGTCTAAGAAAGTGAAAGACTCAATTAGCTGGAAGACCAGAGGTTTAAGGATTCGATGAAGCGATGCAATTCTTTTAATCGATTATTTAAGATAAATTTATTATTAAATATTGATGAGCTTCTTTCCGCGAATTGACAATAAAATTGATGGTAAGGACAACACGCGAGCCATTAAATATATTAAAAATTAACGTTTAGGAAAACTTTACACTTAATCAATACTATAAATTACTTCTTAATTTACTTGCAATATCTTAAAGAGTTTGTTTGATAATTAAGATGCTAATTATTTTTTCACTCATATATTATATTTATTTCAGCAAAATATTTGTGGAATGCTGTTGTGTGCAAATGCATATACTATATACAAAAAATATAAATGATTTAACGCAATAATGAGCATTATTGCGTTAAAGTTACTTGTGTGGAAATTTTCTTTGAGTAGATGAATAAGATAAGGCAAATCATTAAATCATCTTTCAAGACATTGAAAAAAACAAATTTAGTCACATATTGCATGCAGTAAACCTGATTAACAACCTTATTGTCTACGCAGGTGGTACCGATAAATGCAATACCGAGAAATCAAGGTTATAGCTTCTTTTTTCGTCATTTTTCTTTCTTTATCAACCTGCCGACGTAAGCGACAAGCAGGTCGCAGGGGGTTCTAGAAGGACAGAAAATTACTGAAACTCGTTCTGGCTAATCAATGATCTGATAAACGATTTATTAACAAAAGATGTACGTGATCCGTGAATATTTCCACTCAAGAATTTATCGCATGATATTAATTATTAATTGCATAATCTTCTAAAAGTAATTACATTTTAATACTTCTGCATACATTTATAATTCTTTTTACTTCTAAGTTAATATGAAGTTCATTTCTAAGGATCAACATTCTACTTTAACAAAACTCCTCTAAGTGTGAATATTAGATGCATCCTAGCTTGTTTTCAGGAACGCCTATATTATTTATCGTTACCTAGGAAAAATCGGTCAATAATATAGTAGGCTGCTGTGTACGTTTATTTTCACAATAAGAGATTGGTTAATCAAATTGTGTATATAGTATCACTTAGTCATACCTGTTTACTCGGAAAATTTTATATCGAATCTTCATTGGAGAAGTTATTATTCATAGAGTTACGCTTTAAGCATGATTCGCATGCAACCCGCTCGAGTAGTTGATTTGCTATTTTTAAGAGATTAAATTTTTTTCCTTAATGATTCCGTGAACAATTTGTGACGATCATAATAGGAAGCTATTCGAATAGTCAATATTAAAATGCAAGTAGAACGAATGTTTCTAAATGCATCATCAACCAGAAAAATTACCTCCATGATTCCACTGAAAATAAGGTAAAAAGTATATTGCTCAGTGTCGCGTCGAAGACGCTTTGAGTCCAAATGCAAACTGAGGGTGCGCCGCAAACTCGCACGTCCCATTGACCTTTACGAGCCATCTTTCTGCCTTGCCCACCAATCATCTCCCATTTTTTCTTATTCTTTGGCATCAGCATATTTGCATGTCGATTTGCACTTTCTCCTTTTCTTTTTATATAAAAATTTCTAGATTCGACTGATGGAGCTTCAATATTTACTACTCAAAGTCATGCATGCATGCTGCTTATCGTTAAACGATAATAGTGAATTTACAGTAGTGACATGAGTAATTTTTACTGCGAGGACAAGATAATGAAATTAAAAGCAAATACGTCTGCCAAAATTTTTTAGTCTCTCGGATAATAATTAAACCGGAATAGTCGAAATTGAAGAAATAAATCCATTTTGCTAGTGATATTTCATGGAACTCATCATTTTTTCACTGTCGCTCCAAGCGCATGCAGAGCAAACTCTTCGATGATATTAAGTTTATCTTTTTATTAAATTACTCAGTTAAGTTGTTTACCTATGCAATCAAGGTGGAAATCTTGCGACAATAGATAAATATCTATCGTCTACAATAGAATCTCGCACTTGTATATTTATGACACATAATAAGATTGTAGTTGCTCAAAGCTTATTTTTATCTTTTGGGTCATTAAATATTCTTTGCATTTCGTACGATACCCATTTTAAAAGAATTTTCTAGTTTACCATTTTTTTTTTTAAATTAAGAGTAAATGAAGGTGTAAAGGTACACAAAGCTCAAAGACTATAAAAGAAAGCTGGCAAGGATAAAGTGTTTTATCAAATAATCCCACATAAATTGTGAGTCAGCTTTGAATGCGTTTTCCTATTAAAAGTTAATGGAAAATAAAGTATTGTACTCATCGAGTGTTAATATTATCATAATGTAATTAAAAACGATTTTGTTAATCTGTTTAAAATAAATTCAACCTGATATCAGTTCTTGAAAAATAAGGATTGATATGTTGTCGGCACTTCTCGGACAATAAATCTAGGTGAGATTCAGTCAACTACTTCAAATAAATTTTAGTGAGAAAAATATTCTTTTGTTAATAAAATCAAATCACATTTTTAATTAGATTTAACAATTACATATGTAGAATGATAAGTTGATTGAAATTTTGCAGTAGAACACATTATTACTGCCTAGAAGTCTAAATAATAAAGCTTTATTGCTTTTTATTTTTCTGTAATTAAATTATACTACTGAAATTAATTATGCATGAATAAATATGATTCAATAACTTTGGTATCATCGTAATGATTAAATTGTAAACTTAATAATTTCATTAATTAATAAGTTCATTAATTAAACTAAACTTAATAATTTCATGGACGTTATTCAGTATAAACACTATTCAAATCATAATATAAATGGCAATAATGAACAATTTCAATTATCTATTATACATTGACCGATAAATTTTGATGCAGCTTTCTATGAAATTTAACATGTTTGAATTTAATGCTAAGAAGTTCCTAGATAGTCGAGAAAATTAGAATCGTTGGATCTAATACTTTTTCTGGATACTATTCGAAATGTAATAAAAATTATTGATCATGATTGGAAAAATGTATCCATGTAGTAATCCATGATTAATCCAATGTTTGAAATTAATGAATACTGTAAACCAGAGAATTTCATAAAAACTATTAAAAACGAAACTGTAATTTTCCAAAATACTCTTTCAAACGAATGTTTAAAAAACCATATAATTAGACTCTTCTTTCACCAAAACCTTTATTTGTTACACCGACTTATATTCTCAATAAATTCGGCCGCGCCGAGTCCCCCGCGTACCGCCTTTCTCAAATAGTCCGATTTAATTTGGCGATAGTGCGTCCGGTCCGGCGCGCCCCATAAAAAACCCTCCCGCATCGAAATAATATCGCGCTCGTGCAGCCGCGCACTCTGGAAATCGAGAAAGCTCCCGGCGCGCTCGATGATCCCGGGCTGACCTTTTCTTTTTTACCTGCCGAGGCGATCGATCCGAGGCAGGTCCGCGAGTGTCGCGTGAAAAAAAAAGAAGCGGGGGAGAGGGCAGTCGTTTTCGAGCGCAATGTCTCGTCGCAGCCGTCGACGCTCGATCGGAGAAGACGGATTTTCGGCGATTGTAGTCTCGCGGCGACACGGGAAATTTGTCAAGCTTGTCCGCGCGCTCCTCCCTGACGAAGCTCGTTTTATCCCGGCCGCGGAGAAATGGCACTGAAACTTTTTGGGACATTGACGCGGCTGAATGGTGAGTTATACGGAATTCGCCTCATAACTCGCTCATGCTCGATTATTCTCCTTTCCGTTACTTTGTTTTATTCCTTTTTTTAGATATAGATATTTTTACGAGGTAATATAATTGGGACTTTGTGGAAATATTCCATTAGCTAGAATATTGAAAAATAATCGACATGTATTTTTTCCTTTTTACAATATTGCCGTTTATAATCATTAAATTGAAAAAAATATGTATGTAGCTTATTTTTCAATATTTTATTAGACTGATGTAATCAAAAAATTTTTCTTAGAACGTCTCAATTATATATCTTATTTAAATTCATTAATATTTTACTTACTATAAATCTTTATACAAAAATAAAAGAAATACAGGTAAGTTAGAATGGCCGCGCAATGTTTACACAGCTTTTTAAATTGGCTATAATACGTTTAGTGATTTAATAGTTAAAGGTACTGCGATAAGGTGTCAGACTATTATCTGTCGAGTAAAAACATGTTGGATGTAAACATGTGTTCTTCCAATATTCGAAAATACTTCAGATTATAGCAGGTTTGACCTTGTTCAAATAAATCTTAACCCTGATTAAAATCAACATCTTTTCACAAAATCTTGCAGCTAAAGAGATGCTCGTGATATCAATGGCGTAATTTGATAGTCTGACGATAAAAAGCTATAATTTTGGACTTGGGTATTCAGAAAATTAAATTAATTGATTAAAACTTATCTTATTACATCAGTAAAACAAAATTTGGCAACTTCCACACAAAGCAAAATAATTTATCAGAATTTTCAATTCTTTTCTGAAAAATGATAAGGTGATATATGTAACGATCAAGTTAAGAGACGCTGTTAAACGAACTCTTATCTATAATAATAGATAACTGGTTGAATAACTTTTCTAGAAATAGAAATATAAAGATATTTTACAGTACCTGTTTTTGTTTTATTAAAAATGACCTGCATACATGCCCACCATAAATTTCCGCAATTCGCTCATAATTATTATGATAAATACTTGAGTCACACTATGCATTTCGAGTACCTTCGCGGCCTTCTATGATTTTTTATAGCAATTTACAATATTATTTTTTATATGAATAATATACGATCGATAGTAAAATATTAAGCTAAGGCCATCACCTGGAGCATCATCGAAGCCCGCTCGAAAGCTTAAAGCGCGGCCCGCGTAAAAAGCTCGCCTCCGAGTTCCAACTCACAAAGCGTCTTCCAAGTGAAATAATACATCGGGTCGGGGGTGTGTGGGGTCGGCGGAAGGGTGGCAGGCGCCACGGTCAAAAAGAATATGCAAAGGCATCGCTCGCGCGCCGCGCTCTAAACATAAGCTCACAAAGCGAAAAGAGCTGAAAGGTAATTCTTCCGTAAATATTATAGATTCCGAGAAGAACGTCTGCCGCGTTCGCGAAAAAAGGCCTGAGAGCTGGGGGGCGGAAAAGACGCTCGGAGCTAGTGTGTGCCACCGAGAAAAGTGTCCATTTGAGGCGCGAGAGAGTCGGCGGGGGTGAACAAAAAAAAAAGGAAGAAAGAGCGAGGGCACCGATGTGAAAGCCGAGTGATCCCTCGCGGCGGCCGAGCCGAGATAATCCACTTTTCGCGGGCGTAAATTTCCCTGCAAAGTCGTAAGAAGCCTCCGTGGCTTTTCGCGCAAATTTATGAATTTAACCTTTGCCGTGGGAGCGCGCGGGATTGCTTCGGCGCTATCTTCAAGTTCGCATTCATAAGGCGCGTATGTAACATCCCATTCGTTCATTAAGCTATTCTTTTTTTTTTATTCAAGTATAATTATTTTTATAAAAAATTTTACATTTCTTCAAAGAAAAAGCTGCTTTGCTTTTCTCAGTCATATCGGCAATTTATTAAAATCTACTGACGGAATTTCAAATATGTTTGCACTACGTACGTACCTTGATGATAAACTTATCTAACAAATTAAATATTATCACAACGTATAACTTCAACTGCACTCAATTTATGTATAGAAATATAATTACATCGAAAAACGTAATGGATTGCTTTATAATGTCAACTCGTTTTTATCACTACCGTGAATAAGCATGAACTGAGGGAGAAGTAGGAAATGTAAAAAGATGTAAAAAGACCTTACGCAGTAAGATACAATTACCGAAGAAAATGAACATCTGCTTTTTATTTAGATAACTGGAATGAGCTTTAAGGAATGAGAATAAATTTGATGTACATTTTCATATTGCAAAGCGTAATAAGACCAAAAGCTGTATTTATGTTCGCGAAATATTTTTCAAGTATTAGAGTTTTTTAAGTTTTCAAGTTATATAATCCATAAGCAAATAATTCATATCTATAATAAAACGTAAATTGTTGTAAATAATTCATTCACATTTTATCTAGTTTACAGTTCCGTAATGTATAAATTAAGATCTTTCTTACTGCCAACCTGGATCGAGGATAAACTTTATCAAAAAAACAATTGACGTAAATTAAAAGTGTTGTTATCTGGTGCTCGAAGTACCCCCAGCAAAGCAAAATGATTAAAGAAATTCTTTCAGATCGCCGATCAGTGTAAGAAAAAAAAAACGTTAAATCGAACACAAATTTGTTTTCACGACCTCATTAAATTTTTATTAATTACGATTTAATAAAATACGCAATAAAAAGTATTTGATTTATTGTTATTCAAACTGTTTAATAATAGGCGAATTGCTTTGCAAGTTTATCTGTCGAATGTTTTACTGTTGATTAAATAAGTAAGATGATAAAAAGCAAGCCTTTACAGTGTCTGCAAAATTAATCAATAAATCAGTTATTTTCACATCGCAAAAAGAAATAATAATTAAAAACGTAATCTCTATACCGTATTTCCCAGTTATAATCTTCAAAATTCGTTTATTTCAATGTCCATTTAATTATTATGAAAAAATACGTTTCTTTCAAGTCGATCGAGTTCCTTCTTTTGGAAATGCAAAAAACTCACATTACCTGTAATTTACAATTGGTATTAACAAGCTCATGTTACACTGAATCCTGTGAACATTTGCGTATACTCAATCTCGCAATAAATTACCTCTAGAGCGAATTAATTATATCGTGGGGAAGGGGTGGAGAACAGCCGATGAAAAGCAGTTGCAGGGAGGGTGTACTATTCGCGAACAGAACGGTAGTGGAAAAGCACACTGATGAGTATGGCCTATAGATGTAGTTTTGAATTTATCGACGAAAAGTGTACATAAACTTTTTCTTGTAATTGTACACTTGTTGCTCTGCTGTAACACAGACAATCGTATTTCGATTCCTTGAAAAGCGCGAAACATTTTTAGATTCCTGGAATAGCATGTTGTTTACTCTATTACTATACGTGAATCGTTTTTGAAAAGTTTTGCTGTTAAATAAGAATAACCTTATTGATTTTGCATTTTTTGTCAAGTCCACTTTTTTTTCGACTGTGGCGACAGAAAGCTTCGACTGTTCATAACAAATATGATCGCAGAAAGCGATAATCTACCACAAGTACTGGGTTAATTAAAATTCCCAATAAAATAAGAATAAATTTAAATATGTATTTATGGCTGATGTAATAAAGTTAATGACGTTGAGGTTTTTATAAATGTTGATACATTCTCTAATTAATGAATAAAAATCATAAAATCTTTAAAACTTTTAATTAAATAAAAGAACATAAATTCCTTCGCATTGAAAAATTATTACATTATAATATTAACGAAGCAACCGAATTATATTATTGTCATGTGTATTATTGATTCTCTATTTTTATAAAATTTTATAAATTCAGGCATTTAAGCTATGTAGCCTGGAGGGAAAGGTCCAGGTCCGATAGGTCTAGTGTCCTTTCCAGGGACGACGAGTCCACCAATTGGTACGCATTTACCAAGGTAACTCATACAAGTCAGATGTCTGCAGCATCCTTCGTATGTATAGCACTGAAAATTATATTTATACATATGTTAATAATAATATATTTGATACAAAATTTATTTTATATTTAATTTACTCACCGGTCCTAACCAGGGACTGCACGTCTTTTCTGTAGTGTCTTCAGCTGCCAAAGCTACGGCTGCAATCAGCACAAGCGAGAAGAGCACGTACAGGATTTTGGCCATTTTTTCAAATTTCAGTTGATTTCTCTGTATATTCTGTAAACAAAAAATAATTTTTAAATTTTTTCCGCAAAAAGTACATAGATTTATTTTAAAAAATTTGGGGCTCGGACTATTTAATGGTAAGTGTAATATTACTTCATACGCGTCTTTATCGCACCGTTAGTCAATTCTGGATTTTATGCTAGAACTATAATAACCTAACGATTTTGAAAAATCGTATTAAGTAAAGTTGTGCGAAATTTACTAAAGTAAATTATTTTATAATGAAGGTAAAAATAGTGTACATAATAAAGACAAAGTGGCAGATTCGATAAAAATCGTTAGGCAATAGAGAAAGCGATTTTAGCTCTGATATCTTTTAGAAAATTTTTTACTTTAACTATTGACTTTAATTATAAAAATGTTTACAATTGTTACGAGCAATACTCACCGTGAGAACTTTGGATGTCTGTTCTATTACCTACGACTCGGAGGCTTTTATACACAAAATGCTACAAAGTTGTGTGAACTGTCAGATTATAAAATGAAAAAGTACGTGTGAGTCAACACATCATTTATCTAAATGTAAATATCTGCCAAACGTTAATTTCATTATGTAAATTAACGTTTGGCTAATGAAAAAGAAATATTTCTTTTTATACTTGTTCTACGAGAATTTCCATATATGGATTTAAAGGAAAAGCGGTCACAACAATTTACAACTCTGCAGTTAACAAACAAATTTATTATAAGGAAAAAATAAGAAAATCAATAAAGAATGACTGCAAATTCTTTTGTACTAAAAAGGGACACTTTAGCGCTTTCTAATACCAGTACTTAATCGGTAAAAGTTATTCGAGCAGTTGCAGAATAGAGAAAAAAAATACGGGCACCAGATCCACCTGACTTTGAAAAACAAAATTGTCGTTCGCATGCGCGACGCTAACTGACTCGCCCGGCTCTTTCATTTCGCCCGCCAGGTATCATCAATCGACAAAAAATCGAAAACAGAGGTCCGCGCGCCGGTGAGATGAACTCGGCGTTTTGACGAGTACCACGAGTGTTTTTTTTTTCTTTTTTTGGGGGTCAGATAAAAAAAAAATCGTCCGCACGGAGTATCGTGTGTCAAGGCGAAAACGTCGATTTACCGAGCTTGCCTTGCAAAATACGCGCGCTTTTTTATTTTCGACGATTTAACCGACGATGCGCCCCGGTTGTCATTAACGCAACGCAGAGAGCTACATCTCCAAGGATGTTTTTATTAAGAATAAAATATCCATTCAGACGTTATTTTCCTCATAATTTTATCTTCTTGTGTCTTATTTTACTACTGCTAAGAGATTAAGTCTTGCGAAGAGGAAACATTTTATATGACTAACCGACTAATAATAAAATACTATGTAATTATTTAACATTTAAATATTGCAGAAATTATTTTATATTAATTTTAGTAAAAGAAGAATATAATTTTATTATTGAAAAAAATAAATTTCTGAGGTACATTGTGTAATGTAGAAACAGAAACACAAATTAAATGAAATGTTAATAGAATTTGGTAATGCTACGCCTGAAATGATTTCAATAAGCGCACCTCACGTATCTTGTTAATTGGTTTACAAATCTGTCAAAACGTGACATTCGAACAAAATTAATTACTGTCTTGTCCATTATTTGCAATTATAATACTTTGTGATACATGAATTAACTATTACTCAAACTGCTATTTACATAACTGTACAGAACAGCCTTATTGCTACATAGTCGTGCGTCATTAATTCTTTATCCAGCATTCCTGTGAAAATTTAAGATATTGTAGGCAGTATCTCGAGAACGTGCTCACCGAACGGACTTAATTCACGAGCGAATCATCAGAGTTTTTTTACCGAATACTAATAGTTAATTTACGTTCATGTGTTTGAAATAAAATGATACTCATTTCATTTTTGCGGCTTATGCTGTGTTCCATTTCATTATATTATTTTTTGTTTTAGTTTAACAAGTAACAATTTAGACATTAACAATGCAATTACAGGACTTGCATATTATAATTGCAACACTTACCTCTCATTAGCACCGTTAGAAAATTATTTCCTTCCTTTGTCACCTCCTCCACTTCTAAAACAAAAATTAAAATAATTGAAGAAACTGACTATTGGATATAAAACACAAGATTTTTATTGCTCTATAATAATAATTTCGTATTCTTAGAAAATAAAATATACAGTGCTACATTTAATAAATTTATAAGTCTACATTGTTTCTACCACAACTATATTAACGATAGTCTTTACTCTCTCAATTTCGATAAATTGAACTAAAATTAAATTAAGTGATAAGTCCCCGATTAATCAGCTCAGGATTTATCATACGGAGAGAATTTTTTATAAAAGCTATTCACACTTTTGCAAATATTATTATATTGCAAATATTATTTCTTGCTCTTTTACAAATATTACTGTATGTTCAGTATAATCTTCGGACTAAGAAACCTGCCTTGCAAAAATGACTCACCACCTGAGGTGTAAAATCTGCCATAAACGAAATAATGTTTTTTCAACGCTGTACAGAAGTTTTAACAAAAGAGGTCACTTGATCCCAAGTTCATTAACCACATAATAACTTTTTGACAGAAAATTCTCTCCGTAAATTGAGTTTCCAGTGCACATCCATAGTACACCTTGAGAAAAAAAAGTTACATGTCTGTTACTACTGTCGCCCATGAAACCGTAGCAACAGCGGGTAACTCGTATCCAACAAAAAAATGAACAAAGAAGCAACAAAGCCCGCAGAATCAGCAGGATACGAAAACTAGAGGAACATCATCATCCGTAGGACGAGCAAATAAGCTAATCGTATCTTGTTGTAATTGAAAGCGCGCGGAAGACTTGCCGGGCTTGATCGACGGTAGCTGCGCGCTCTCGGCACAGTAGGATGTAAACAAACGTCGGCGGAGTCGATCGGCGCCGAGCAAACAATCGCGTCTATCCCGCGGCGCGATCAGTTATTAACTGCTCGCGAGGGCCGCGCGCATCCCCGGCAAATTGCGCGCCTGAGGGAGAGAGCGCGCCGGGGGCCCCCGCGCGGAAATATTCCGTTTGCACGACTGTCGCTTCAACTCCGGCGTCATTCGTCCTCGCGGCCCGCGCGCGTCCTCGGCCCTCCTCTCGTTCCGAGGCTCGTTCCACCGGCTAATGGAAAACATCGCTTCCCATGCCCGACCGTTTGTTCTTTGCCGAACTGCAGTTGGCCTATTGTGCCGCGTGGGCCTTCATTTTCATAACTAATTTTTCTTGGAAATATCTTGAAAGTGCATAACGCAGTTTGAAGTTTTTTTTTTAAACGCATTCTTTTTAGCGCCAAAACTAATTTTCTTTTGAAAACATCAGCAAAACAGTCATGGTCGTAAAGAATGACTCACTTCTTCTCAGTCGTTACCATAAAAATAATTGGCGGATAATGAACCAAGTGTTCGAAATTGAAAAGTATATTTCTTAAATTAATTACATTAGTAAAAAAAATGAATTTTAGCATGTGTATAAGCAATGCAGTTTTTTTTCGAGAAACCATGTTACATTATTCTTTAAAAGAAAACAAATTTACATAAAAACTACATTGCTTATCGTTTATTCGTGATGTCATAAAAACGCCAGTATCTAATCGAACAGAATTTTAACTACGCAAAACAGCTGCACTCGCACGTTTCTTTTCACGATTTACTAATGCGAAACAGCGAAACATCTTAAAAGTCCACTCCACTCGAGTAAAAAATTTAGCCACTCCTAGTTCCATTGACTGCGTTTTCACTCGAATCAAGGAGGTTTTCAATTTTTCCACTATCCAAAATTACCAACACAGCTTAGCATTATATTCGCAAAAGAAAAGCAAGCGACATTAGCGAAAAAGACACCGGAGCACTGCCGTTATAATTAAAACGCAAAAGTCTCGCATTAGCCTTTTCAACATAAGCGGGGGGACATTCGCTAATTAACGTAATCTTATTACGAGATCATCCCGGGTCGCGCTATCGCGCTCGGAAAGGCGCGTAACGCGATATCCGGGGGCGTACAGGTCGCCGGCGCCACTGCGGCACCTTGCGACGCTCGATTGCGTTAGCGCCGCCCGAAAATTGACAATGACGCCGGGGCTGCGTTTTCGAGGCGGCCGGCGGGGTTACGCGCTCCGCACGGCAGGCTGCTTCGAGGCCACCTCCCGTTAATTGGCTACGACGGATTTTCCATTAAACAGCGCGCTTTTTTCTGTCTACCCGTTTTTGACGCGAATTTAAAGAGGGGAAAAGTCTTTGCAAAAAATGCGCTACTGATCACTTTCAGCATCGAGTTTTGGAGCGTTTTATCCATTAAATGCACGCGACACAGGTCACGACGTGATTAAGCACAAGCTTAATAAGCTCCCGATAAAAGTCGGTAAACAACTCGAACAAGGTCTATAAGGAAAAAAATAAAGTTATATTTCCTCCTCGACTAGTGGAGTGGACTCCTCAACTAGCCGATAAAAATAAATCAGCAAAAAGTTGTTATCTCCAAATAAGAAATAATAAAAATTTTTCACTGGCGGCTGTTTTCGGAATTATCTGCGCACTCGATTAGCGGTATTTACATAGACCCCGACGACTTTTTGCTCTTTAGACACGACGCTACGTGTGCTCCAAATATCGTCGAACGGACTGTGTTAAAAAGCGAGAAACGCAAGCTCGAAAAAAAGGGAAGGAAAATTTTGGCCTCGCGAGGCGCGCCTGACTCCAGCGGGACCGACACCACTTGAAAATCTTGCAGACGCGGCAGCCGTAATACGGGAGAAAATAGGAGTAGGGTCCCGAGCAAAATTTTTCGTTTGTCCGGAAAATTGAAGGAAAAACGATCTCCAGAGCCCCCGTCGTATTTTCCCGGCACAATAGCTCCAAATACCATTTTTACACCGCGTCGAAAAAAAACGCTTTATTTTCCTCTCTTCGATAGTTAAAAATTGAACGGGAAAGGAAAAAAAGTGCGCCGAGACGGTCGGCATTTCCTCGCGCTGAAAAATTGAAGGGGAGAGCGAATTCCGCGGGTGAGCCCCGGCTGCGGAGTCGCGAGCTGCACTTCGGCCGCACACACACGCACTTAGCAACGCGAAATCCCAGCCGACAGCTAATCCCCGCTGCCGCTGGCGCGCGATCCGCAACCGTTGAATATTTGAAAACGTGACTCGAGCCGCCGATCGGATCTCGACGGAACGTCGGCTAATAGGAGCGTCGATCTTATAAGTGCGGCTAGGAATAGCATTAAGAGCACCCAAAGCTCATAATTAATGTAGCACGCCGCCGACGCGGTTACCTAATCAGCCGTTGACCTTTCGCTACTTTACGAACTTTTACACGTTATTTTATGAAACTCATTTTTTTAATAATTGTTTTAGATAATTATTATATGTATAATTTTCAAAATTTTGTTTAACAAGATTGTTGTACAAAGAAAATCTGAAGCGAGCTTTCATTAAAATGAACAATATATAAGTTACTAGGTAAGGTAGGTTTTCTCATAAACACTAACATTTGCAAGAGCCCCGAAATAACTTTAGTCGTCAGGTGGTAACGTAAACACCTGGGCCAATCTGTATACTCGTCAATAAACTGTGAAAAGTACCGAAAATCTTGCGACTACCTTTCTTCTCTAAAAAATGACAACTGCAGTGTTTATGTTAGACAAGGAATGCGAGCTGCGCTTCGAGGTCGAAGACCATTCGAAAAGCGTATTACTAGAGGTCAGCCGATCTCCAATAAATAAAAAGCAAAAATCACAGAACATAAGCTAAATAAACGTTCCAGTTAAAAAGCGGTTACGCGGAGGTGTTCGGCGCAGAACTAATAACAAGAAAGAGGTACGAGTTCCGCTACGGCTCGAAGGTAGCAGTCTTCAGCTGGCAGGGCTGCACGCTGGAGCTGTCGTACCGGCCGAGCGTCTGCTACGTCGCGAAGGAGACGCCGATGCCGGTCTACCTGAACTGCCACGCGGCCCTGGAGAACATGCGCCGGGAGGCGGAGGCGCAGGGTAAGCTTGGTCCGGTGGCGCTGGTGACGGGCCCGCCGGACGTGGGCAAGTCGAGCCTGTGCCACCTGCTGTTGAACTACGCGGTTAAAAGCGGCCGGAAGCCGCTCTACGTCGACCTTAACCCGGACCTCGGCCACGTCTCCGTCCCCGGGACGGTGTGCGCGCTGCCGATCGAAAGGCCAGCCATGGTGCCCGAAGGATTCCTCAGGGTGATGCCTCTCGTGCTCCACTACGGGCACTTCTCGCCGGAGAGTAATGTAGACTATTACAAGGTGCTCGTCACGACCCTCGCTAAGCACAGTAACAGCAGGACCCAGCGATGCGGGAGGCAGAAAACCTCGGGAATCGTCATCGATACCTGCAGTGCATGTACGGATGCTGCCTACGAGGCGCTTGTGCACACCGTGAGGTGCTTCCAGGTCGATGTAGTCCTCGTTATTGACCACGAGAAACTGTGCAATAAGCTGACCAATGACTTACCCAACTTCGTCAAGGTACAGTGATTATTTAAAGGGATATATCGCGAACGTTGAATAACTTACTTATTGATAAAATATTGAAATATAAGCAGAGTTAAAAGTGATCATTTTTTAAAACATTTTTAACATAATCTTTGTGATTAAAAGTCGTTTAAAAAATGTTATAAAAAATGGTACTTCTTACGAAATTCTGTAATAATTATGAAAAAGTGTCTGACCACTGACTCAATTTTCACTAAAATGATAGCTTTCCAATCTCTCACATTTTGATAAGTAAATGCAAAAAAACATCGCCGTTACTAAATCCAAAACGTTCCAGGTGATAGGAATCCCGAAAAACGGAGGCGCAGTGGACCGTACGATAAACCAGCGAATAGAAGCTCGCGAACAGTCCATTCACGAGTACTTCTACGGTCGGTCGGTGCCCTTCTGGCCCTTCAAATTCCAGATTAACTTCGACCAGCTGAAGCTGTACACGCCGTTCCCGAAGGTGCCGCAGTCCTGCTTGCCCGCGGGCATGGTGATCGACCTATCGAGGAAGTTGTCCCCGTACAAGCCCACCGTCGACATGCTCCATCGTCTGCTGGCCGTTTCGTACGCGGAGGCCGCGGACGAGAACGCCCCGCTCAGCAACGTCATGGGCTTCGTCTGCGTGACGAACGTCGACGTCAAGCGCCGACTCGTCACCATACTCAGCCCCCACAGCAAGTCGCTCCCCACCAAGAAACTCTGGTTCGTCAGTCGAGTTCAATTTTTCGGTTCGAATTAGAATTTTAGGATTAAGTTTTTAAAGATAATATTTATTATTTATTTAATTAGATGGATACTGTTTTGAATGGTGTATTTTGAGATATTTCAATTGAACCTTGAAAGAGATACCAGAATAGGTTTTTAATAGATAAATTTAAAAGATATATAGAAATGTTTTTGTATATATGTATCAAAGAAGCTCATTTTATAACAAAAATATCTTTTTGTACCAAAAATTTTATGACTGTTTATCGTTTTAAACGATACATGACTAAGTGCAATCTCCTTAATTGAATTAAAAATAAATTGAAATAATTGCAAGAGAAATGTTTTCGTTTTTAACACAATCGATAAAATCGTGCGCAATCCTGCTCCAGGAACCGATAACAAAATAAGCAGAAACAAATATAAATCTAGTATAAATGCAACAAAAACAAAAACCATGGAAAATCCCAGAAATAACAGATTTTACAGCTATACATAGATACGTGAAATCCATTATATCGAATCGAAGAGACCGTGAAATCCTTCGGATGATCAATAATTCAGTCGGCGAAGGCGAGCCCCGCGGCCTCGCGGGCTGCGCTCGCGCAAAACAGAAAGCTCTGCTCTCCCGGCGCTTTTGTCGAATCAGCGTTGTAAATTATTAGCCGAAGCGCCAAAATTAGCCGGCTTTAGCGAGTGTGTCGCGGTAAACAGAGGCGACGCCGGGCTGCGTGCCTTTGTTCCCCCCGGCGGCTCCGTTAAGGCGATCAACGCGTTTATCTGCGATCTCCCTGCGGCCGCCGCAATCGCGGAATTTCCAGCCGAGCGATTTTCAACGCGCCGCGGCTCTCCTTGTGACACGAAAATTTTCCATTATCACGGCGCGATAAATCGATCGCCAGCGCGCGGATCGGTAATAGAAATCAATGTGCACACACTTTAAAAGCGCGAGGTGAAATAATAATGCGCCGAGAAATACGAGCGGGCGGATAAAAAGTAATTTGCGCGGGAAGAAAAATAGCGCGGTAACGGGGGAGGAGAGCGAAAAAAAAGACGAGCGGAGAAGGGTGAAGGCTAGCAGAATGCGCGGGCGAGCAAAAGAAGCGAGAAAATACGAGGGGGGAGAAGAACGACCGGGAGGAGACCGAGAGCCCAATGAAAAATAGTGCTGGAAGTGAAAAAAAAGGGAGGGAGGGGGAAGGAGCGCGCGAATATATTCATTAGCCGTGATCGACCCTTTCGCCGTCGCGGCGCGACGCGCAATTTTTCACCCCGCGGCTAAACATCGGCCGGAATGATTAGTCCACCGGCCGTTCGGTCGTCGCTCGGCGGCTGCGGCAGAGGCGAGGCGTCCGTTCAATCAGCGATTTTGGCACCGAGCGCCGCTATGATTCGATGGGATGCTTAAATTGTTTATTTTATTTGGCTCGCTCGAGACACGTGTTACGAATGGCGAGGACCACCGAGTGCCTCCGCCTGACGCGACGAAAATACTGTCGCGTCAATTAGGTTGCGGGATTCGCTTTATTTTTCACCGGCGCTGCCGATGTTCACAGTGTACTCATGTTTTTACAACACTGCTGATCACCGAACCTCCCGATATTCGCTCACTGTATTCGTGATTTTACAGCATTTCTGGTTGATTTTCGATTCATACTTTAGATACTTTTTATTATTACTTTCTTCTTATTATCATAATTTACTATTATGTTTTATGACGAATAATAATAAGTGAGGTACAACGTTTAAAATCAGACTTTTAATTAGCCAGCCTGGCATTGCAAGTCACGATTTGTCGTCGATTCGGGAAGGTAAAAGGTAACGATCATCCCTCTAAAGTTGAATAAGTGAAACTTTAATACTATATTCACTTATTCTTCATTAAAATAAGTTGTAAGTGTAAAGCTGCATACTGCTGTTTATTATGATTACTTTAAATTAAAAATCTTAATAAAAAAAAACAGTTGAGCTACTTAGAAATACATTGAATCGAGCGGCGGTACGCGGATCTGGGTCAAGATTTGCCATAAAAATTCATACAGGATTTATATCGTTCATTTGGCCGGTGCAAAAAGCGTTGACTTTGAAAAAGTGCGACGTTAATTCCCCGAACGGCGGCGGCGGTAGCTCCGTAGCGGCAGCGAATAATTCAGCATTCACGTTGGACTAGGGGGGCGTATAAACAAGCGAACTTGGCGCCCGCGCGATTTTTGCAAATGAGGGCCCGTCTATTATTCGAGCAACGAGCTGCGTACAATGGCCGCGCTATACTCCTGGGGGATCCGGCGCAGCGAGCGCGAAACTCACGGTGTAACTTTGCCTGAATTGCATCAAATTCTGCTTCTAATAACGAAATGTTTGCCTACCGAGAAACGGCATTCTGACAATCGCTTCGATTATCTTCGTTTCTAAATAATTAAATTATGCTGATCCTTCGTAATTTTATTAAAAATTTCAACAGTTACTTTTAATTAAATTTTACTATTGTAAGTTTTCCAACAACGACAGTCTGTGAGACCCTTAAAGTAGACTATTGAAATTTCTAATAGAATTTTTTTCACCGTCCATGTTCTATTCAAAGATTTAAGCTTGCAAAATTAATTTTCTAAAAATAAAATTTAGTTTCCCTTTTTTAATCAAGTTGTTTAATGCATAAAGACTGATCCAAATTTAAAGAAATTATATCATATTATTTTTAGTGGAGTACTTTTAATGAATTATTTCTTTAAAAGCTTTTCTTTCATAAAATTAGATTACTAATTATTAAATATTAAAGTTTCAAAGCAATAAATGTTCAATTATCGCGATCGAATTTTCTCTAAAAAGAAATCATCACATTATACTGCTAATACGTGTAGTGAAAAGAAAAAAAACAAGTTTTCCCCATGCTTCAAATTTTTCTTCGAAAATCCGCAAACTAAGCGCTCGATATCTGCACCCCATCAGCCGTCACCACACCAGACAAGTCGTGCGTACACCTACAGGCTCGTCAGCAAAGTGTTGCATTTGAAAAATAACCAGCACACAATATTAACCGGGCATCCTAAAACAGTCGACGCGAAAGTTAATAAATCCCGGCGTTCTGTCGCTATCGAAATCCGCGCGCGGTCCCGCTGAAAGCGCGTTCGTTAGCGATTTCGCGAAAACGGCCGGCTTAATGCGCGCGACGAGTCCTGGCGCTACGCTAATAGGCGCGTCCGCAAACACTCGCCCCCCCCCCCCGCGTACACCTTCCGCGCGCAAAAGCGAGGCTCGTTCGAGAGCCGCGGAAAAGCTCTGCCCGCAAAAAGGAAGCGGGTGGGAGGGGGCTTATCCTCTCCATGGTCGGCGCTAATTGCCGCGTCTCTTTTTTTTATCTTCCGTGCCGCTCGGCGCGAAAAAATTTTCGACCTATCCGCGCACAATCCGCCGGGCGGCCTTTGCCGCTCGTTTTTTCGCCAATGACCTCGTAGTTTTTCGAAAATTTAATTGCGGGTTCATTAAAAAGCCAGACAGCAATTGCGGTAATGCACTGTAAACGTACCCACGAGTTTGAACTCTTTTTTTTCTTTTACTTTAAACTTTGTAGCATTATTTTGCTGCATTTTTTTGTACGTGCTCCGTAATTACCGCTAATTCCATCTTTAATTCCATTTCAATAGTATATTACGGTCAAAAAGTTGGATATTGGCTTCGGTTAGGTAATATAGTTTTTTTACTGAAAATATTAAGTACTTTGTTGGAAACGATATTCAACTTTCAGATTTGCAAAAATTAATTATACCTATACGGGACTTCATTATAAAAAGCAGGAGTTACTTCCACAGAGAGTAGTTGCTGTGACAAAAAATTTACAGCGAGTAACCTGTCATAAAAGATACACCGCGGAAAGTAGTAATTAATTTGTACTATCTCGCTTTTCGTCGCGCATTCACGTTCTCCTAGATATCGCACCACGTGTTGCGCGTTAAAACAGCCCGACCCGAGATCAATCAGATATACGAACACGTTATAGAGCATTTTTCACTCTTTAGCCTCATTAAAACTTTTCAAATTACCTTCATTAAAACAAAAAATTATTAGCTATTTAGGCGATATTATATTCTAAAAAACTTATGTAACTATCGATCGGTCTCCAGAGTTCTAATCGCCTCAAAAGTATTGAAATACCGTGAAACTAGGAACCGAGTGGGGGAAAACATCGTCACCGCTGGTCGGAAAATGGGCACTGACCGCTGCGACGGGGTACGGCGCTGGATACAATTTTCGTCCTTTCACCTTTCACTCACGCCTGGCTGTATGTGTTTCCCGAGCGCTGAGCCATTCGTACTTGTCACTCCAGGCGCATTTTCATCGATATTACCTCGAGCCATTGAAAGGCAAACTTTTCTTCTGTCTTTCTGCACCCTTTTGATTTTTCTTTCGCTCCCGGATCTATTTCGATATCTAGCTGTCATTTTGCTTCAATTACTTTTTTTCCGCCAAGGTAAATTTTTGAAAAACGGAGTACTTCAGTTCGGCGATGTTTTCAGCTGTCATGCATACTGCACAGGCTTTTTCCGCGATAAAAATAGTTTGCTCTAGAAAGAAATTTTCATTAAAAAAATTTAAGAATCGAGTTCGGTCAAAAAATCAAATTTTCTTTTTAAATTGTTTAACGATGTGTTTTATAAAATTTTATAGAAATCCGAAGAAAACTATTTTGAATATCCTAGCCTGAAGAAAAAAATGATATACCTATTAGTGATTAGTTGTCAATACAGTGTGTTCAATGAAAATAAATATAGAAAAGAAAAGTGAAGCAAACTCCTCCAGCTCTTGAATTACTTGCTTGTCGAATCGAAAAATGTGTGAATGAAACGAAGGCGAGAGTAATAAATGGAAAGAAAACCGTTAGCGGTTTCGCGATATCTTTGGTCGCAACTTGTTGCACGGATGATAAGAACCTGAATTTCTCTTCAGTTTTCGTTTTTTTTTCGACATATAGGATCAGCCTCAAGGAGAGTTCGGACTTAAATTTGAAAAGCGCAGTTTAATTGGAGAGAGCGCACAGTACATTCATGCAGCCTGTTTTACTTAATATTGACCCACGAAAACCCGAGAAGTGGTAGCTTGTTTTCTTTATTTTTTGCGAGAAAAGCACCAGGAATTCCATTAGGGAAAAACGAGTTCAAGTGAAAATATTGATTTAAGAGAAGATTTATTTTGATAAGGGATTTTATTAAATAATTTAAATAAACCTTTAAATGTATCTTTGTTACCAATACTTTTTTAAGATTAACAAATGGAAATTCAAAATAAAATCTCAAAGAAAATGCACTAGCGTGACGCAGCGGGATACTTACGCGCCTGAAATTGAGGTAGTGATTGGCATGCTTGTACAAATGGTTGCAGGATACCAGGCATAACATAGCTGCTTTACTCATAGAGCCGGTAACAATCCATCTATATTTCTTTCATTAAATTTCAATAATTTCATGAAATCACGCTCTGCAAAGTCAACAACTAAAAATGAATAGTTAAATAAAAAAAACCAAAAACAAGCAGCAGCTTATCAGCGTAAAGTGCAGCATCGTCCTTACGCCCGCTTCCTCGGTCGTTTGCCCATTCGCGAACAATTTGAATCGCGCAATAAACTCCGCGACCGCCTTTGATACCGTCATCGGGCTAACGCGCCATTCAGCCGGGATCTAAAAGAGATGCGGGCGTTGTGTGCCGACGGAATGCAATCCGTGGCCCTACGGACGCTTCATTAGAGTAATTAGCTCCCCGTGCTTTTACGCAACTGATGAGCGTGTCGCATCAGCGCTGGTACCTGCTGCGTGCGCGCGGCCGCGGAGCCCGAGGATTAATGCACCCGCCTGCCCAGAACGAGTTTCATCGATTTCCTCCTTTTTTAGATTTACTTTTGCGATACACACGCACGCGTGCCTTCCTTCGCGCGTGTGATTGATTTGCCTCTTTTTTGCCTCGGCGCGATCGTTCATTTTTTTAAGCAACAAGTTTCTTGTTTTGTTTTATTAATAAATGAAATGACTGGTTGACAGGTTGTTTTGATCGTTTTTTACGTCTATTTATATAAAGGGAAGTAAGGAAAATCATGTTGATGAGGGCAATTTTGCTTTCGATTTGAACGTGGAATGAAAAATAAGAAAAATGGCAAAGCGCACTTCTAATGGACTTACGATATTTCAAAATCGTATATATACAGTTTATTTTTATTTTAAATAAACAGCGCCATTTCGTTTCAAAAGGAATAATGCGCAAGCGCAATAAGTATTACTGAGAATACAATATATACTAGTACATAATTAATGAAATATAATTTAATAAAGCAAATTTTAATAAAATCAAGTTAATTAATTTTAAATATAACAACAATTTGCATAGATTATTGCCATTTATAAAATGACTAATAATTAATATCTTCTTTCTTTTTAAATTTAATTTAATATTCAGTGCTTTTATGCTCATTTATAACTTGTGTGCATTTGCACAACATATGCGGTGCATATGCATATAGATGGATTAAGGATCAAGCCTCTGATAAGTAGGTAGTTTCCGAGTATCGCCACCTACAGCGACAAAGCTCGCAAATCCAAGCAAAATATTTACCTTTCCATAAATAATAGAGATGCGCCGGACGAGCGACTGTTCAGAGCATCAGCTAAGTAAAATTCTGAATTAAAACTTGATAAATTATCCGAAATACCCAACAAAGAAAATGAAAGGCAACGCTATATCAAGAAGCAGTAGTAAAACCCTCTCCCCCCTCCCTCTCCCTTTTATCCGGCGAATGCGGTGCCTGCAGCCTGCCAGCAGCAGACTCGCCGGCGGCGCGACCGATACGCTCTGCCAGCACGTTGTCCGCAAAAACGCCGCGAAAAAAAATAGCTGCGCGAGATGTCGAGTTCCAGCGCGGTCCACCCGTCGGCCGTCCAGCAGCTCGAGAAGTGAGCAGGCAGCGAGGACCGTCCGGGACCCGGGGGCTCGACGATGAGTGCCGCGGGTCGCGAGCACTAGCTGCGTGGCCGCTGCGTCCCGTTCGCCCGCAGTCCCCGGCCAGTCGCAGGGTTAGCCCGGAGCCGCGGGCCGAGGAGGTCCCAGCCACCACCGCCGCAGCAGCAACAGGCACGGGACGTCGACGCCGCGGGCTGCAGCCGGGCCGGGAGTCCGGCGCCGAGGAGGCGCGAGCGCGAGGAAGCCCGATATTTTAACATGGCGCCGCCGTGACCGCGAACGCGCGCGCGCCCGAGATCTCCGCGGTACGGAGCTGCAGCTGGCTTCGCCCCGGGTGAGCCGAGCCCCGCCGCCATGGACATCGCGTCGATGCTCGAGGTCGAGGTCCAGGAGGTGGCCGACAGCAAGGAGAACGGTCAGTGAAACTCGCTAAGCGGGTGGGCTTCGATGTTGCTCAATTCTACTGACCTAACCTATATCGTTCACTTTCTGAGGCAGAGCTTTGTTGCTCCCTTCTATTCTTTTCCAACAATCGCTGATTTTTTGTTGTTTTTTTTTTAAGTACTAAGTTTTTTAGTTTTCTTTACTAATGTGATCTTCTATCTATTACGGAGGATGTGGAGCGCTTCTTTAGATAGCACAGGATTGCTTTCATACTTCCGAATAAAAGAATCTATGTGAATTTCAATAAATATTGTGAAAGAAATTGTATTAATTAATTTATTTCACAATTGAAGTGAATGAATTCTTTCATTTTTATTGTATTTAAACTATTAAAAATCCTTTATTTTTAGTTAGTATCTAAAACTTTTGATAAAACCAAAGAATATAAACGCTCATAGAAGCACTAAATAACTAAATACAAAGAAATAGAAGTTCAGGCACCATTTGCATATTTTAAAGTGCTGTTGAAAACAAATTGTACTTCATTGATTTTAATTCTTAAACCATTTAGTTTAAATAATAATGTAAAATGTTTTTTATATTTTAGTAACACCAGTTAAGCCTTCACAGCAATCTTTTCCTTGTCAAACATTTACAAAGGAAGAAAATGATTTTTATCGTTTAACATATGGAAGTGGTATGTTATAAACAAGTATGTTATTAAATTTTGTAAAGGATTTAAAAGAAGTATTTATTATATTTTATTTTCAGATGTGGCTGCTGTTCGATTTCTTAGATTACATTGCACTGGTTGCGATGAACATATTGGTTCTGCACCAGCAGAAGCACACAATATGCATGAACATCCTGTTCTCCGTACTTTACTTTGCGCAAAATGCAGAGAATTTTATGGAGATGGCACTTTTGAACAAGGTATAAGACTCTTTGTCATTAAGCCACGGTCAAAATATCATTGTTAATTATTACTTAATTCATTATCTTTTTTACTGTATTTTAGGAGATGATGCCACAGACATGTTTTGTCGGTGGTGTGCAAATGGTGGAAACCTTTATTGTTGTTCTTACTGTAGTAACACTTTTTGCAGTAAGTGAATAAAAAGAAATTTTGATCCACCAACTATTAAAAGGATTGAAGCGGAAGATAGTTGGAAGTGTTTTGTTTGTGACCCAAAAGATTTATATCCTTTGCGATCGATTGCTCGAGCATTGATAACGCACATAGAAACAGTCACTAGGTAAATAAAATTTATACAATTATTTCAATTAAATTTTTAAATAAAGTAAATACTTTTTAAGATTAATTATCAAATTTTGCAGAATATTAGAAAATGACAGGCGAATGACCACAAAAGAAATAGAAGAGAAAATGCACCTGGACGAAACCAAATGTTGTTCACGTAAGCGCAAACGCCGACGACGGCGAACTCTGTCTAATTCAGATGACGACGACGAAGAAGATGTATCGTACGTGCCAGAATCTGAGCGCCCAGATACACCACCAACAAAAAAGCGTAAAATTCGAAAAGATACGGTACGCAATGTATACAGCAATGGCTACCAGGATCATGAATACAGTTTTAGTAAGCGTAAAATGGTAAGTGCAAAGTCTGAACCAGATCCAGATCCAGAAGATATGATGCTCGCTTGTGAGCAGACTATGATTGAAGGAGACAACGAAATCATAAATACAGATGACACAGTTTCCCAAGATAATTCTCAGGGTCCATCAGTTCCTGCAAAGGTACTTTATATATTTATTTGCTATAAAATTTAACTAAAGGGGCACAACTAGTGTGACTGCCCAAAAAATAGGTTATTTTCGGGAATTAATTGAAAGAAAAGTATTGCTTCAAGGATCCTTCAATTTTGATAATATATTCTACTATAACTTAAGTAAGTAAATTAATTTTTTTACGTAAAAATAAGTTTTTAGCGACTTTTCCGCGATCTCCCGAAGCTCCAAAAAAAAAATTGTTTCACTGCTGCAGTACTTGTAGCCTTTAAACTGCCTAAAATAAAAAAATAAAGAAAGCTCGTTAAACTAGGGTATATTTTCCGTACCATGAACCTCTAGTTTAGAAAAAAATGAAAATTTAAAAAAATGGAGTTTTGAAAAAAGTTTCGGAATTTCGCTCGAAAATCTAATAGTTTTTTTGCATGGCAAAATTGCATTTTTTATCCAATCGAAAATCTAGAGGTTCATAGAATCAAATAGGAAATGCACTAAAAAAAGATTCAAGCCGATCAGTTAATTTGTATGCTAGAACTGCAGAAAATGAGACTACCTTTTTTGATTTAAGTATTTCGATTTTTCACTCTTTTTCACTGAGATTTAGTGCGACGTGCTTTTTACAAAATTACAAGAGAAATATATAAATCGTTCAAATTGACTTGCTCCAAAATAGCTGTAACCGACAGCAGTGTACGAAATTTTTCAGATATATTTTATATACACTTATCTATGTACCACAAAGTAAACATTAGCGTTCCTAACACTATTATACGATTTATGATGCCGAGAGAGCCCGCTATTGACACAGCAGGTACGGTACCTCGGCTTACGCGCGATTCGAACCGACGAGCAGCTACTGTTCCGTAGCTAGTACTAGTTAAAAAACTATACAAGATCTGCCCTTGAAATTTTACGATGTTGTTCTTAATAATGGTACAGATAACCGAGATTTTTTAAAAGTATCACACTAGTGCCCCTTAATGCAGGCTATAAAAAAGAAAATACGTTTTATGCAACTCTGTGCGTAAAAGTGCCTTTTACGCACGCTTGCGCTTGCTAAAACGGCATTTTCCGCCGTCGTTGCATACAATATTGTTCGATACAAGCGCTTAAATTGCTTCTCGCTCAAGGGTGATTATCGCTTTGCTTGGGCGATAAACTCCCCCACTCGCGAGAATCAACTTTTGCACACTTGTATCGAAAACTAGTATTAGTCTAACGGATTTTCTTTTTTCTTTATAGGATACAAATGCACCAGCAATAATTCGACAGATACCGGCTCCACAGCGACATCCAATTCCGATACAGCCACATCCACAGGGAAAGGTACAAATACAACCGCAACAACAGAAGCAGCACGCTCAAGGTCAAAAATTGATGTTAAATAACTCGATGGCAATAAATCCGGTGCCTCTGGCAAATTTATTAAAAGTTGCTCTCTCTTCGGGTGCTAAAAAGATTAAAGTAACTCACACAAACCAAAAGTTGGTGGCAGTGCCGATGACAGTGATGCCGAAGTCAGTAGCTTCGAGCAGCGTTACCTTTGTTAAACCACCAACTCATTTTCTCGTACCCAAAAATGTTGCCAAAAATTTGCAGCAGAATACAGTGCCGTCGCAAGTGCAACAGCAGCAACTTCAACGCCCAGCCGTACAACAATCGCAGCCGAGTGTTATTGATATTGATAGTGACGATGAGCCAGTTATTTTGGAGAATAGTAATAGTAATAGTAATAGTAATATAAATGCAAATACGAATATGAATAACATTGAGTTCAATCCGCCGACTATTATTAACAAATCTACCGGCGTCGAAGAAAATGTTATACCAGATCAGGTAAATTACATTTTGTTTACAATAAAAAATACATGCTCAGGAAATACAATAATTATATTTTTAAATAAAATAATATTTTAATTGTTTTTTTAAGGTGGATTACATGGAAGACGATCCTGTGTGTATATCGACAACCGAGTCAACAAGGACAACGATGAATTCGACGAGGTCACGACTCGAGAATGATCAGTCAGTGATAACGATAGATGGTGTCATACCCCTGAAATTACAAAAACGAGAGCAGAGGTTCAAAAAGATGCTGATCCTCCAAAGTCAGGAGATAGATAATGCAGTAGGAGAACTTAAAACTAAAATTCTCAAACTAATTCAGGTAGCTGAGAATGCAAAGCAGGATGCGGATCCTTTAGGCTCAGCTGCTTTATGTACTAAACGATTTCATCGGGCTTTGAGAAAAACTTTGGTCGAATTGTCCCACATCAATGACAGAGTAGTCAGGGATTACGTTCATTGGAAGAAGAGAACTCCCCTTCCTTCGGACATGATGGCCGAAAAGACTGAAGAAATTGTAATTGAGTCTGAAAGCAGAATTGGTTCTAGGTATGTTACAATTTTAAATTTTTTCAAATAAAACTTAATGCATCTGTTCATAGTGTTTTTATGAAGAAGAGAGATATATAATTATAAGTAAAAATTTTCTAGGAGAAAAAGCAAAGTTACAAGTGATGACTTATCGCTGGAAATGATGTGCGTTAGGGAATCCGAATCGGAATCGGAAAGCGATGATGATGATATCGAGGAGCTAAATGTGGTAGAGGAGCACACGATAGAAGCAACCGAAACGCCTGTAGAGTTTTCGCAGATCCTCGATCATCTAACGATCTTCAAACGAAAACCAACGGCCTTGAAAGCCGTAGGTGACTCCTCGGTACTTACGGAGGATAAAGCTTGCCAAGCCTATGATGTGCCTTGGAGAGATTACGAGAAGTGCATCGGTTACTCTCTAGTCACGAGGGCCGAATATGACGCTGAAGCACAAGAGGTAGTTCAACGGCCTGCCGTCGTGCCCGATGAAAATTTCGGCAAATATCAAGAGCAGTTCCTTTTCTATCTTCAACACATCGAAGACCACGGCATCGAAACGGATGAATTAAAGGTGAGTTTAAAAAAAATATTACGTTATTATATTAAAAGACGTTGCGTCAAGTGCACAAGTTAGGGAATTATTATATTTTTTATATGTCCTAGGGTTTACCCGATCCAAATCATATCCCCCTAAAGGATTTAATTGACGGATCCTCGCCTTTCATCATGGACATGCTTGAACGACTTAGTCCAGTCACACTATCAAATGGTTGTACCTCCCCGAATCAAACAACTGACGAATCTTCCTCCAAGCCGGACACGATGAACGACAAATCGCCCTCTCCAACTCTTATGGAAACATCTGAAACTGCAGAAAGCGAGAATTTACCTTCTGAGACACCGACGGAAAAGACGAGTGAAGATCAAGAGACGGAGAATAAATCAACGGAGGACAACGTAGCTGCCACATCCAAGGCTGTCGAGGAACTCGTCAAAATGGTGACAAAGCTCTCGGAGGACTTGCGTAGCGAGAAAAAGGAGACTGACGATGAAATAGAGACTATAGCGGCAGTCAATTCGATCTTAGAACCCGGCGATGCAAATAACCACCAAAATAAACAGCAGGACAGTGAAGAGGCTGCAAGTAATCACGCGTCGAATGACGAGTGCACAACTATTGATTAGAAATCTTCCAATTCCCTTTGGGAAGTATTAAAAAAAGATTTTTTTTTCTTCGATTTGTGAAGAAATTATTCAATTCAATTTACGGTTTGTACAGACGCCCGATGTTATTGATGTGATAAGTGCGTCTCACCTTAAATTTTTTTATATATTTTAAGCCGATATCAAAGAATTTTTATCTTGCTTAAAATTATTCTTCATCGTTAACGATTGAAAAACTGTTTGATGATGAAGTTTCATTTGAAATAAAACGAAATATTATAATCAATTCTCGAACTAAAAATTAGTAAAATTTATTTGATTTGCAAAAAGCGCTATATTATTTTCATCGTTATATTCGTGTAAATAAGTGTGTGAATTTTCTACTTTATGTGCTTATTGGAAGAGGGCCCAAAGAAACAATTAAAAAGAGATCTTAAAAAATGAAAGGCTTAAAATGACGATTCGAGATTTTCAAAATGACAGTAAGATTATCTTAGTTGCAGCAATTTTTATCAAAAAAGAAAGGAAATTTATTTCTATCGATATGCAAAAAAAATTGTGCAAAAAGAATGAAGTGTTAATCATTGTAATATTCATGACAGTGAATTTTATTACTAAGTAATTGAAAATAGGTTTTCGTCAAAAGCGTTAAAAGTGTAATAAACAATATTTGGCTTAGATTTATATCGAATAATCTTAAGACTTCTTACAATTTCGAATACTCGCGTATTATACTATTACAATTTAAATCTGCAGGTGTACAAATAGCTTGTGTATGCTACAAATATCGTAAAATATTTTTTTGCTATAGGTCTTGAATATTTTACACTTTTATAACGCGGGCGTTTCTTTTTTTCCTGACAATCGAACGCATTGTCTTTCTTTGTAAATAGTAATTTTGCGTTCTCTAATACAATACAAAGGTTCAGAGTTTTTCGATCTCTTGAAAGGACATAAAAAATGATGACCGGTAATGAATGACAGCAGCTGTGAAAAAATCGAAACGTTTTCCGAAAAATATGTGCGTGTAATTATAAATAAGTTGTCGTATATAGAAATAATGTCTATGTAACTTTATATATTAAGCGATCGAACCATAAGTACCTAAAACTCGTACGTACATTAGGTAACAAAAAAGTATCGTTTATTAGAGAAACTCAGCGCACTATTACGACTTCTGTCATTATCTCATGAATATATTTTATAGAATGAATGAGTCAACTGAAAGAAAGCAGATCTTTTGCGATCTTATAATCAAATTTAGTAAGATATTAATAAAAAGAAAATAAAAAGCTGCATTTTGTGCAAAATTTTTCTTTTTTATTTGTTCATTTACATTATAATATATCAATATATTAAATCACTCGTTTAAATAAAAAAAGAAATCACTGGGCACTATTAGCGCATTGACGTACGATAGGGATGATCAGATCATTTAGTTCGATAGTATAAAAAAATAAATTTCCATGTGATAAATGCGAAGCGTCGATACGGTTCATGGCGAAATCGTCGTCTTAATATCGAAATTGTCCTTTTCGTCCCATGCCGTTGTGATAGACCCTCAGCGGCGTGTAATTGCCATTGCCATTCATCGCTGCAACGTACAAAAATAAGAGATTCATAAGGCTTAATACAGAAAAAATTCAATTGATAAAACAGAGCACAGTAAATTTGAATCACTAATAAAATTCAGTTTAACAAAGAAGCAAGCATGTACATATAGATTAGTGGCGTTGAAAAGTAATTATCTGTTTATTTTAATACCAGTTCTAATAACGCGTTGCAAAACTTAATTCACTTTTATCATTTAACATACAGCCTTAATTTTTTGTACATATACCGATTGTTTATTTAAGAAAATAAAATGCCATATAATTTGAAATTGTTCGATTCTTTGTAAAAATTTGTTTTAAAATTTCAATTAGAGCAAAAGTTATGTGTATACCTTGAACGATAGTAGCAGGCTGCTTGTGCGCGCCTTGGACCGACTGGGCATGGCACCTCGGCTTGAGGATGCCGTGGTAGAGTATGAAGTAAATCGAGGCAATCGCCGCTGCGGCTATCGCCATGTAGTGATAAATGTAGCGCATCGCCTCAACGTCATTGTCCGTTTGCACCTTGTCGACGCAAGCACCAACCACCGCTCCGATTGCACGTCCTGTAATTCCAAATTTTATGTTTAATTAATTTGGGTACAATTTTTTTTTGTTATCCACTTTTCAATTGTAACGCTTTTAGCGACGCTTACCGATGCAAAAGTGAGCTATAACAGGAAGCGCCTGGCCGGTGGTGGTCAATTGTCGGGAGATCAAGTGGCGGAAGTAGAGGATAGACGTGACCCACATTATGCTGAGGGTGAACAGTTCGAGAGACTGGGGGATCAAGGCCCACCAGACGTCCGGAATGAAGTTCAGCCCGGTGAACCTAGAAGTTATTTTTTATTTTTTATTTTTTCATTTTTTATTATATTTATTTATTTATTTTCGATTTACTTTTTAATTATTGTAGATGTGTTTACCTGAGAATATAAGTAATGAAAGCAGTGATAAGAAGGTTACTGTGACCACAGTAGTCGACTAGGTGCTCGGATCTCCAAAGGAAGAACAAGGCTGGCATGGCACCTACCGTTAAGGCCAGGCCTATCGACAGCTCGTCTCCTTTCAAGTCTAGTAGATGACTACGGAATGAAGAAATTTCAGTAGATAAGAATCAAGTTTTAATTGCTTAATTACAAAATAACGGACTGATCTTAGAAAAATTTAGTCTATAAAATCTTTGATAAATAGTAGATAAAAATCTAAGAGGTACTTAAAAATGACTTTAAAAAATGACAGAAAATTTAAAACACCCCTAAAATTTTAATTGAGAGTATCGTTAAAATAAGCATTATATCGTAGACTTATTTATTTATTTTGTTCAAACGAATTAATTTTAGTATTATTTTTTAACACTATTATAATTAATTTTAGATGACTTTAGACTACGGTCAATCAATTGAATTCTGTAAAATAACTCGTCGAAAAACTTTTATAAGCAACGCAAGATTCGTCTGGTACTCACATGGAAAGATAGCTGCTGATGGTGCTCCAGAAGGCGCCGAGTACGACGAGTACGATGAAGAGCGCAGCGCTCTCGCCCCCGTACTTCCTGACGGAGCTCATGGGCAGGGCGAGCATGCCGCTGCGAGTGTGCCACCACCATTCCGGTGGGCTCAGGGGCATCCCGTTCGCCGACAGCGCAACGCACGCCGCCAGAAGCACCATCACCGCGTGCATCAGTATCGGCACGTAGTAGTTCGGATTCCCGCCCAGCAGTTGGGTCAGGTAGCCGCTCAGAGGTCCGCACACGCAGAAACCGAGCGAGCCGAATACTGTCGAACAAGATTGTTTAAGAATGAGTCAGCAGGTCGCAATTCGACATTATTATTTATTTTTTTTTATTTAACTATTTAAAATTTTGTTTAAAAAGTCAATGAGAATGAACTTTGCGGAAAATTTGAAATCTTTAAACTGACAATATAAGAAACTGAAGTTTTAATGTTAATACAGTATCTATTTATTTTTTATATAAAAAAATGAAATTTAAAATTTGCAGCGACAGTTATTAGTATGCACGCACCTAGTTGACGGCCGACGTCTCCGCGTCCGGTGGAAGTTTCTCTGGTAGCAATGACAATGGCAGCATTAACGAGAGCGACAGCAGCCACCGGGAAAATGTCAGCGAGGCATCGAATCGCCAAGTACATCCAGAAGGTCAGCTGCTCGTTACCGATCACTCGCTTGCACTGACTCTCGGCCAGGACGCTACCCTCCACTGGAACAAACAACGAGACCATAATGAACACTCCGCGACAGGAAGTACACTCACGTTTGGATAATGGCCTCTGAAAATCGATTTCCTTACCCAGGCTCTCATCGTATGGATGCTCGAGCGCGCACTCGACGAGGCAGGTGCGATTGAGCCGCGCCGCCGAGATCTCGATCTCCCGGGGCACGCGGCACTCGAAGAACTGTCCGACCGGGTAGGCGCACCAGGCCTCCGCGTCCTCCGGGTTCAGCGCCTGCAGCAGACTCGCGCTCACCGTCAAGTTGCCCCGCGAGTCCGCGAACACGTGGCAGAACCTCTGATCGGCCTTGTTGTAGCACACGTGCGGGGAGCCGTTCTCCACGGGTGCATATCTTCGCCATTTACCTGTATGGATTATACGAAGATTCATTTGATTAATTAATGATATTTCTACAGATTTACATTTTTATTATATTATAGCTTTCAATTATAAACAAATAAATTGTACTGTTGCAGGTGTGCATAAGTACCTTTGGTCTCACTGCTGATTGGCCGCTCCGTTTCGAGCGGGATTACTCCTAATTCGCCGCTGCTCTCGAAATCGGGAGGTTCAGTCGCTGGCTCCTCGGTGGTGACGATCACCTCGACCGGTGGGTACCTACGACCTTTGTAACGCTCGCCGAACGGATAGCACGCGTATTCGCACTTGCTTAACAATAGCTGACCCACGAGATCCTCGTTCTCTCGGCGGAGGCAACCAATCGCGTCTCTGCATCTATATACGGTATAATTATGACATAATTTTATTTTTAATTTCAATTAATTATTTTTAGGAGTTACGAAAGAGACTACAGTCTCAGAATTACGGATTTTTTCAAACTTTGCAGTATTTTGGTTTAGAATAATAAGTACGTGTCTCGAGATTGAATTTTATATAAATTATATTGACTTCCAGGTTCGTTACTAAATTCATGAAAATCATCAAAAACAAAATATCACTAAGAATGTACCTTTCTTGATGCACCATGGCGCCGTTAGCATCGCAGGTGAACTTGACCGCAGGTCTAACGTCGGGCAGGTGTATCCTCTTAACTGAGGGTACAACGAGGAGCAGCGCGTAGAAGAGGGCGGAGAAGACGCAGCAAACGGCGATCATGACTCGCAAGTATCGGCCGTTACTAGCGTTCGCCGGCTTGTCCGAGCCAACCTGGGCCCGGTGTCGCGAGGCGGCTACCCGATCGGCCAGCGGCCCGGCCAGCAGCGGACCCAAGATCGACACTACCGGCGCTATCATCGATATCGTGCGGACCTCGTGCGCGGTCAAACCCACGGCCAACATATGCAGCGGTAGAAATGGCACCAGACAACCCAAACCTACAGCGAATGATGAGGTATTAACGTTAATTTAAGGTCCTTACATAGTAAGGTGAAACATTGATTGTCGATTATGAAAATTTGTTATCAACACACCTCCGAAAAAGAGAAAGAGCAGGCACTTGAGGGAAATAAGGTTCGTGTTGATGAGCTTCCTGCGCAGCTCCGGCTCCTTAGTATCTCCCATTGCCTCTGTTGTCGAGCTCATGGTGAATTCCGCTTGATGATCCCCTTAGTCGGATTAATTTGTATCTGTTGTTCGGCTAAACTAATTGGTATATTTGCCTATTGTCTCGGCTCATCGCTCGACATACGTCGAGGCTGGCCAGTCTTCGGCTAGTCGTTTTCTCTCCATTCCTCGGCTGTCTATACTCTGAAATTTACACAGATTTTATTATTATAATATTCAAATTCACGAAATACAAATAAAAAAGATATAAAAATAAGTATATCTAAAATCTATGCAAAATTATAGGATGGATTGTAAGAAATTACTGCAATAGATATAACCCATACATTTAAAAACTGATAAATTAACAAAATTTGTATGTTATCTATTTTAAGATCAGTATCATTAGTAAGAATAATTGCAGTACTTAACAGTAGGACTAGACTTAATTAGTTTAATTTAAGTTTCTTAAACCGCAAAGGAATCGAAATCAATTGCAGTACGAAAGTCTAACACGCTAGACTAATGAAGCGCCGTCGCAGCCTTGCAGGAAGTTTGCCGGCGCATCGACGACTGCAGTCGATAAAATTGCGCTCGGCGGGGTCAGAGCGAGGGTGTAATTAGGTCGTGCACCCAGCGCGCCGGAGATAATCCCTGCGAAGCTGCGCCGCGCCAGCCCACGCGAGCGAGCGGTGCGCCGTGCGCTCCAATAAAACGCCACCGACGCCTCTAAAGACCCCGGGGCAATCGCCGATCCGAGGCTTCGTCGCGGCGCGAAAATTTTGCCCGGCGACGCCCACGCACTCGGGCCTCGCCGTATCCTCCTTTGGCACGCGACGATTGCCGCATTGACGTTCGCTCGTTCGCCAGCTTTGTTCGCTCATGAGCTCCGAAGCAGGAAATTTCTTTGCCCGTTTAATTAGCCGATGAATGTAACGGCGATTGCTGCGATGCGAGCCGAGATGAAAGTCGTTATTCGTTCGACGAGTTGAATGAAAATTTGTGGGAGTTTAATGTAGGTAAATTTAACTTTTCTGTTTAATGTCACCTTGTATTTTGTGTGGCTTCTTAAGGAAGAGCAGAAATTTACGACTAGAAAATGTAAATAAGCGAGATAAATCTTAGGTATACATTATGCAACCGGGAAATACATTCAAATCCGGTTTTGTTAAGGCGGCGCAAGGACTTCTCCATTATTATTATGCTAAAATTCGCTCTGGAAAAATGTCTGAATTTTACTAGATTTCGAGCGAAATTACAAAGTGAATTGCTTCGCGAAAAAATCGAGGCGGAAATTGGCGCGGTGTTGCCATAAACGCGGGGAATAATGGAAGCGACGGGGCGAAAAGGAAAAACTGGGTTGGTAGCTCGTGTAATTCATTTTAGCGATGAGCCATCGGCTAAGCCAATTTGCGGCGTGCATGAAAAGTCCGCCCAGTCGCCGGTGCGCCTTTCCGTGTTGTCGGGCTCTTCCCTTCCGCCTCGTTGTCACCAACGGGACATCGTCTTTCGCTGTGACAAGCTCGTTTTCCGCTTCCGGAAATGGCGTTCCTCCGCGAGATTTTCATCTCTACCTACAAATCTCTTTATATTCTTTTTAAATCATGTTTGTTTACTCTTTCAAAAAAAGACTAACTCGTTTTAAATTATTTGTCCACTAAGTAAAATTTTAAGTTCAAATTATTAGTCGATAATAATAACGAAACAAACTTAATTTTATCAGATGATTAATTTATAAATTTATTGTTAATAAATGATTAAAATTTTTAAATATTGCATTACTAACAAACGATGTGAAACGACCAAAAATGTAAATTTACTCTACACGCTGGTACCTAAAGCTTAGTCAAATTTTTAACAATGTAATTGTTTTAATTACGATGAAAATTAAAATTGAAAACGCTTCAATTAAAATGAACATATAAGTAATTAAATAATTTTAATTTCATGGCGAAACAATAATTACAAACACTTCTAAAACCGCCATCTCCAGAATCTCGCTGGAATTCCCTCTCGCGAAAGCTGTCTTTCAATTAAGAACGAAATAAACCAATCCATTTAGCCGTCGCGTATTTCAGCAGACAATCGATGTACCGACCCGAAGACGAGTCATCTCGGCGTAACAATGAAAATTGAAGGAAGCCGCGAGCCTAACAAAGCGCGTTGTGCGAATGAAGTGCGCGAGTTGCGCAACGGCGCGCGTTGGCATTACGAGCGTCGGTACTTTGCCCTCGAAACGGAATGAGCGAAACGCGCGCGCGCCTTACGGTCGTCGTGCAGCTGACAAACGTACAACGCGAAGGGAGCTTTGTGAAAAAAAAAGGAGCGAAAGCCGGTTCGAGCGATCCCGCGGCGATTGCGAGAGAGCGACGCTGGCGTCAGCGCCGGTTTTAGGTGCGCTCCGCGGGTCCCGCGAAACTGCGCTGCACCCTATATATTTCCCCCCTCGCTTTTAACGGGACAGCACGTGCGCGCGCGAACTCGACGGTCACGGGCCGTTGACGCGGGCGCGCGCTGCACGCCCCTGATAGCGAGTGCAACGAATCTAGTTTCACTTCTGCATGCCGCTCTGTTCGCTAGATGTGTTCCGATGATGATGACCTTTTTATTCTATTGACCTTTCGTTGTGTTCTTTGTTTCCTTTTTTTTAAGCTAATGCGCCTTTTTGTGACAATTGTACGTGTAGGTATGTGGTAGAGAAATTAAGAAAAGGACGGAGTAGTTATTCATGATTATTGTCATTCAAGTATTTTACTTCCGGAATGAAATGAAATGTTCATTATTATACGTGATGTTAGTCCTTTTTAATTTAGTAAGTGTAAGTAGTAGAGTTAATACTACTTAAATGCTTGCTAATTAAATGATGGAAAAATGTATGTTTAATTTAAAAAAAATTCATTATTCTATTTATTAATATTTTTACTGATAGGAAGTCTATTAGATTAAGTATAAATATGTATAAAAAATGTTACGTAGGCAAGCATTCAATACTCAAACGAGAGCAACGTTCGATTGCGTCACTTATTCTTATTATCGAAGGCGCAATTGTGACTGATAGGGTCAATCATTTTTATATCTTTCTTCCAGTTGGAAAAATGTCGTGAAAATGCCATAGACCAACATTCCATCGAATAAAACTGTTTTCGCGGAACACCGCGGCAGCGGTCATTTTCCTTTATTGATACTAGGGTTTACGCGCCTGCGGAAATGAAGCAACTTTAAATTTATTTTTCACAAAAAAGAGCTCGTCCCGCACGGTAGCGGCGTTCATTTGGGGAAAAAAAGTAAAACGAGGATAGTAAGGATAGAATCATCGCTACGTGTATTAACGACCGCGTAGTCGTTCCCATTTTTACGGCTTTTTTTGCGAAACGTGATACGACCCAGTAATAACTTGTATTACAAACTCCGAACGTGTAATTTAATTCATTAAATTGTCGCCAAGGGTAAAAAATTACGAGGTAGCCGAACGTCATTAAGATTTTCATTATTTCTTTAAAGCACTCTCGGTATATTAAAAATGCGCATAAATTTTGTGTTCTTTTAATTTAATGAAAAACAGCATATACTTAGAAAAATATGACGTTTTGCGAAAATATATGCCCCATCATTTTTAATTACTGCAATATTTGTATCCCCGAGTTTTTTGCGATTTCTCACTTCATATGCACGCCACATGTTTACGTCAACATGATTATTAATGGACACGAACGTAATTTATCTACGAGAAAAAATGCGATACAATTCTCAAAAAGCAATCGAATGTATATGAAAATTGCGAAAGTTTAGTGGCTTATACCATCAGTTTGATGAAACTTGAGTATAAAAATAATCTGCACATTTTTTCAAAGTCATTTGGTATAATCTGATTTAGTTAATTATAAAGGTATAACACAGGAATGGGAAGATATAGTTGTCGTGACTTAGTACGCAAAAAATAAAAAAAAAATTTAATTAAAAAATGTAAATTTTTATTAAACGAAAGATAATACCAGCTTCCTTTTAAGCGGTTCGCACAATTATAATTTACGTAAGTACGTTATTTTCGTACATCACGCAGGCCGTTTCCTTTGGGAAAGGCGAAGACCCTTGACATTTCACGCGCATCATTTAACGCGTTAGTAGGTCGAATTAGCTGCTAAATAACACATTAACATGTTTAACTTAACTATTTTACTTTCGGTTAATTATGATTACTCGAGTAAATATTTATTTAACAAGGATCGGCTGCAGGTCACTGAAGCTAATTGAACCATTTCTCTTTAATTATTTCTTTCAATTGCTCTCGAATTTATACGTCCTTTTTCATCAATTTATTTATTACTACTAAATAAATTATTATTTGCGCTTTTACCAACTGATTCAACAGCCTAAATAACGACGATTATGTATAAATTATTTAATGAGTAAATATCTCAATGACCAAGAGAAAAATAGACTAATCTGCATTTCAAATAAAGAGAGTTAATTTTAGATACGTGTATACTCAAATCATAGTTCGATATTTTCACGCACGACTCTCGCGTGAAATCACGACTAATTTTAAATTAATTATACCGCTATTCCAACCATTAATCAATCATCGCTAATTTGTTATCGAGAAAAGCCATCGAACACGCAAAAGTAATATAAAACAAAAATTAATCAAATTTGAAATGAAATATAAAACTCGCAGTCGCGTAAATTAGCAATTTAATTCAATTTTTGCGGCCAGACGTAGTAATTTCCTCGAAGTACGACAGAAAGCGGACGAATCGAAGGGCAAAGTGGGAGTCGTCACGAAATCCCGCTCGACATTTACCGCCGAAAATCCCCGTCGAACGAACGTCATCAAAAGCTCATCCAATCTCGTATCTCGTCTCGTCCTGCGATTGCGTCACGCGCGTCTAGTACGACATTGGAGTGTCCTGTCGGTGAGTATTTACGAGTTTTTGACCGTTCGAACGCATAACGTATAACTAAACACGCGAGCGCCCGCGGCCCGAAATAGCCGGTTACGTACAACGGACCGGCCTTTTACTTACCACTCGTGTTTTTCACCCGCACTCCAACGGATTTTGTCCTACATTCGTGATTTCGGTCTGCCGCGTGTTAAGCATCGTACCTTGTTCGGCTTTTTTATTATTTCAGTTCAGGGGTGAATTTGTGATCGTCGTTTTATTGTTCAAATGGTTTTTATTCGTGTTTCATGTTTTTTGTTACGGTTACTAATTGCTAATGAATAAAATGAAAAAATTTTCGTAACTCCTATATTTTAAAAATCTCCTGTGTATATAAAAAAGCCAACTTTTTACGTGATATATCTGCCATACCGGCATCTTACTCTGTAGTATAACATTTTTACGTCCCTTTTTAATTTTCTAGATATAAAAAAATGATTTTTTTATGTAACTGGAAAAACTTGAGATATTTTCTCTTTGCATGACAAACATGCATAAAAAATAAAGTTACTTCATCACAGAGCTTAAGACCAGCAACGCGAAGTAAATTTTGTTAAAATTTTGCTGAAAGAGTGCCCCGCAGAATCCACTACTCAAAAGAGACAGAATTTTTCCGCGCGTTTTCCTCGTTTAAAGGGCCACCCCCTTAAGTACGAACAACCCAGAATGAGACAGCAAAAACTTTTCATCCTGTTCCCGTTGCGAATATACGACACCGTGGAGTGCCTGGGCAACCTACGCGGAAATTTTCAGCGAGATTAAAAGCGGCAGCGCGCCGATCTGCGCGGGTGGTGCGGCCTTTTGATTAGGAAACCGAGATTTCCGGAGTGTACTACCATCAGATTGTATATTTTTATTCGCGTTTGAATGCGCGGAAGACTTTTATCTCGATTTCATTTATCGATAATAGACGGTACTTTAATTCTTTTAAAATAAACTAAAAAATGTTTTACTAAAATAAAGAACATTATACTGCAGTTATCATGTAAATTTTAATACAATTTGTTTATATTTTCCATAATTCTCACAAAAATTCACTTATATACTTAAATATCCCTATTAAACCAAATCATCGTAAACTACACTCATCTAAAATATTACGCTCTCCATTTCGTAATCACATCTCCGAGACGGAGATACACCCGCGGGCAAAAAAACTAATCGCCGAATCTCGTCCGTTGCGTAACGCGCGTGGAAGGAGAAACGTCGCTCTCCAAGACGCGACGCCGCTCCATTCACCGAAGTGGGTGGGAGTGAGAGAGGGAAAAAAAGGGAAGCCGGAGCCGGCATTCAGCCGGGGCGAAGAAAGAAAATCTCCGTCCGCGCGCGCGCGCAAACTGAATAAGAGCGAGCGAGCGGCCGGAAAAATCGGGGCGGGCGATCGTCCTCGAAAGCGGGCGGCGTCGCTGCATACTCCAGAAGAAAGCCGCCTGCACGCGCGCCGGCAGATGCGGTTCAGGAAGCGCGACGCCCGTGCCGGATTTCATTCTGCTCGCTTCGCTTTTAAATTCGTACACGAGGACGACACTGCGATCTGCCTGTATATTCTTTTATTTTAAGTGAATTGATTAGTTGAATTTATACGTTGAAATGAATGTTTAGTTAATTCACATTATTCAAAATTAGGATTTAATTTTCTTTTTTATGTAAAATTATAATCATCTGAAAAATGATGCTAAAAGAAACAACGTTTAATTTATTATTTTAAAATCTATTGTTTATAAAAATATTTAAAAAAATTTTAAAAAACATTTTCGTAATAAAAAATTCTTTATCATAACGAAATTATAAGTGATAATCATTGAAATACAAAGATTTACTAAAACGTAACAACGCACCATGCTTTTCCACCTAGGAATTAGAAGTTTCCCCGGTAATCCTAGAATCCACCCAACAAAGCGCCGCGGAAAAAAGTGTCGGGGGATTTTTCCCTGTACGGTGAACCTTTGACTACTTAATAATAGGGCGGCCGCGCGCCCCGATACAAAGCCTAACGGCGCGCGCCTTATTCTCCCGCTCTGCGTGACCTCCCCGGGAAAGGTGAGCCGGAGAAAAGGAGACCGAGGTACACGCTCAGTAATGAGATGAGCCGCGCATACGCTCGGATTAATGCGCCGAGATAAGTTTCTCCTCTTGGGCTCGCGTACGCCCGCTCCGCAGGCCCTTTCATACGGTTCGAGAATCCGAGCGATGTCGCGGCGCCGACCTTTTCCGATCCGAGCTCAGCTGCCCGCGTCCGTTCCGCTGTCCCGTTGTTTCAGAGTACAACACGCGAACCGATTCTACGAGCGATTCTGCTCCAGTTGTAAAGACAATTGATTATCTACACGATTTTACAAATGTGACCCTTTAAATTGTTTAACGAGAACTAAAGTTTGAATTAATTTTTTTTTTATATAATCGTGTGTTTGTATTTTAATATTTAAAAATTTAATTAGTCGGTTTTCACTTTTTTAAAAACAGTGTAGAAAATGTTGAGTCTTCACTATTTTCTTATAATGTGAAAACGTGAAAAAATTTTCTCTATGTTAGAGAAAGTAAGTCACTCTAAGCTCGATTGGATCAGTTTTTAATCGAATAATGTAGTTTTTCATTCCATCACATTATGATAGATCATAGCTTTAGTTTTGTGTCACCTAAATTATAAAAGTACCTCGCATTTTAAATTGTTCACGTTACTCACTGTAATTAACGAGAATATAAGCTTGAAATAAAAATGCCTGTAAGGTAGCGTGTGTCCTAAAAAAAAGAAAAGTTCACGCGCGGCGAGTCACCGCGTGACTCTCGTGTCCAGCGGAGAGACGGCCGCGCGCGATAAATCGGAGTAAACAGGGGGCGCGAAACCCACCGGAGCGTACGCTACACGAGCAGATGAAAAGGAAGCTGCCAATCTCTGCTCGATCTTCTTGGGTTCGCGCTCTTATCTCGCGCTGCCGTATAAGTTAACGGATTTTTGATCTCTAGAAAGACGATCCCTTTAATCGCACCTCTTTTTACGGCCGCTGATTTGATAATGGAGCTTTCAAAATACCATAACCAACGCGCAAGCGACGTAAGCGAGAAAGTATGCGCGATAAAAATAGCGTGGGATAAAAAATAGTAATTTCTAAAATTTTATTGTATTACTGCCTTTTATTATACTCATCGCAGTTGAATCCCATCGTTTTCCTAAAACCAAAAGTCTTAAATATCACTCCGCAATAAAAAAAAAGAAAACTAGGTTATTGACCACGCGTAAAAAAAATATTATCCGAAGCCAGCCCAAAAATAACCCACTCATTGCGTCCCAAGGCAAAAATCATGAAAAAGACCCAACCGAAATTCCAGCCGCTTCCTCCTTAACGAGTCCGGCGCAAAAAGTCCTATGGGAAGTCGTCCATTAAATCCCCTCCTCGCATTCTCTCTCTCTCTCAAAAAAAACGAAGAACCACACCGGCAGCATCCTATACAAATTGCAGCGCGAGCGAGAATTAAAAAGAGAACGGCGCGCGCGAGGAGGAGGCGCGAGAGAGAGAGGTGGAGGTTGAGTACTGGCCGGACGAGTTCGGAGCCCTTGATCGTACTGCAATCGGTTATCGCGCCGCGGCCGCGGTGTTCGAGAGCCGCGGCTACCGTGCGCCTCGGCGCTTTTCCACGCGCCGCGCCTCTCGATACTCCTTTTTCGGACGCGCGCGACGTTTTCCTTTTCGCGCCTCGCCTGGAAAAGCCGGTCTCCTCGCTCCAACTGATCGCCCGCGTTTTACAAAAATACACTTCGTGCTGGATTTGAAATCAAGCTCCTTTTATATCTCTGGGTTCGTGTTTTCAAGAAATTTGAGTTTTTTGTTTTTCCTGACTTTTTTGCCGAATGAAACACTGTCATATTTTTGTAGTTTTGTTTAGTGACATTGATCGTCTACAATGATGCAGAAGATGTTTTTTTAAGATAGTCTAACGCAGTGTTTACTGGCACACAAGATCGTATAAGCGTACTGTAAAATTTACTGTGGATATTTTTTATTCAACTTTTGTTTGGATATTACGAGAAAAGAAGATGATGAGAAACCTTTGTCAAGTTCAAGTGCAGAGTCAATATTGCGATCGGAATTTTTATGAGGGATGATATAGACCTTCGCGAAAGATAAATATAATACTATTTTAATTAACTTTTAAAAACGTCATATTTTTCTTTTTAGCTAAAATCAAGTTAATACAATAATTGGTTTTTCGTCCATAAACGTTTAAGAAACTTAATAAAATTAAAAAAAAAGAACATTGATTGACACTACTAAGATTCAAGGAAAAAACGATTCACACTCGTCCATTAAGTACATTAAAGCGCGTAATCGCGAGCGTCCCTCTTAAGTGAGCTCCTTCTCGCGCGCCTAAGTGCCGTTTCGCGCAGCGCTAAAGACAAAATTACGACGCGGCCGACTGATAAAGTGGGCTGACACGCGTCAAGGAAAGGATGTGCACACACGCGCATATACGCGGATATGGAAATTTCAATAACGCCCGAGTACCCTCGAAGCCGGCCGAAGGGAATTCCGGGCGAAATAAAAGGTACGAAATTACGCAATTGCCGGGACACTGTACGTCGCCGGCCCGCGTCAATGTTTACCTTTTCTTTTTCATTCGCCGCTCGTACCTACACGCGATCCGCGAGTTTGCATATCGTATATAGGCGCGACGTTTACTCTCGATTCGCACGTTTCCGTAAATACGTCGCATACCGTTTCTATAAAATTCAATGATTGCTAAACAAATTTAAAATAAAATAAAAAATAGTGGCAATTCAATTTTCACGTTATTTTTTCAATTAATTTCTCACGGAAAACTGCGATGACTTATTTACTTTTTAGAAATTAAAACGCGGCAATATACATTCACATTAAGTTTAGTACAACGCACAATAGCCATGTTAGCTATATGCACGAAAATGAAAATAATCCACGAAACTCGCGCAAACTAAATATTCATGAATTAAAAAAAGCGGACGCCACCAGCCGCGCCGAGGAAGATACAAGACCGGACAGCTTAGCATTAGCCGAAGGTCGCGGCGAAGCGAGTATAGAAAAAAAGGTGTAGCGACTTTACAGTGACCGCGTACAAGAAAAATGAAGAAGCGTGCCGTCGCGGGGCACACGTGAGGTTCTTGCCCTTTAGCACACTTCGCGAGTGGCCGGCGTATACGTACGGCGCACTCGGGGCGCGCGCGCGCGAGTACCTCACCTCACGCGAGAGAGAAAGGGCTGCGATATACCTACACAGTCGGCGGGAATGAGAGAGAAAAAACGGGAGAAGGGCTCGCGGATGGAGCGAGCGCGCGCGAGAGGATTGAATGAAATTGACTCAAGGCGGATGAGTTTAGCCGGAGCGGCGGATATGCGCTCCTTGCGAATCGCGCCGCCGGGGTACGCCTAATGGCCGCGATCAAGAGGGAAGCGTTTTACGGATCTCTTAGAGGACGCCGGGCCAATTAACCGGGAGTATTGTTGACCGGCCACCGGAGACCCTCGACGGATGTTCGCGCTCTCTCTGATTACTTGTTTTGCGATTGAATGCACTCGGAGAGATCATCCGTACCTCGAATGGGGGTGGCATTTGGGAATTGTTCATGTATAAATGAAGGGAATGCAAATCAAATTTCGAATACTTTGTAGGAAATTGAATACATGAAGGGAATTTTTAATTTGGAATACATCATGTTGCAGAAAAGCGTGATGATTTCAGGCCTTTGATAAGTTTTGCGTGATGCAAGCGCGTTAAAATTAAAGTGTTACACTAGTTTCTAAGAGTTACTTATGTAGTTGTATGATAAATAATAGTGATATATTAAATGCAGTTATAAGAAATTCATAATTATTAAGTAATAATAAAAATATTCATTATTTTTCTTAAGAATTAAGTAAAAATTATTTTTTATAAATTATTAAATTAGACAGCGTAAACATTTTCTTTTTAAATAATTAAATAAAAAAAAAGTTTTCTTTTAAATGAAACGTTTTTAAGTGAGGCTGATAGCATGCGTTTATTAATAACGCGTTTGTTGGAAACATAAAATACACTTACTCACGACTATTTTACAAATTGATATTTATTCGCACAAGATAAACAAGACTTTTATGCACGATAAAGCAGTGCAATTGAAGCCTTTAAGCATGAATGAATGATCAATCTTTTCGGCTTTCATACATAAACTCATTTAAATCACGGCTGATGTAGTTGAATCAATGAGGGAATTACGCCTCATCTTCTTCATGAGAAAAGGCAAACATAAACTTCGCTTTCGTCACCGATTACACCATCGCATATATTTAAATCTTCGCTTAGACTCGAGCGCATTATGGAAAACTTTTAGAGTAGAGTATAACTTTCGAGACGAACTTGTCAAACTTTTAAAATTTTCATAAAGCAAATAAGAAACTAATAACATCGAACTTTGCATTTCGCTACTTTACAATCCTCGTACCAATTTACAACTACCTAGACTATATAAGCGCCTTAAATTAAACGTTAATATAAGTTCTCAAACAAATGCAAACTTAAACGATAATAAAAAATTGACTAAAAATAACCATGATCAGTCCGGCCGATCGACACGAAAGACAGTGTGAAAAATCCAGTCAACGAACTCACCAGTGCACTCGAACGCAGCCGCGGCCGGGATGACCCTGGGGGGACGGACGCCGGTTCCCGCTGCAGCCGTCGGCGCGAGATACGAAACGGCTTATACCCACGGGGTATGTAGGAGCGCGCACCACACCGACTCCGCGTCGACTCGCTCGCAAGGCCCGCGAGACACTGCGGACTGTTGCGCGCCGGCGCCGCCGAACACCTATACCTACGAGCGACGCTCCGAGTCTCTCCGTCCTTCTCCCGCTCTTTCACTTCCAGGCCCTACTCTCTCTCTTTCTTTCCGAGCAAAACCGACTATTTTTCGCTTTTTGCCGAGCGCTTGTTGTTGAGACTCGCGATTTTTTTTTGCTTTGCTCCGCTTTCTTCACTCCCACGCAAACACGTACCTTTGACTTTCGACGATTCTTTTATAAAATAGTATACTATTTCGCATGCATAACGAGTATGGATCGCTGTAAACCGAAGAGTTTAAATAAATTTAAATTTCAAATCTTTGTTAATTAAGGCATGCACTTTATCAAGAGATTGCATTTTAATTATATCGCTAACTTTAGAGTCGAATCTTTTGAGGTTCAAACGATAAGGGGTATAGTAGAAAAAATTAATCGTGATTATATTCGTGAAATGACGATGAGTTTAGTAATTTTTAAGTGTAACTACCTATAAAGTAAGAGCAAGGCCAGGGCCTGTAGACTGCGAGGCGAATCGCATTTAATGCGGCAGTAAAATGTCGCTCCCATCCACTTTTCATCTCGCTTCCTCTCGGCTGATGTGGTCCCCCCCTCGAACGCTTCTCTATGTGCCCCCTTTTTTTACCACGTGCGAATATCTCCCTTCGCCTCATATCGAGTAACGGATTTTTAGAGGTGGCCCGGAGGTGGCCCCCTCCCTCTCACGGACCATAACTACCGGCAGGTGTATGCTAGACCCGCACAAAATTCCTCCTTTTTTATCGTCGGCTCCACTTTTTTTTAGTGTAAAAATTTTTTTTTAGTCGAATCCACTCGCTTGTACGGCGATATTTTATTGCTCTATCGATAGATAGTAAATCAATTTCACAAATTTGTAGGTACACAGGTGAGTAAACAAAAATAAGAGAGAATTCAAATATTGACGGCCAAGTCCATTATCAAAGTTAACATCTCGTAAAAAAAAGCGGACGGAAGGTGATCGCATTTCACGTTGTAAATACGATTACGAAACTCTGACAGATCGTTTCGAGTTTCGACGTACCTTCATACTTACATATACCAGTTGACCGACTCTGTGGCGCTTAGGCCTTGTAGGTACTTATTAATTTTACGCTCCTTTTACTCGGGGAAGAGATACTTTGCTGTTAAAACCGCATAATGTGACACTCGCTTTACCGCGCTATTAGCAACTATTATTTCTTTATTAATGTCATCGACTACGCGAATTAGAACATTCAGTAAAATTCATTCGTTAAACAGCATACAATATCAAAGTAAATTTATTATTCTACTTTAAATTTCATCAAAAATGTTTAAAAAAAATTATTTATAAACAAATTGTTATCGATCATTACAGCAATTTCTTACGTTACAAATTAAAACATTTATTGCTTTCTCATGTTTTTCCTTTACGCCGTTATTACTGCTAAAAAAGTACCACGATATTTTAACACACGAGAACAGTGCGCAGCTGGAAGTGACGTCGTAAAATCCGTGGCGTACGCACTTAAAATAAAAAAAAAGGAGAACAAAATAAAATTTCCGCTTCGCGAGCAAGAGCCGATCGGCGTGGCGGTTATGCATTAATTACTTCCCCGGTCAGACGGTTAATTAATGCGCGTCTCGCCTTTTCTCGCCGTTTGTTCGGAATTAGCGGCGCGCGACTCGAGATATGCATCGCGCGACGCGCTTTTCCTCCCCCTGCTTTATTAATTAGCATTCGCTGCGGGGAATTGCCCTGCCAAACGACCGCCTACGATATCGTTTTTCACTTGGAAATCGCGCGATTGATTGATCTTGAGGATTTGCTGATTCTGTTTACGGTTTCAGCTTGACGGTACACCATAGTGTTTATATGGAGTAAAAAATGTGCTTAATTTTTACGATAAATTTTTTTTAAATTCTGAAATCTGAAATAGTAATTAGAGTGGGTGATAATTTATGTGCATATGTTATTCTAGAGAGGTACAAGTATGTATATTTTTATGTTTGTTTGAGAATATCAGAGCGAATTATAAATAGCTTTCATGTGGGTCTTATTTTGTAACTTTAATTTGTATTATTCTAGAGTAATTTAAATTTTGCAGTCTATAGAATAAAACAGGCAATTACATTTTCTAAAAAAAATATTAAATTTTTGCCCAATTCAAGTTTTAGTGATAAGAGAATAAGTATACCTACGTTCAGTTACTGAATGTTAAATATAACATTCAGTAATTTAATAAAATTATACTATTTCTTATATTAATCAATTAAGATTGAAATTTTGAAGCTTAACAATTTAATTAAACTTAAAAATATTTAAAATTTATCGACGAATTTCCCTTAGCGCTTCGGGTACATTAGTACCCTGATCAGCCGCTAAAACCGGCGGCGTCGCCACCGTTCAGCCGCTGCACAGAAGCACCGCTCGATAAGGCAGAACCCAATGTTTTGGTAAAATGTACGAATGCGCGCGGCGCATTTACTCGCGCCGGCGTATAATAGCCGTACAAATACGTAATGCGAAGTGTAACCGATACGCGCGCTGCGCGCACCTCGACGCTGCCGCGAGTCCGATCGGCTACTTCGCTCGCAACCAGCCACCAGTTTTGCCGAGGCTTCGCGACTCCAGCATCAGGACACTTAGGTGCGTATGCGTATATACTCGACTCTCTTCTCTCCGCGCTCCGCTCGCCTCGTTTCGTTTGCCCGGCCTACTGATCCGAGACACGCCCGTCACCCCGGACACTCATTGTTGGCGAAATCCTTCGCTTTCCCTCCTCGCGGACAGGCCGCTCATAGCAACAGACTTGACTTCGTCTCTTTATGCGCATTTTTGCCGGCTCCGGGGGTTCCGTGCTTCCATTAGCCGATTAAACGTGTCCTGCGGCCTTGGGGAACTGCGCAGTCACTTTAAATGGAATTTTAGTATTGGAGTAAATTGTACACGGACGAAAAAATTCGTCATATTATAAGTTTCTTATTTTTTATCCACGAGTGTACGATAAGCTCCGAAAAAGATAGCGGAGCAGTCGGCTGCTTTAAGTAGGTAATGTGCTCAAGGAGTGAAGATCTTGAGTAGTAATAATGGTGACGTAGTCAAATGTAAATGGGACAAGCAAAGTCATTCTTGCCCGAGCAAAATTAATGGATTTTGCACTTTCGGAGGCATGATGTCATCCTCCAGAATTTCGATCTCGTATCGAAGCGGAAAAAGGATATGTGGTGCTATTTATACTTCGCTTATTAAGCGTGGGAGTTTACAATGCATTGTCTTTAATTGCCCGACGTATAATTACATCGTACAGAAATCATTTGTCCCATCAATTTGTATTTTGTTTGCTTTTTAAATTTTACAATGTTCCATGTTGTTTTCAAGTTTTTTTTCATTTACTTTATAAGCACTGTTCAATTTGATTCCTTGTTTTGGAGCAAATTGTATTGTTTTCTAAAGGAATCTAATTCATTATTTACTATCTATTTATTATTTATTATTTATTTATCATTATTCTAATTCATTATTTTTTTATTTATCATGATCATTATTTACATTACTTTTAAATAATTGTTTAATAATTTTAAATATTTCACAGTATCACAACTGTGAAAGCATCAGTATATGAAGCAGAATCAGTCAATGGACATGCAATCTATTCCACTTGAACTATTTTTATCAATATTTTTTTCTCCTTCAAGTACGTTTTCTTTTTTCGTTGCAAAGAAGTAAAAATAGAAATCTGCAGCGCTATTAATTAAAAATTTGTTTTTATTGCATTAATTATAATAATAGATGTAAATTAAATAATTGCTTTAACATTTATATAAAAAGAGATTTATATAATATTATTTATATTTATATAAAACATTTATATAAAAAGATTTTATTCATGTTTTAGATTTATAATGTTCTCAATTCCAGCTTGATTGACCCTTTCAATTACTTTATTGACTGAATTTTTTCTTTAGATCTTTAATATAGTCAATTAGTAGCAACAAAGTTTAACATTGTTACTTTATTTATGTTTAATTTTTTCTTTTTGTTCATTTAAGTTTCAGAATGTCTGAGGAACGTTTAGATTTGGTGATATTTGGAGCAACAGGCTTCACAGGTAAACATTCTGTGAAGGAAGCTGCACGTTTGGCTAAAGACAAGAACTTTTCTTGGGGAGTTGCTGGTCGACGTAAGGAAGCTTTAGAATCAGTTTTAAAGGAATTCGCACCAGAATCAGGTATAGTCACTTTAATTGTTTATTTTATTCTATTCTATTGTATAATTATTTAACTTTTATATTACCTTTTTATTACTATATTATTCAAATTCTTTTTTGTTGATTTCTTTGCAATTCAGAAAATATCAGAGTTATAACAGCAGATTTAAAAGATGAAGAATCTCTGAAAAAGATGACCGAACAAACCAAAGTAATTGTTAATTGCTGTGGACCATATAGATTTTATGGCGAGCCAGTTATTAAAGCTTGCATAGCCACTAAAACACATCATGTTGATGTCAGTGGAGAACCACAGGTAAATAAATTCTTTATTCATAAAAATTGATCTTGAAAGATAATTTACTATGAATCTCTTTTTGTTTAGTATATGGAAAGAATGCAATTAGAATACAATAAAGCAGCTCAAGAAGCAGGAGTGTACATTGTAAGTGCTTGTGGTTTTGACAGCATCCCTTGTGATTTAGGGTTAATTTTTACTCAAAAGAAGTTTGAGGGAGAAATTAATAGTGTTGAAAGTTATTTGAAAGTGTGGTCAACTGTAAATGTTGGTGGAGCTGCACTTCATTATGGAACATATGAATCAGCAGTTTATGGATTAGCTCATGCAAATGAGCTTCGTGGACTTCGCTCTAAGCTATATCCTCAAAGATTACCAGAGTTAAAGCCAAAATTAAAAAATAGGTATAAAGCTTGTTTTTCAAACAGTTTATCATGTTTGGGAGCTGTAATTTAGTTTATTAATTATTATTTTTTGAAGGGGCGTTTTACATCGAAGTTCGATTTCTGAAGGCTGGTCTGCTGTTTTTCCTGGATCTGATAGATCTGTATCTCTCAGAACACAGAGATTTTTGTTTGATAAATATAAACAAAGACCTGTGCAAATACAAACATATATAACATTCAAGTAAGAGCAATCGATACAAGCAAAATTAAAAATTTTTGCCACCGTAATTACTTAAATAATTCTTTAACGAATTTTTATTTTTCAGATCCTTCTTTGAAGTTATGCTGTTAACTATTTTTGGAGGAATATTTTCTGTTCTAGTAAGATTTGAACTTGGTCGAAGCCTTCTACTGAAGGTATATATGTGAAAGTTTCTGAGTATTTTATTAAATAAGTGTTAAAAGATTTTTATCAAAACATAATTAATTTTCAGTATCCAAGATTTTTCTCTGGAGGTATGGCCAGTCATGAAGGACCTAAACCAGAAAAGATGGAAAATACTCACTTCACTATTACTTTCTTTGCTAAGGGTTGGACTGAAAAACTTAGTGAACCAACTGATGAGCACAAAGAAGCTCCAAATAAGGAAATGATTACCAAAGTAACTGGTGTAAACCCAGGATATGGTGCAACATGCACTACCTTACTAATGTCTGCTATTATGATCCTTAAAGAATCTGACAAAATGCCTGACAAGTAAGATATTTAAGTTGCATTTAAAAATGCAGAAAAATAAGATTAATGAATGAAATTAATTTTTTTTAGTGGGGGTGTTCTTCCTCCTGGTGCAGCATTTGGAAAAACTTCTATAATTGATGAATTAAATAAGAATGGTGTTAAGTTTGAAGTTATTTCTTCAATTGAGAAGTAAGAATTTGCAACTAGTCGCATACATTTCAATTCATATTTCGCTACAATTTAATATTCTGCAATTAACATTGATTGTATAAGCTCAAATATTCAACTTCTATTTTTATATACAAAACAGAAAGTTTATTTTATATTTACGTTTACATTTCAAAATCTATTAATTTGATTAAATTTAATCCATTCAACTTGTTATTTTAAAAAATGAAGTTTTTTTATTTTACAGTTTGCACGAAATTTTTACGATAGATAAAAAAAAAAAGAAACATTCAAAAGACTTACTTTCCAAAATGTGATATCAACGATTCAGCTGGTCTATGGTATAACAATTATAAATATATATGATGAATAATTTTAGTTTCTGAAAGTATGGATTAATTATTTATTAAGAGTCAATTATACTAAAAGTAATCAAATATATAAGTACTAAAGTACTGCTGGTGATTATGTTTTGGAGTATATATTTTTATGTTAATGTCTTATATCAGGAGCTCGAAATCCTTGGACTGATTTTTAAGTTGGCTGTTAGGGTAGGCTTATATTAGATATTAAGAGTATTACAGTTAAAATCTACTTAATGTTTGTACGGAACTAATATTTTTATTTATGTTTTCTACATATTGTATTTTAATAAAAATACATTTATATACCTAATGAAGAATGGTTGACTTTACTTTTGATGCACATTTTATAATTATGCTATCTTTTTAAAACTTAAAATGGAATGGACAAATGTAATGAAATATATAAATATTTATATATTAATAATTAAAAAGCAATTACTGTAGTTTATAAATATGAAGTAGGAAGATTAGACAAATAAGACTTTCAGCTTGCAATACAACGTCTGAAAAGTTTGCAACCTTATATTATTTTGTTTGACAAAATCCTTTATACAAACTTGTATATATGCAAAAATTAATAAATTCTTAAAAAATGTTACAATATTTACAATTTACTGCAGAATTTTTTGTAAACTATGCTTTTGTTAGAATTAAATTATTTTTTTCTGCATCTTTGAAATTTCATGCACTAGTCGCGGTACAAAATTGTTCTTTTCCAGAATACTGTACGAGCGCTGTTCGATAAAGTAGATCCCAAAGTTTTATTTACTATCTTATTGCATATGAATGTAATGCACAAGGCGCTACTAATCCGCAGTTTCCGCATCATGGCTTCAGTTTTAACATAGTCAGATTTTATACATACTTCGCTCGTTTAATTTTTTGCTTTATTATGTAGAGAATTAGATTGCCGTTTCATTGATTCGTTTCATCTTTCTTTTCCTATGTACGCTTTCTCATTTCGTAGTAAAGTCGCGATAATGTTACTTAGTTATAGCGGACCTCTTTTGTACTTGTTCTTGCTTTTTTCGACAAGTTTGTACTACAAAATTATATTTTGCTATTACTTTCAGTTTTAAAATACAGATTCATTTTTAAAATATCTCAAGTAGGTACTTAACTATATTAATTTTCAATGTTGCGTTATTAAAAAAGCATCAAGCACAATTTTGCAATGTCATTTTAAAATGAATATATGTAACAGAAGAAAAATTTTCTCTGAAAAAAAGTCGAAGATGCATCAAGTCTGTAAGTTACATAAAAAATCTAAACTATTTTTATTCAGGTTCGTAAATCTTACTAATCAATGGCGACTTAATCAAGTACAAGTGTAAAACGATAATCGCGTTAGATCATCAATGGATTTTTAATTTTGTTTTACAAAACTTTGAATTTCCATATAGATAAGAAAAATAAAAATTCGGAAATTTCCCTATTTACATCAGCGTTGCAGCGTCATTATGTTTTGTTGATGGGAATCCTAAGTCAAACCTACTTATCAGTAGATATTAAGAAAAATTTCAAATCATTAAATTAAAGATTCAGTATCACGGCTATTGAAAGAAAATCGTTTTTTCCGATTTTCCGCGATAACTTGATTAAAAATAATTATGGAACTTGTGGCATGAGTTTTTTAATATTAAAGCAACCCACAAAATGTGAGGAAGCTACCTGTATGCGCAGCAACTCATTAAGAATATTGGGGAAACGTTTGGACTCGTCGATATTTGGAGCAACAGGTTTTACCGGAAAATCACAGCCAGAGTGTCTGCTCGTTTGGCCAAAGATAAGAATTTTTCTTGATAGGGATTTACCGGTCGACGCAGAGGCTTGGAAACGTTTCTAAAGTTTATAATTAATTATTTTTTAATTTTTTTTTATAATATACTGCAATATTTCAGAAAATGTCAGAAACTTAGTGGTACCTAATCTTCGATGAATTTCTTAAGAAGGTGAAGTGATTGTCTACTGTTGCGGTTCGTATCGATTTTATGACTAGGCAGTGATACAAGCTTGCACTACTGCTGAAACTCTCCACGCAGACGTCAGCCGCGAACCATTAGTATAGTAAATATTTAATTTCCTTGTAAAGCTTCAATTTTTAAAAATTAAGCGGTCATTAATTTTTCTATCATAATTCGTAATTCATTGAGAGGATACAGTAAAAGATTTATTTATGTACAATAATGACAATAATGTCTTCTTTATGTTAACGTAAGCATAGTTCGCGAGTGTCCTGCGCAAAAAAGTAAAACTCATATTTTTCTTCGTGGTAATGTATAGATTTGAACGGCGCTATTTTTTGTCGCAAAAAGCTGAAATGTCCTTTTTTCATTAGAGGCGACGACATTTTTTAAACGAATTGCACTCCTTTTATGAAAACATTTTTTACTTGATATAAAATAATAGATTTGCACGATAATCGTGAATCTTCTACATTCAATCAACGTCGCCTCGTCGAAGAAGAGCCAGAAAAAACCAGTAAACCTTTAAATTTTTATGGCAGAAATGAGGAGCGTTGTGTAACCCAATTAAATTATTCAATGATAGAGCAGGAATCGCAGGAAAATAATAAAAGATGCTCTCCCACCTGTAATCTCTTGTATTTCTCTCAGCCTTGTGATCCTAGCGCGAGGCTAAGTGGCAGTAGTGCAACTCGTGCGACCTACTTTATATCTTTCATAACCGACAATGAATAAGATCGGTGATTAGTCATCCTTAAAAAGGACACTCGTACCGGATAATTCGCGATTTATTATGGTCCATACCATTATTTTACTGGATTTCTTCAGATTAAAGTCATTCTGATTTACTATCAAATAGTATACCAAAAAATCTTTTAGTAGGGTAAAGGTAAAAAATCAATTCTATTTTAATTATACAATTACTAAATTTAAATGAAAAGTTCTTCGAAAAAATACCACTCCTTTCTTTTTCCCTCAAATAAATATGATTAGGTACATAATTGGATTTTTATGGTAATATTTGAAACCACAGTATTAGAAAAACGTCAGAGGAAAACGCAGCGCTTATTTTATTATAAGCTTGCAATTATAATCATACTTTATACCTGATACCGCGGTGACGATCATATTATTAAAATTACTTTCCGTAAACCAACTAGTTTATTATAATACAGAAAATTTCAATATTGTGAGTCTTTTTAAGTTTATGTTTCTTATTTTTTAATTTAATATAACTTTCAATTCGCATGGTGGTGGATATAGTAACGTGCTTGCAGTTGTAGCATGATCTTCACCTTAGCCTTCGCCTTGATGTGGCGAAGCTTTCGAGCTACATATGTAGGAGTGTTTTTTCGTTCGAATTAATATGGAATGTAGACATTTTTAACTTCCACAGAAGAGTAGAAGACAAAAGATGTATAAAGATCGTTTGCTGCAAATTGAAATGCAATAAATTTATAGACGTTTTTGTTGACGCAATTGTATTTAACCTGACTGAATTCCGTGAAGAAGGAAAAAAACTAAACTAAAATTTATATTTTCCAATTAAACGATTCGATTAAAAAAAGAAGCGAAAAAACTGCACAAATGGATTTAACACACTTTCGTAAGTGAACAACAGAAACCAACGAAGCGAATCTCGCGTGTCCTTATCTTAACAGTAGCGAGTTAAACAACCGGCCTCCTGCCAAAACTTTATTTTTCCTATCGATTTTGTACTTCTTCCCGTCTCAAGTTTTCCTTATATTAAATCCTCTTTCGAAGTCCCATCCACTTTCACGTCATGTGCGAAACAAGGAAAACCTCGGATAAAACCCATTGGATATGCCATTTAGAAAAAGCAGCTGGAGTGTTCGATATTTTACTCATCATTTTTCAATTTTTTGAAAATCAAAATCGAATAATTTACACTTTTTTTGCATGATAAATTGGAATACATTTAGTAACAAAAAATTACAAAATTGAATAAAAAAAGTTCAATGACATTGTTCTTCATCCACTTTTCATAATTTTGAGATATCTCTTCATACATTTTTATGTATGATGATAAAAAACTGAAAAGATAGATCATTTTTAACAATCAAGGTCTTAAACAATTATTACAGAAGTACAATGCTAAACTCTTCTGCGTTTAAACGATTTTCTCACTGTTCTATATTCGATCTAATCTTTTAAGCAATTTAGATTTTGATTACATTATTTTTCATTTTTCGTAAAAATAAAACAGGAACAATTTGTGTTGTTTACATTTAATTTAAAAACTGCAAAGATCTACTTTTATTTTTCCATTAAAAGTAGAAATACAAATAGGCATAAACAATCTTAACTTATCACGAAAAAAAATTTGTTCAAGAACTTCGGCTGGTTACAATTTTTTCAGATAAGCTCGGGAGGGGTGAATTGGTCAGGGCCTGAACCCCGGCTCCGCTCGCTTCCGTTTCCAACAATACATCGCTGTTTTCGAGGATCGCACCGCGGCGAAAAAGCGGCGATAGCCCTCGGCGCGATAAAAGTGCCGGCGCACGGGCGGGGTGGGGGAGCAGCGCGGAGCTTTGCGCGAGTGGGGGGCTGCGGCAGCCGCGCGGCCGAGCTTGCGCTTCTATAAAACCCGGATCAGTCGGCTCGCGGTGGTACAAGTCGTCAGTAGCGCAGCGTCTCCGCCGCAGTCGTGCGACGCGCCACCCCGAGCTCCCGCGCTTTATACCGGCCGGCCGAGCGTACCACCCCACCCTCAGCGGGCCCTGCGCACCCACGAGAGTCGCGACCGCGAGAAAGCGCATATAGCAGGAGTCCAAAGCCGATCGAGCGGAGCGCAGCAGCGAGGAAGGGAGGCGGCGCGAGCGCGACACTTGGCCAGCTGCACGGGGATAAGCGAGGAGAGGAAGGGAGCGGACGAGGCGGCGCAGCATGAAGACCGAGATGCTCGAGAACGGGATCGCGCAGCAGAAGAACGGATGCCAGAACGGCGACTGCGCTCCTGCTGGACCAGGTGGGACTGGACTCCTCTCTTTTTTTGGAACGCCATAACCTCTCATTTTTGTTGATGCTTTGGTTTTTTTCTTGTTTTTTTATTTCGATAGAATGCAGTAGGCTCGCTTTGTACACTCTTTTTAAGCGTTGAAATTTTTTTCAATTTTTAGTTCGTTTAAATGGTTTATAATAGGAAGGCTTTCTTTAGTTTATGAAATTATTTCTTTTTTTTTTTTCATTAAAAAGATATCACTTTAAATATCAAATTAATTTGAGAGTCAAAGTGCTGCTAATTTGCTCCACTCTTACATTCATCTAATGGATAGTTGTTCATTCATTAACGTGAATACACGGAAAGTTAAGTGGCCGATAATGCGACTAAATAATAAAGCAACTCAGTGATGTGACGTAAATATTTAAAAATTTCGTCTTTCCTCGCGATAGTCACAGTAAAATAACTACAAATAAAATTCACCCCTTCTATAACGAAATCAATTAGAGTAAATAAGTACATCAATCTTATCTGAAATTTGAAAACATAAAAAAAAAATGAAATTGCTGCTGTGGTTATCTACGACACTTAATGCGCCATTTACTGTGGGATATCGATTTTCAAAGAGTAACAATAATAACCGACTGATCGTCAGAAAAGGCATGCATGCTCTTATTTTGCTTCTCGCGCTCCGGCAGTAAGTAGATTAAGCCGGGTAACGTAAGACACGCGGGAGGGTAAAGTGAGACAGTGAATGCTGCTCAAGTAGATCGGTACCGAGTTGGCGTGAAAGATGGACTGATAATGTTACTTGTACTTTACAAGTATTTACATGGTTGAATTTTAATGCTATTTTTCATATATGTATAAGATTATTTTTTAATCTTATAAAGCGACTGATTATAAAGTAAAAGTGTATTTTCTTCACTCCCCGACTCTTGTGACTCTATAAATGAATTCTAGCTATCATTTATACGAAGTCGAAGATGATAATTGTTAGTCATTAATTCTTACAAATTCTTATAAAGTAGTTGGATGATTTTATTCCTTATCGATATAATTATGTCATGAAAGTGTAAACAGACTTTTAATTATACTTTTCATTCAATTAATTACATTATAATGCGATATTATAAAGTTCCATGATAGCTTGATTTGATACTACAAATCAATGACTATGTTTCTCTTACGAATAATCTTATAAATGGATAATTAATGCTCAAACAAATTTACTGTACCTAAGATTTTGCTGTCGAATATCTCGAAATTTTCAATCCTCTAAAATGAAAGGGTAAGCCTGCTATTTTCCACTGGAACCCATACACCGGATTACAGCTCGAAAGTCGAGAGTGAGACGCGAGTACAACCGCGAATCGACGACACGCAACACCTTCTCACCTTTTCTTACGCCGTTTTTTTCTTTCATCCGACGCCTTCGGGCCAACGTGTGTATCGATTGCAGTATCCGAGGGCTCCGAGATCGACTTTCCGTCGTCAGCAACGCGATGACCGTGCGAGATTTTTGCTCTCATTTCTTCGGCTACTCAATGGCGAACGGTACTCTTTTTTCCTTTTTTTAATTTCGACTGGCACGTGTCACTTTTTTTTATAACCTTTTTTTATCCAAATTGAATGAGTTCCCTGGAGTAAAAGGGTTAGTGAAAAAAATGTCGCGTTGCGTAAATTGGAAATTTTTTTTAAAGTTTAGTTCCCCAACTAACACGTCTAGTAATAAAACTTTTTCTTTGCGATAAAATTTCGATTTTGTGTTGTAAATATGTCAATGTTATAAGAAATATATCAGGATTATTTTTAAATTCAAAAAAATTATAACAGATTTTTTCCATTCATAGCTGTTATTCCAATATTGTTTTGGGGTTACTTAATTTTTAAAAATATAGAGAAATAATTATCTTATTTTCTATCTTGGCAATTCAATTATGAAAGCGCCAACAAACACATACGAGGGTCGTCCTCAAACCTCAACGCATATGCATAAGAGTCTTAAGTTTTGCAGAAAAATCGGTGTCCCCGCAAATCTGCAATTAAAAAATAAAAAATATATCTTTATAATGACTGCTTATCTAACGTCTATTACGTATCTTCAAGACCATCACCCGTGCACGATCCGCGAATCGCAAAGCCGCAGTGCAATAACACCGGCGGCTATTGAATCTTCGCAAGTTACACCATTTTTAAAGGGGGTGTCTACATAGCTGTTTTGAATGCCACTTCTCTTTATTATTGTTTGAAGAAGCCTTTATATAAGACCGATCTCGATCTAACATTTTGCAATTATCGCCTTATTAGACTATCTAATGTGCCATTGGCGATTTAATAAAAAAACGAGACGACCGTTTATCATCCGGAATTCATTAGCATTTGTTTGTTCAAATTCCTTGTATAAACAATAATGAATAATGCACACGCGTGCACGTACGATTCGCCGCTCATATCCGTGTCTAATATCGCACTTAACATGCTACTATCTAATAAACTTTTTGTTCTTCTTAATTGACTTCTTTTACTTTTATTTTTGACGGAAACTGTATGTAAAATAAGAGTCCGTTGTTAGCCATAAGCGAATGGCCAATTGACAACCGCCAGGCGGGCCCCCAACAAGCCAACATCGCTTCTGCATTTCATCACGCCAGCTTACGTACAGTTAGTTAAAAAACAAATCAAAATCAGTCAGCTAATAACAAAAGTGGAGAAATGGAGTTCTGCCACCGCGTCGAAGATGAGTTATCGAAATTGCGGCAGTTCAAACGATAACGACGCTCGGCCAGTTGCTTATGCCGGCGCCTTCCAATGCCTAAGTGAACTACTTATACTACTTATACTAGTAATTCAATTTCTATTTTAGATTTTCAAAGTAGATAGTTGCTTGATTCTGGAAACTCACTTACATTTTTCTGTCAATTTTAATGTTTCAGAAAACTTTTATTTAAAAAATTAAGATAATGGATTCGAAAAATTTATTGCTATCGGGTAACGCACTATTAATTCTGTAATTGGCAGAAACTAGAAAAAAATATACTTTCAAGATAAGTAGAAGAAAAAGCATAGCAATATGAAACGTCTTTTCTCCTTTTCTCGCAGGCACTGGCGATCGTATCAGCTCGCGTTTCACAATTCTCTCTCTCTCTCTCTCTCTCTCTCTCTCTCTCTCTCTCTCTCTCGCTTTTTTTACGAAAAGACAAGGAGAAAAAGGGCCGCGGCTTCCTCCTCTTTCCCCGCACAAAATTGGGTCGCACTTTTTCCTCGCCCTCCTCCTTTTTTGATCTCCTTTTTCCCGACTTTTTCTCCGGAGCCCATAGCCGTGAAACGAAAAAGTGAACTTGACATTTTTAGGCGCGCCGATTGCGCGATCCCCACAGCGCCGACGCTTTATTATCATTTTCTTTCCTTTTTTCTCCCATTCGGCCACCAGCCCGCTTCATTCACGTGAACCCGATGCATATTACGCGTTTGTGTAACACTTGTCATTGATCGGCAGTTTTGTTTTAGTGAATTAATGCCAGCCTTGAGAAATTTTTAGCGTCCCAGCGTACTTGAAGGCGCCGATGCTTCCTCGGTAAATTTTTCCGGCGCTAAACGCAGCTTTTAATCGTGATTTATTTAGCGATTAAAAAATAACGAGGAAGCAATTACAATTGTAAGCAAAAATCCAAGTATGGGGCCTTGGTCAAGGAAAAGTACCGACGTCTGAGCAAAAGGAAATTCGTAGAACCGATTTATTCGGCGCGTCGGTGAAATTCGCGAAACGGAAGTTCAGGACCTCGTTGAAGGCTGCATGAGAGTCACCTGATCAATAATAAATTATCGTTTAAAGTGTTTAAATAATTAAAAATCATTGCACATTTTTATGAAAATGTCTCTGGTACTCAAGTAGTAAAAGCTGGCACGAGCGAGGCTGCCGGACATATTACCTTCAAAAATTAAAAGTCCCCTTCAAAAATAAAAAGGGCTTCGGATTTGTGAAGGTTGGTTTGTTTTACTGGATTAAAATTTAGGTCCATTTTTTAACCTTCGATGCAAAACATAAGTGCAGTTTCAAAATTCTTCGTATTCGTTTAATGATTGAATAGATCGATAAGAGATTGAATTATGTTTTTAAATCAAAGCAAACTTACAAAATATTTTTTTATAATTATGAATTTTTATCGATTGCGTCGATTGTTACAAATAATTTGGATGTGATGTAAAGTTTTGAACCAATTTTACACTATTCAAAATTAATTTTATTAATTTACTTATTGGAGATAAAATAATTATCTTAGATAAAAAAATTTGAATTTAAAATAGTCATCTATAACCGATATATCTACCAAAATATTCCATCAATGGAATCGCTCCATTCGAAAGTAAAATCCGACCACGAACACACTTGCACACACACATACATACACGCGCGCAAAAAAAATAAACGACCAAATTTCACGATCTAACAAGGCAATGGAGAATCGCGCGTGCGAAGGACGATCGAAGAAAAAAATCGCGCGAAAATAGTGACTAAGCGGATCCGCGCCGCCGATTGCGCGAGAGCGATTTTGGCGTCTCGGATCTCTGCAGTGACTCATCTCGAATCCGAAAGGAAAATCCACGGGGTAGGGTTCAACGTTCCGATGCGCCGTTACGCTCTTATGCCTCGCCGGTTGTCGCATCGCGGTGAGAATTGGCCAGCTGACCGACTGTCGTTTCCACCGTAGGTGTCGGTGTTCTGTTCCGCAGGTGCGAATGTGACGATACGGTAATTACTTCTTTCACGCCGAAATTCCATGAATTCAGGTACTTTTTCTTTCGGAGGCGAGGATTTTTATTTTGTTTGGTAATCTGGAGGGGAGGATCTTTTGTAGAGTGAATAGGGGGAATAAATTGGAGACGATAGTTTGTTTTTTTTTTTCGCCAGATAATAAATCTTCTTCTGTCTTATTTTCATTTCATCAATAAATTACTGATCATGTCACATTTCTATACACCTGGTCGTTAAAGACTTCGAAAACACTGGAAATAACATATTATTAGTGAACCAGTGTTTGTTTATTCGGAAACAAACGCTAATAATGAATAAAAAAATGGAATCTCAATTAAAATAATAGCACCGAAGAGATAAACGCGTGGACATTAACAGGATTCTTAAATAAACCGTTTGAAGCGCTTCTGACAACGAAGGTAAACAGGCTACTTTACGAGCCAGCTTTTCACGGCGAAATATAATACAACAATTTCCAGTCGAAGACACTTCAGTAGCAACATCCTGATTTATCTCCCGACTCGATCTCATGCATATGAATTAACGTCAAATCACTTAACGGTTATATTAAATACCGTCTCCCCCGAGCGATCAATGAAGCGCCAAGATTTTCTTGCAATAGCCTGTCAGCCTCGCACTATCACTTGCCAGCTGATAAAATCGATCTCGCTTTCAATAAATCGCTAACTGCTTAGCTCGAATTATATAACGAGTCACTTATAGCCCCGGAGCCTCTATAAAAAAAAAGACACGCGCAGCCTATACTCGGCGTATCTCCATTACGGACAAGTTATATTCCTCGGACAACAACAAGCCGGTACCCTTACAGGCTTTTCACTTCGCTTCCCTGACGAAACTCGTTTCCTCGCTTGCATCAGGAGGGCCCGCGTAAAAGAGGAATCCACGCGGCGTACCGCGAAAAGGCAGACGATCGATATATAATTCGATACGTCGGGAGACGCAAAGGATTTTCCGGTCAGTCGGCCAGTGAGACTGATGCAACCGGTCGAATTCCTCGGCGGCTCGCGTGCGCCGGCCTTCGCGGCCGCAAAAAGGACACCGAGAAAAAGCCGCGGAGAGAATGAAAAGGTCAGCCTCCTGCGCGCGGACCACACGCATCTCGCCGCGGGAAAAATGACGCCGATCGTCGATAACCTCGCGCGATCGGTTTTCCTCGCGGGGGACAATTATAAAACCGCCGCGCGGCGCCTGCCGTCTCCTACTGTGCCGCAAGCTTTTTTCGTTGCCGAGATTTTTTTTTGTATCCGAGGAGTGCAATTACTAGACTGGTGGCAAGTACATCCGTAACCTAAGCGATTGCTTAATCATAGAAGGGAGAGAGGGATATGTCGGATACCTTGGCCGCTCCATTAGAGATCTGCATTTCAGTGTGAAAATTAGTTCAGTCGAAAATAACAATGTCAAAAACTAGATATGTAAAACGTGCGATTATGTAAATGATGAAAACATATAATTAAGTGAAGAATTGAGCGAAATAAGTAGATTTAAAATAATTTTGATTAAATTTGTATTAAACTTCTTGAAAGTTTTGATGTTCTTTTATGAATTAAAACTGATAAAAATAATCAAATTCGTTAATTGAACTTCATAGTCCATGCGTTTGTTTTACGCCCTTTTATATAGCTTTCCAATATCAGACAAATTGTCTAATAAAAATGAATCTAAATTTAAACTAAATTAAAGTGAGTCTACCTTTGTGGTTTTTGATTGATCTGTAAATTCCTACGTAGCAATCTTTACTGAATATTGTAACTAAATACATTTTTTAAGAATCATTATAAAATAGTTAATATTGTCATGTTAGATGAAACAAATCAAACTTTGAAAAATAAAAAACGCTCTTTCTAAATTAGGTCAAGTTTAGTCAAGCTTAATAATCCTCCAGCTGTATATTAATCATTTTATAGTACGTTATACAACAATATCGTCACAATATTACCATTAATATTACCATTCACGTTATGTGGGTCACTCGTTACCGAATCAAAAACACGACTCCAAATATCCTGCTATTCATGATCGGCGCGAAAACTGCAATAATCATCGTTCGAATTGAAAGAAAGAAAAAAGCCCGGAAAGGGTAAGAAGGAGCGCGCACCCCCGCGAAGCGTGTCAGCCGCTCACCTGCGCGCAGCCTTTGAGTCGTCGGCATGGATTTTTCGCTGGCGCGCGCTCGCGGCCCTCTCCTCCTGCCTCGCGGCGCGCATGCGGGAGAGGCGGCCGCCGGCGCTCACCTAGACGCGCCAGCTCTAGCCGGCGCTCAGTCGCTGCGCGTCGATCCGCCGAGCGACATCGCGCGCTCCCCCATCCATCCACCGTCGCACCAGGACGCACACGCACACTCGGCGCCTCCTCTCGTCCCGTAGATCCGAGGACGGATTACACCCCGCTGAGTCGGACAAGCGTGAGCCTCTACATCCCTTCAATTTCTTCTTTATTACCTTCTCTTTTTTTTTTTGTTTCGAGCACTTGTACAGCGTCGTCCTTTAGGGGAGTGATAATTATTTTTCTAATTGGGTGTGATCTTGTACGATCGAATAGGGAGGATCGGAGTTCGTTGTGTGAAGACGGGAGAGGAGGTTGATTCTGCGGTGTGACGCGCGGAGGGAATTGAATTTTGTACGCCGAGCAAGGATAGGCTCGACGCCGCGGCGTTTTCTTCTATTTTCCTTTGGAAAGTCAGTAATTACATACGCACGCGCATAGCACTTGACCAGTAATGTCGTCCAAGGCCGAGGTCCGAGGCAACGAATCGTTAAGATTGCAACAGGTCGCTCCGATCTATCGAACAAAGTGTATCTCGGATGCTCGTGCGCTTTTCTCGCGAGATTTCAATGAATTTTTCCAATCGATCGAGCCCTCGCATCAGTTATTATTCCCTGTTTATTTGTTACTTTTTTTACAAGTCTTATTTCTAACTGACAGTCCTGACTATCTCATCTCGGGGAAAACATTTTTTGAGTCGCGTGCAATGAATCCAAAAGAATGTCGTTTTGATGAAAGATAATACTGTACGTGCGGCGGCTTAGTTCAGTAGTAACAGCCTGTCGCGTCTAAAATTCTGTTACTACTTGTTTCCCAAAGTGAAATTAAACAGGGTTCTCGTTGTACTGAAAATATTTTCTAAAAAGTCGGTGAACTTAATCTCTTTGTAAATCACGCTCTTTTTTTCATTTCACCGTGAAGTTTATACGACACACTTTTTAAAGTCCACTTCAGTGATTCAACGTGTGCGTATAAAAATAAAAATAAAAATGGGTAGAAAGTATTATTCCGGGGATACGTCCTCGTGTAACAAGTGCAGCCGTGTGCTGGCAGAGTGGATAACAAAGTTCGCGCGTACCTGTCAGTGTTTTCAAACTTTGTCTCGTTGAAAACTTCGATCCTCTCCTAAATTACTTGATCAAGATGCCGAGAATATAAATTCAATTGAATTATCTCTCAACAAAACTGAACAAATACTCGCGAACTAAAGTGATTATTTTTCGCGCTTCAAGTCATTCTTTATTTGTATTGAACTTCTACAACAATTAAGTCGGCAGTTTTTAAATAACTTTGCATATAAATTAATATAGAAATTTTAAACTTTACGTAATTTCAACTTTGTAAATCGTAAAAAAAATGAGAAAAATGTTTTAGAGTGCAGTAAAACAGTAACACCGTTTTTACTATACAAAAAAAGATTTTCGAAAAAAATCGATAGACGATTTGTACGACAGCAGCGGGCTCTGTGTATTTCTAGATCCGGTGATTCGAGCCGTAGCCCTCGAGAAGAAGAAGGTGTAAATTCCGTAAGCACCGGCAAGCGGCACTCGTGAGAGCCGAGCTTGATTCGAGCGCCGTTCGGCAGAGAGTCCGCAGGATGAACGGAGTAGCGCGGGAGGAGGAGGAGGCGGTGGCGGCGGAGGCGGCGACGGCGCGCAAGCCGTGCCCGCTGCGCAAGGTATCCTGGGGCGAGGGCGCCGGATCCGACATCGAGATACCCGGTACACCCAGGACCCCCCGGACCTCCACCACCCCAGGTAGCTTCCACGGCAACCGGCTAAAATCGTTGGGCAATTAATGCAACGATCAAGCCTCGATCGACTTATCTTTATCTTGGCGAGAAACGTTTTTTTATCTTTTTATTTTCGGGTGATAAGGACACCGGTTAATTTTTAACGGTAGACCCGAAAAACGAGGCGGTTTCGTACGGGGACGGGAGGGACACGTTTTTCGGGGTTAATCGCGTTGCGGGTCAAGATCTATGTGTGATAAGGGGGCAGTTAAAAGACAATAAAGGAGAGAAATGTGGAAGTGTGGAAGTGGAAAAGAGGCAGGTCGAAAAAGCGTGAGAATGGCGAGCTCCGGCTGCCGCATTGGGATCGTACGTAATAACGCCGAGGAGAGAACGAGAGTGTGAGATTTCTTCCTGTCATTCTCGCGAGGCTCTTACTTATGACGCCTCTGCCTACTGCACCCACGCTTTTTCGTTTTCGAATCGCAAAATTTTACTTGTCTTTTTGAACGTCTGAGTCATTCTTTTTTTTAATAATTAGACAGTTCCTTTCAATTTATTAATAATATTTTTAATAATAATATTTAATTATGATAATTTAATCGTTATACCGACATATCAGTGTTTCCCAATGAAAAGCAAATTATTTTATTTATTTAATTTCAGCATATTTTATGAAAAAAAAAATTATGTATGTCACTTTACGTAAATTTGCAGAGATTTTAAGAAATCGCTCTACATAATGTAAATTCCGAATTTTATCAATTCTCAATCGGCAACACAACTATTACGCATACTTTTCATTGGAATAATTAACTGAAAATTTAATCGATGTCAATCCGCGCAATAAATTTTACCACCGCGTGAATCACGATTGTTGTTCCGTTTTTTGTTATAGCACTTCATTCATTAAAAGAACACGTTATAGAGATCTTATTATCTGCAATGCGAGTTGCATGTAATATAACAATGCAACCTTAACACATTTTTTCATTGAAAACTTTATCCAACATTAAAATTTTTCTAATTAATGATTAACGATTCTATTGTTGTATAACGATTTTACTATTATTCTCGAAGGGAAAACTTACATAAAGCATTGAATACCTTTTCTGTTTTACTTTGAAGGTCTGTATCGTACAAAAAGAAAAAAATAGTAGCCATTAAAATTTTTCATTTTTCTTGCTCGAATATTACAAATTCTCTGTAGGACCTTGATACCTTTCAATCATACATTGCAGTCGTGAATATTAATATATTAAATATTTCTATTTGTAATTTTCTCAATATTTTCTACTTAACATTTTATTAAATTATTTTAAACTAATTTAATATTTTCTAAAGTCCGTTTAATCATACAACTCAATAATAAATAAATACATAATAATAAATTACGAATGTACAACTTACTAATAGTCAGAATAGTAATGACCCTCAGATAATTAAAACGATACCAGTTTTCCAATCGGAATGAAAACTAAAAGGCATAATGTTTGAACGTGGCTAATGAACTTGTCTCGCGCATGAGTCGATCAAAACCGGCTTGACGGACCGGCCGACTAATTCGTCGATTAATTCGCGCGATCAATGAAGTGCAAATTGACACTCGTTCAGCGACACCCGTTCACACGCTACGTGGGGTCTCGATAATGCATTCGCATAGAGGATCTTTTTTTTCACGATCGCCGCAACGCTACTTTAATTAAAGGCTTACATAAATGATCGTAAAAAAATAAATCGCAGAATAAGCGGATGCATCCAACGAATATAAAAAGTCACTGCTCCACGTGAGTCGTATTATCATGCCACTTGAGATATTCCGTGTGAATTTGAATAAAATATTCGATTTAATGGTTTGGAAGATAGATGACGTCGAAAGGAGATTTTCATGATGTTTTGGGTGGTTTCGGTAGGTCACGAGAAGTGCCCGTTCCACCATGATATGGAGCTGGACCACAAGCCGCCGACGAGGGAGGCGCTGCTGCCGCAAATGTCCCACAGCTACAGGCTGCTGCTCCAAGCCCTCGGAGAGAACACCGAGAGGGAAGGTCTGCTCAAGACACCCGAGAGGGCCGCCAAGGCCATGCTCTTCTTTACAAAGGGCTACGACCAGAGCCTCGAAGGTCAGTCTCATTTTTAAATAAATATTTTTTGCGTTCGCCTATATAAATAAATAAAAAATAACTATCAGGGACGAAATTTTTTCTTAACGAAATAAATTAATATTTTTTCTTACATAAAGGGTTGATGATCATCTTTCTAAAGTACTTCAAAAACACATCCTGCTAAAATACTTGTGAAATGAATTAATGGTGTACTCACGCGGATAAAGACCAATTTTCCTTGATCAAATTCCGATAAGTTGTACTCGTCCTTGACACGAAAATTTTCGAGTCTGAAAGTTCCAGCACTCATTCATTCGTTGTCACTTTGTGGGAAAATCCGCAAGATGCCTGCGACGTGTTTTATCGGGGTAACCGAGTGCTTCTCGAGAATGAGAATTTCATCCCTTATTCAAGCTCTCGCCTCTTGAGTACATTCACTGCCCCCTCAGAATTCCAATGAAATTCTCCAGCTAATTCAAGCGTTCATTCTTTCTCTGCGAGTGACTGCAGCAGTGTTTCGCATTCTCCTTCAGTCGTAAAATCTTTCACGTGGATAAATAAATTGCTCGGCTATTAACAGAATAAGATGAATAAAGGGATGATCCCATGGATAATTCCGAATAAAAAAAAATCCTGAAATTTCAAAATACATTTATAGCTTCCCTAAATCGTGGATGGCATTCTTAAAAATCGATATATTTTATTTTACTGCAATCACGCATAACGTTTATTTTTGCTAAAAAATAAAAAATTATGTACAAATAAAAGACTAATTTAGCCTTTTATTTAATTTTACTAACGACGATGAAAAGTCCGCATCGATTTTACAAAGGGTTGATGATTACGTTCTTTCATATTCAATCAATCGGACAAAAAGTTTTTTCGTTCTGTCCCCGACATAACTTAAATTAGCCTGCACCAGGGAAGAAAAACACCTGTGGCTGCTGGCGTCACAGTCGCGCTCGAGTGCGGGCGAAGGGTAGGTATATGCCCGCGGCGGTCGAAAAGCTCGCGTCCGCGGCCCGGTCACCGCCGCCGCGCGAAGGTGGCTCTTGTTAAGGTTACCCTGGCAACGCGAGAGCTGTACCCCCCTCCCACCCCCTGCTTCCCCGCCAACTAAGTAGGTCAATATCGGCTAAATCACGGGGGAGTCGCGCCCACGCACACTCCCCGGCTCCAGCTCCACTTTTTCCGCCTCCGCGCTCTTGCGCAATCTCCGGCTCGCCAGTTCCTCTGTCCCTCCTTTGAAATGACAATTAGGATTACTGATGCAAGTGCGCGAGAGAGGTACTGTGCATTACTTGTTATATGTATTTGACCTTTTGGGGGCTGAATGCGATGGTCTTTTTGAGGATCCCAATGTAATTTCTGGTGATAATAGCGTGCAATGTAATGAATGAATGTAATAAAAATGATGTATTTTCGAGATAAAATGATGAAAGAAGAGAAAGTTAGTTCGTTGTAATAAATTTTAAATTGGGTTTGTATCTTTTATCTCGACCCTTGACAATAGCACGGATGAGCTTTTGACGAAGTTACTCAAACTTTGGTGGGAATTGTGAATATTTAAACTTTATATACAAGAAATGAGACTTTTCGCATAAAATATCTTTCAAAGTAGTTAGAAATCCTTTATCAAAATAAAGAAGAGAAAAAAAAATGAATTCGGAAAATTAATTAAATTAATTAAAAAATATAGATAAGCTCTTAACTTAGTTTCTGAAATTTCACAGATGTTCTTAACGACGCTATCTTTGACGAAGACCACGACGAGATGGTGGTGGTGAAGGACATCGAGATGTTCTCAATGTGCGAGCACCACCTCGTCCCGTTTTACGGCAAAGTCTCCATTGGCTACTTGCCCTGCAAGAAGATCCTGGGTCTCAGCAAGCTGGCGAGGTAAGTTCGTAAATTAAAATAAAAAAGGAACCGGCTTTTGGACTCATAAACTTTTTGTCATTTCGACCTAGAATCGTCGAGATCTACAGCAGACGAGTTCAGGTGCAGGAGCGACTGACCAAGCAGATCGCCGAGGCCGTCACAAAAGCTATCCAGCCGGCCGGAGTCGCCGTCGTCGTTGAAGGAGTGTAAGTACTTTCAAAATTATAAATAGAAAAATAAAACTTGCAGTTTTTTTCTGCCGTTTTTAAAAACCTACTAAAACTCCTTTTCCTCGTTTTCCACATAAAGTAAATTTCTTTTTAACAAATTCATTTTACAACTGGTACAAAAAGTTGGTTCAAAATTCCGAGCAAAAATGTAAAAAATAGATTATAATTTTAATTCAATGGGCTATTGCTTTATCAAATCAACTATCACAAGTTCAGAAAACCGAAAGTAATGCCGTCGAATCAGTCCTTCGCTGTACACTTTTTAGAAAGTCCCACGCGTGTACCGTTCAAAATCTAAAAGTGAAATCTCATTTAATCGAATCGATAAAAAAAACCCTTTAAAAAAATGATCAGCGGCGCACACAACGAAGGGGCAACAAAAAAAAACGGGCGCACGTGAAAAAAACTTGAAATTCATTACAATTACCGTTACGACACTCTGCCGGCAGCTTTTCCCCCTGGAAATTCAGACGTGAAAAATTTCCGTTTTTTTCGAAGGCGCTTTGAATATCGATTAATTTATGCGCGGGAACGGGGGGAAAATATAAAAATGACCGTCGCGCGCTACCGATCGCGATTCATTAGTATCGTTGCATAAATGATCATTAGCAAATCTTATTTATGGAAATCGAGTAGGGCTATAAACGCGCGTTGATTTACCGCGATCAACAGGATTCGCGCAGGATTTTTATCGCCGTTAACAAACAAAGCGATTGTAATAAATTTTTTTATTACCTTACGTAAACAAAAAAATGGCATTAGTCAACGGCTATCGCATCACTGAAATTCAAATTCACATTTTTTTTGCCTGAAAAATTGCATTTTTCTCATTTGAATTACGGTAATATTTAAGTAGTCTGATTTAATAAAAGATTTAGCAGATCCTGTAATGTATTTTTTCATAGCAAGCGGATCTGAAACTGATCTACGATCAATCACTACTTATTTATTCATCACTATTTTTTGATTTTACTTTAAGGCATTAAATTTATTGTTCTTTAATCGGAACTGATATCAGGCTAGACCGTTAAACTAATCAACATAACGACATATAATACAAATTGAAAAAATAAATATAAATGCGTAAGAATTAATTACAAAATATTTACGATTGATTATTTTTTATTACAGACACATGTGCATGGTGATGCGAGGCGTGCAGAAAATCAACAGCAAGACGATCACGTCGACGATGCTGGGAGTCTTCCGCGACGACCCGAAGACTCGCGAGGAGTTTCTCAATCTCGTAAGATCGAAGTAAATGAGAGAAGTGCGACGGAGACGGACTTAGGGAGAGCCAGACGGAGGAAAAAATCAGGAAGAGGAAAAACGAGACAATATACTGCCGAATCCATGACCGAGTGTCCTTTTCACCAATCAGATTCCCTCAAATTCTCTAGTTGGATACGTCGCGTTCGACAGTCGAGAGGAGTCTCAATCAACGAAAGACGACAAAAGTGGCGCCGGCGCAACTGCGAGACTCGAGTATCACACAATTCCGCAGAAAAATTTATTTCAACGGCTTACGTATTTACCCACCAAGCGCTTCAAAGTATACTTTATTTAAAAAGAAAAGATTCTTGTAATAATATATATTTGTAAAAAGAAAAGGGAGGAGGAGGGATGATTTTTCGCGAGGCGCACCAGCCATCGCCCGCGGAAAGATCGTCGCTCGTTTACAAAAAAAAACATAATAAATAAATGTTTCTATAAAATTCGAATTCATCGAGGAGACAAAAAAAAAATGTGTAGCGAAATATAGTGCGAATCAATATATGGCAAAAGTGCGGCGAACCGCACAGTAATACAGCCATTTACTGTGCCTTGCCAAATAAGCGTACACACGTGTGTCAGTGTACACGTAGAGAAGAGAAGAGCGTTTCCAACGTCGACGAGTATCTTTTCGAAATTCGAAAGCAAAAATGTTTTAAAAAGAAGGCTCGATATTGGCGCTCGATTTCTCGAGATATTTTTATAACGAATTTGAACTTCAATATGCGTTGTTCTTTTTTAAATAGAAACATTTTCTATCTTTCATATAGCGAAAGATCATTTTTTATATTGTCTTTTAAAATTTTTCGTAAATTCGATTTATCATCAATTTTGTACCGAAGTAACCGATAGTATTTTATGTCTCTTGAATTTCGCGAGAGAAATTTAAAGGAAAATTATTTTATAATAAATTATTTTCACACGAATGATCATGCATCGTTACATTTTTGGTTAAAAGTAAGAAGAATGTTATTTTAAGATTAGAAAAAGTCTCAGTACAATTGTTTTCTTTTTAGCAATGGGTTAGTTGTACTTTTATGCTTAACGTAGTTTTTAACGGCATATTGCAGCAGCTAGCCATGACGCTGCAATATGTTAGTTCAGTTCAGCTGCTAATCGACGGCTTCGCCGAAAGCGTTGATTTCTTTTTTAATCTAATACTACTGTTTATTGTAAATAGTGAACAAATTTATATACCATTATTGTTCAGTAGACATTTTGTTTTATTTTTTATTAATATTTTTCTTATATTTTTAATCTTGTTAACGGAACGATTGATCGACTACTTGCTCTTTGCTCCCCTCCTTGAAAATGAGAAAGAGGCTGAAGAGGAGGTAGGGGATATCGCCGTAAAGTATATTCTGCCAACTTTTTTTCGACCTTTTCTTCTTCGCATTTTTAACAGTTTTACAACGAGGAGAATGTTTGTGAAAGTGCATTGTAATGTGATAAAAAGTCGGAAACGCCTTCTTTTTTACGAAAAACTTATAACGAATTGCTGTTGACACCTGCTTTCTATCTTTCATTCTTTTGTCAAAACGGCGAGAATATAACATTCCAATGTTAAAAATATTTTTCTGATATTATATAAAGTTTTATTATATTTTGAAAAAAAAAACAACAAAATAATGGACTACCTTATTTTAGTTCCCAATCAAGAGTTTTCTTTTATTTTTTTATGGTTGCACAAAAATCTATGTGTTCATTTGTAAGCCGAAAAGTTGTATTAAGCTAGGTGTTAAAGACGATTCCAGTATTAAGATGTGAATATGAGATTTTCATCAACAGGTACTCGATCTATTATTGTTTTTGCCACCGCCGCAATTGCCGCCGCTGCAGATGTTGGCTTTCTTCGATGCATTATCTGGATAAAGAAAACAATAATTATTTAATATACTATTACTTATTATGAATTTTGAATGCTTTAAAAAAAATACGTTACGTAAAAAAAACATATAAAACGCGCAGGAATGGAAATGTACGAAGCAATCGAAACGATTGCACTTATTTGTCTTCATTTATTTTTAAAGTGATTGTGATTGCGCAGACCCGAGCAATCTTTTTCTGCAGTCCAATTTTCTTTCTATTTTTATTTTCTTAGGAAACAAGTTTCTCGATACGAAATGCATTGCGCAAATAAAAAGAAAACAAAAAAATAATGGGAAAGTAATACAAACCGCAATAATTCGAATTGGTCTGAATGCCGAAGTTCTCGGCGTCCTTCTGGTGCAGCAGCAGCAACATATTGTTGTCCTTTGACTTTCTGGACTTGCGCTCGGATTGTCCAGCAGTGGGGCACATCTTTCGAATATTTCCGCCGTTCAGACCATCTCTTGAGCCCCCGTTGCCATTTCCGTTTCCGTTTTTGCACGAGTCCCTTTTCGATCCGGCCGACTGTCCGCCGTTGCACTCCCTGCGGTCATTCATGACCTCACTATTTCCCCATGATTAAACGAGCCTCTACGTAATTCGGTGGGGCCAACGAGAGTTCCCGCTTTGTCATAAAATTTTTCTACTTATTTTACAAATTGTACACGTTTATCCGCACGAAAGTAGTTTAAATCACGTTATTTAACAAATAAAAAGACTTCCTACCTAATGAATCGCATTTAAAAGAATATTTGCGTTAAGTATTTCAAACTTGTACATCAATTTTTTTCTCAAAAACAAAAATACAAATCTAAAGTGCTCCAAAAAATCGACATCAAAAAGCGAACTCGCGCCAGCCCCATCGAATTTCTAATCCCAAGTAGCCTCGGGCACACTCGATCGTCGTATAAGCTTAGCGCGTCTCACATGGTGGTGGTGGGCGGACAGGGCGGGCAGCAGTTGGGTATGGGCGTGCAGCGCAGCACCTTGAGGGCCTCGACGTTGAGGGAGGAGACGCCCTTGAGGAGGGCCCGCTGGATCGCGCTCTCGTACTCGGCGCGCTCCTTCACGATGCGCTCGTTTTCCTTGCGCAGCTCCTGCAGCTCGCACTCGAGCTCCTCGCAGCAGTTGCGCAGCCGCTCCTCCTCGGCGCGGAACGAGGCCGGGTCGTCGGCGCGTATCACGCTCTGGCTCTTGCTGCAGCACGACACCAGGCTCTTGCCCGCGCACGGCGCCCCGGTCTTCTGCGACGACAGGTCCTGGACGCTCGGCGCTTCCACCACGGTCTTCTTTTGCTGTAGTTACAGAGAGGAATTTTTTACAATGTCGAGATTTTTTTTCAATTTTACTCTGCGAGTTAAAGTTTTCTGAATTAATCATTTTTTGTAGTTAAATTTGATTCAGTCAAAAAATTTAATCAAAATGTGATTTCTTATCACCTTTCTACCATCAATGTACCCATTTAAAGCTACAAATCGTTCTTTTACCATTACAGTGAACAATTTACAACTTTAACCAGGTGTAAGTTTCTTTTTTCACTAATTCATAATTAGAAAAAAATATAAGCATCTAGAGTGTATTACTTCAGTTGGCGCCGGTGGCGGTGGTTTATAAGCTGCAGCATTTTGAGCGGCAGTCTCCGCGGCCGCAAGTTGAGTTTTGAGCTCGGCTGCCTCGTTACGCATCTCTTCGATGGCGGCGATTCGGCTGGTCAGCTCCTTATGTAGCTCGCCGACGTCGCGGCGCGTCCACTCGATCTTACCCTCCACCTGGCCCATCCACTTGCGCGTGCGGCCCATCAGTTCCACCAGGAACAACTGCACCGGGCGTGGGAATCGGCTCGTCAAACATTCCGATACTTACTTTGCGCATTGTTTTTCATTTTCTTATTTTTCATTCTCAAATTTCAGTTAAGTACTTTTAACGCAAGTTTTAAAGACTATACTTAATAGAACAAGTGCAGCAAATATGGGCCACTTTGGAAAGTTTAATTAAATAGCCATGTAAATATGGGCCACTGGTCGACTCTAATTATGAAAAAGAGTGAAAAATCGCTCGAGATCTAAAAATCCAAAAGTAAGCCAGCGTTCACTTTTCGCTAAAACTTCTCGCTCTTTTACACTTTACAGAGGGTAACGTAAAAAAGGCAGATTGGCCCATATTTGCGAAGACTCAAAAAAAAAGTTCGCAGGAGGAGACAATTATTTATCCCGATAAAGACATGTACATTTATTTGGTCAACAAGGGGGGATTAACAGAGTGCAGATGCCAAGAAATTTAATGCGAAATTTAATCGGGGGCCCAGATTCGCCACACTTGTTCGCGCTCAGTCGTGCTTGCGTGGCCGACGGCCGGCGCGGTGGTGGTGCGGCTGACCGCGGCCGGCCTTCGCCTCGTGCCGCGGCGGCTGCACCTTAAGCTCGTGCTCGAGGTTCTCGCCGAGGCTCGCTAGCGCCTTCCCCGCCTCGTCCAGGTTCTGCAGGGCGCACTCGAGCATCTCGTCCACTCGTGGATCCCTGAAATAAGCGATGATGGATCAGCGACGGCGAATTCGCGGGTTTAATTTGTTTCAAGATTTTTTTTTTAAATACCCGGTGGGGGGCAGCGGCTCTCGATGGAAAGTCTTGGGACTCGAGTGACTCTCCAGGGCCATGTCGACGCAGCGGCCCTCGGGGGACGAGTCGCGGGGCGACTTGTACTCATCGTGGTTGTTTATCACTTGCTCTTCTGTGACCTCCGTATCCGCTCCTCCGCCCAGGCGACGCTTGCTACTTGCAGAGTTCGTCGCCGATCTGTTTCACATTTATTTTAATGAGTCAGTGCTTTCCTTTTTATTACATTGCAATTTTTTTTTAATGTAATTTTGAGTTACCGGGCTTTCTTCTTTTTCGCGCCTTTCCATCGATCCTTTCCTCGGCTTGGCAATACTTCTGATTTAGTAGTCTTCGCGCTGCTGGATGTATCACTGGTACTGGCTACTACATAAATTAGTTTCGATTTTTCGAATACAATATTTTAATTTTTTTCAAAAACTAACCCTTTTCTGCTTCGTCAGAGTTCTGAATCATCTTTCTTTAGCTTTTTGTAGAGATTTCTTTTTGAATTGATGTTTATCCAAAGACAAAATAACTAAACTGTCTTTTTAATAACATTTTTTACGAAAATTAGAGTTTAAAAATGTATCACTTGCTAATTTTGAAAAGCTGGAGTTACCATCTCAGTTACTGTCGGTGCAACTGTCATTGTGAAGTTATTTCAAATGAAATTAGTCAAAGAAATATGAAATGGCTGAAGCAATTGTTTCATTTTTTTCTTTTACGCCTTGGAACAAAAGTGATAAATATAATAGATACAGAACACACGTTTTGTTTTTAATGAAAATACTTTCATTTGGTATTTTATTTCATGGAAGAATATATAAGAAATTTTGTATTTATAAATGAAACCTTAATGCGAAAAAAGTTATCCGTGCGAATTGCAAATGACAAAAACGCACTCGCATCTGCACGGCCGATGATAAATCGTTCGCTTACATGAAAATACTTCAATTACATTCGAACAACATAACAATCGTAAAAGTCTGTTTTTTATAAAATTAGATTACACATGTATCCAGTAGCATGTAAATGGAATTCAACGCTTCATAAAAAATACGTTGCAACTACTGCTTCGTCTTGTACATTATGTATGAATTTTCCTTACAAAATCTAAAAAAAACACTATATAATTACAATGCTGACCTCCTATTCGCTTCTTGACTTAAAAACTGAATTTGTAGAAAACTACACATAAGGTCACCTCGTCGTCGTACTCGCAAAAAATAAAGAATATTTTTTCTGGAATACCGACGAACAAAGGTAAAGCGACGCTCTTTTTTTTTTACAAAAATGTGTGCGATTTAATTAATCAAATAGTGTTACGCCTTTTTCACCGGCGGCCTGAAAACGCCAACGACCACCGCGTGATCTCTTTCGTAAGGCTCTAAGGTTATCTGTTCTTGAGGTTTAAGTTTGTCAGCAACGAGTTTCTTAACTTCTGCAGCGAACACAGCCTCGGGTTGAGCTGTTGAATCTATGCAACTTGCCTGTAAATAAAATGATGTTTTGCGTTAACTACTGTCACATGAAATTGTATATATATAAAAAAAAAAACAGATCTTTGATATTGTTTAGAATGTACGCAATTATGGTAATATGCAAAATTCAAACAAAATTTTGCGGTAATAAATTAATTGCGAACAATTATTTTGCATAACTGTTCCACTGAGCTGAACGTATTTGTTCAACCCAGCTCTACTGTATGCATTTTTAGAAAAAAAAAAAAAAAAATAAGAATTACTGTCTACCTTAATGGAGATGACGAAGTGACCTCCGTTTTTAAGGAAGTACTGAGAATTCAGTGCGACGATTCTAGCTTGATCTGGCTGAGCAACATCTGCGAAAACAGTATCTACCATACCAACCAACATTCTATATTTGTGAGGATGTCTGGCATCTTCAATAATAGGAATTATATTCGTTCGTTTCTTAGCTACGTTTATTAGGTCTCTTCCAGATCTATGTGAAAATTCTACAGCATATACAAGACCCTCCTGAAAGAAAAGTAAAAAAGAAATAATTAGTACACATAAAAATATTTCAATGAAAATAAAGTTTTGCAAAAAAATGTTGTATGCTAATTATGGCAGTATGAAAGATAGGAATTCTCTTACATACAAAAAGAATAATTAGCAAAATTCATTTAGCAGTACTTCGACACCAAATTAACAAAATGCATCAACTTGGCTCTAATGTCTGCATCTAGTTGTATAATTTGTTAAAAGCAAGTAGAACTTACAGGACCAACAATATCTGCCACATGAGAAACAGTAGTACCAGAAGCTGCCCCAAGGTATAACACTTTGCTACCGGGGGGCATGTGAATTTGATCTACACCACCAAGAATAGCAGCAGCTAATTTCGATCTGAATGGATTCCAGACTCTGTATTCAACTTTTTCATTATTGTCTCCCTGCAAAATATACATTAATAAATATTAATTTTTAATCATTTTTAATTTACAAATAAACTATATTTAATTTAAAACATGTCTGTAAAGAATTTCAATTTGCAAACAAATATTTGCAAAATTATATATTCTCAATACATGTTTATTTTGCATAACCGTTCCACTGAATTGAACATAATTTGTTCAAATCAGCTCTACTGTATGCATTTATTGTAAAATCAATTTTATAAAATATCAATAGAATTAAAATATATAGTACCTCAACACTGATCCTCTTTTCTCCGTAAACTTCAGATCCAGGAACTAAATTAAGAGTGACCAATGCATCTTCTTTTCCTCTGGCAATGAACACTCCCTCGTGACGATGTGGTTCAATGACAACAGTTTTGCCACCTTTGAAACCACCACCTCCTCTTCCTCCTCTTCCACCACCTCCACGACCTCTGGGAGTACCACCACCTCGGCCTCCTCCACCAAAGCCTCCTCTGCCACCACCACCTCCACGTCCACCTCCTCTACCTCCTCCACCAAATCCTCCACGACCACCTCCACCAAATCCTCCACGACCACCTCCACCAAATCCTCCACGACCACCTCCTCCTCTACCTCCGCCAAATCCTCCACGATCACCACCACCTCCTCGGGGTGAAAATCCTAAAAAGAAGTCACAGATTTTTAAGAATGAATGACATGATATGTATAACGTATCAAATGTATTAAAACTATTTTAGTAATGTATGCTAGAAATTGAATGTAAACTTTAAAGTAAAGTGTACAACTTGAGGACAACTAGCAAAATTAATTTTGCAAGACTTTGACACCAAACTGATAAAGTACACCACTTTGGCTCTAATAGCTTGCATTTTTTAATTAGATAATAAAATTTTCACATAATACAATATAATTTTAAATAAAATTATAAATTAATATAACAATACATGTATAAGCACAAACCCACGTGAGCGGCTACTACGTGCACACGCGTATGTGCAGATTCAATCTCGAGTTGACATAAATGTTTGTTTACATTCATTGGAATACAAAGTAAACGAAAGAAATTTTCCACAGAGTACGAAATTTCTTCGTTTTATACAACACTTTTCTCGTAAAAATGAATAAAGAAGTGAAACCGACTAGGTTAGAAAGCAACGCGGCATGGTCCAGTTGGACATTGCTGCTCCGAAGCACTATTTATCACGTTTCGCGGGATTTATAACTGGATAGAAAAATTTCGAGAGAATCTTACCTGGTTTACCCATGGCTAATTGCGGTTTCCTCTACGAATTAATTGATTTTTCACTGAGTTTTCCTCGCGAAAAACATTCACGAGGAACACGTGTGCGACCGCGTTGAGCCGAGAAAATTAACCATGATGTCCAAGCGTCGTCGTCCCAAGTATTCAGCCACTTCCGCCGAGAACACCAGCGCCTCTACAACTGGTACCATTCGATTCTTCTCGACATTCAATTTTGGGATTTTAATCACTGAAAATATTTCTATTTATTTAATTTATCTTATTTCTTTTATACAAGACATTTAAAAAATACTGATTTTTTTATCATAACTTGAAAGAGATGAATAAAGCTTTTTTTCTCGTTCGAACTGAAGTCAAGTAGTCATATCTAAGGCGGAAATAAAGGTACTTCGATAATACTCGAAGGCATCGCACTTGTTCGAAGTTATTTGAAGGTTCCGAAATCCGAAATTCGGAAGCGATATATTGCAATCCCTAATCTCTGCTGCAATTGCATCAATTGCGTCTGACATTTTGCCGGTAAAACGTAAATACTTGATAAGCAGGCGAGCACTTGTTGCCGCTAATGATTTAATATGAAGTAAGTGGTTCAACACCTACGTTTTGGAAAATTGAAGTACCGGTGTTTACATTGTTACGATTATTTTTTAGGTTATTATTTTGAATTGCAAACAAAAACAAACATTTAAGGAATTAACAAATAATTGTGCTTTTTTTACTCATTTTAAAAAACTGATATTTATCTTGTTTTATTTAAAAAATTATCCTTAATTAAACATTGTTTTTAAATTTTCATTTAAAAATCACACTGATTTATTATTTGATTTTTAGTAGATTTTAACTTTTTTTAATTGTTGATGCTAAATAGATGTTAATAATTTGATGATAATGCTATTATAAAAAACAAAAATTGTTAATGAAAAAAACTATAATTATATACTTTACATAAAATTACATTTTAATTAACTTTTATTATAGGATAAGTGTTGACGGCCTATTAGTTTATTTTCCATATGATTATATATATCCCGAGCAATATGCATACATGCTGGATCTTAAAAGAGGACTCGATGCAAAGGTATTATATATTTTAAATATTTTTAATTTACATTAAATTGGTAATTTATTTATTTATTTATTGAAAACCAGTAGTACAATGGTAATCCAATGTTTTATTTTTTATAGGGTCACTGCCTTCTGGAAATGCCCTCGGGTACGGGTAAAACAATCACATTGTTATCTCTGATTGTAGCATATATGCTTGAACATCCTCATGATGTGACAAAGTTAATATATTGTTCACGTACAGTACCAGAAATAGAAAAAGTTATAGAAGAGTTAAAGAAATTGATGGATTACTATGAACAGGAAACTAAGGAATTGCCAAAAATTATTGGTTTGGTACTTAGTTCAAGAAAAAATATGTGTATCCATCCAGAGGTGAAATTTAATATCTGTTACATGTAGAAATAATTTTCATGAAAATGCATAACTAATTTAGATTATTGTTGTAGGTCAGTAAAGAAAGAGAAGGAAAAATTGTAGATAGTAGGTGTCATGCTTTAACAGCATCTTATGTACGTGAAAGGCATAATTATGATGACTCAACTCCAGTTTGTGGATTTTACGAAACATTTGATATAGAAGGTCGAGAAATGATTATGCCACCTGGCATATATTCTATAGATGATATGAAAGAATATGGTAGAGATAGAAATTGGTGTCCCTATTTTCTTGCTCGATATACCGTAAGAAACTGAATTTGATGTATTAATTTGAATAATTGTAACAATATATATTCCAATGAATTTATACTTTATAGTTAATGCATGCACAAATAGTTGTGTACAGTTATCATTATTTACTGGATCCAAAAATCGCAGAAGCAGTGTCAAAAGAACTAGCTAAAAGTTCAGTTGTAGTTTTTGACGAAGCTCACAATATTGGTTGGTAATTGTGATGGATTTAATTTGCAGGAAATTAAAATAAAAATTCATCTGTATAACATTTATTTTACAGATAATGTGTGTATAGATTCTATGAGCGTAAAAATAAATCGCAGGATAATGGAGAAGAGCAGTGCTAATCTGACTTTACTTGAAAAGACTGTAGCAGAGTAGGTTCAATTAAAATCTTTTAAGCAACATTAGTTTTTATACTGAACAATCTTTAATCGACAACTGATTATTTCAGGATGAAAGAAGATGATGCAAATAAATTAAAAGAAGAATACAACAAACTTGTAGAAGGTTTAAAAGATGCACAAGTTGCCAGAGAGACTGACGTAGTTTTAGCCAATCCAGTTTTACCAAATGAAGTTTTGGAAGGTGAATTATTTAAATCATCATTTATAAAACCTAGAATAATTTGATAAATAATAAAAATGTTTTAAAGAACTAATTTTTTTCAGAGGTGGTGCCGGGCAATATTCGCAAGGCCGAGCACTTCGTAAGTTTTCTGAAGCGCTTCGTGGAGTACCTGAAGATGCGACTGCGTATTCAGCACGTCGTACAGGAGTCACCGGTGACATTTCTGCGCGACATCCAGTCAAAAGTCTGCATCGAACGCAAACCTCTGCGCTTTTGCGCCGAGCGACTGGCGTCTCTTCTTCGGACAATGGAAATTACCGATCTCACGGACTTCTCGCCACTCGTCCTTGTCACGCATCTGGCAACTCTCGTCGCCACCTACACCAAGGGCTTCACCATCATCATCGAGCCGTTTGACGACAAAGCGCCGACTGTGCACAATCCCATATTGTACTTCTCCTGCCTTGACTGCTCCATCGCCATGAAACCCATATTCGACAGGTTCCAGTCGGTGGTTATCACTTCTGGAACGCTTTCGCCTCTCGATATGTATCCTAAGATACTCAATTTTCATCCGGTCATAATGTCGTCGTTTACGATGACCCTCGCTAGGCCTTGTCTTCTTCCTATGGTAATTCGTGATTTCATTATTAATTTTTAATTTGCATATTTAAATTATTTGCAAAACTTCTTGGTTTTTTGAAAAATACTAACTTTTGAAAACGATATTTAGATTGTCTCAAAAGGCAACGATCAAGTGGCCATATCCTCAAAATATGAAACTCGAGAGGATGTAGCTGTGATAAGGAATTACGGTCAATTGTTGGTTGAATTTGCGGCGAATGTGCCTGACGGTATAGTCTGTTTTTTCACATCGTATTTGTACATGGAGTCCGTCGTCGCTGCCTGGTATGCCTGGTTCTTTCGTCGCGTGATATTGCAATTCACAAGTCATTTAAATCTGAAACAAATTTCTTCAGGTACGACCAGGGAATTCTGGATCAAATTCAGAGGTATAAGCTGATATTCATCGAGACGCCTGATGCGGCAGAGACGAGTCTTGCCCTTTACTACTATAACAAGGCTTGCGACAATGGACGAGGCGCCGTTTTACTATCAGTAGCCAGGGGGAAGGTATCCGAGGGCGTGGATTTTGATCATCATCTCGGCAGGGCCGTTCTTATGTTCGGCATACCTTACGTGTACACGCAGTCACGTATACTCAAGGCTCGCCTAGAATATCTCCGAGATCAATTTCAAGTGAGTCGGCTGAGTATTTGAATTTAAAAGTAAAAAAAGTTTCAATTTAAATGAGCATTTATTTCTAGATCAAGGAAAACGATTTTCTGACGTTTGACGCGATGCGACACGCGGCTCAGTGTGTAGGTCGCGCGATTAGAGGGAAAACAGATTACGGTATTATGGTGTTTGCGGATAAGGTAATCATTTATTTAGAAAACTAATTTTTTAAACTCGTCAAACTCAATTTCATTTTTATCTATTTTCCAGAGGTTTTCTCGAGCGGATAAAAGAAGCAAATTACCGAAATGGATTCAAGAATACCTTACTGATAATCTTTGCAATTTATCTACAGAAGAAGCTATTCAGGTAACAATAACATTAAAATGCCTTAAAAATAAATTTAAGAAAATTGTTTTTAAAATAATAATTTTTATTTGTAGATATGTAAAAGGTGGTTGCGACAAATGGCACAACCATTTTCAAGAGAAGACCAACTTGGACTGTCTTTGCTTACTTTAGAACAGTTGCAGAATCGAGAACAGGCAAAAATTGAGGAACAGGCTCAACAAAATTAATGGGACGTACTTTCAAAGAGTTCCAAATATGTATTTTTGTAATCTAATCGCAGAAAGGATGGCATGATAAGTAATAGGTGAAAAAACGAACAACAGTCGCTGTGCGTTGAAAAAAGTTTAATAACAAAGTACGGCAGCGGAATATTAACATTAACAGTGTAAAAAATACAGTTATATCTATAAATACTATTTTAATTTAATATCACCAGCGCACGAGGATTAAATCACCTTCATCGATGAGGTAATAGCTTAGTTCTTGTAGTGGCTTGTCCAGCGGTATTTCGTCTTTGGAAACCTGTAAAAATTTTTCAATTATTAAAAAAGAAATTCTTTTTTATACATAATTTGTGACTTTTTTAAAGATGAATTATCATGTATTAATCACTCACGTTAGGCCGGACGAAAGAGAGTGTCGGAATTTTTCCGTTAAACCTAAACAGTCTTTGAGCAACACCCATCAGCTTCTGTACATCCATATTTTTCAGTAACTTTTTCTTTATACTTTTAATATTTGGATCATCCGGGCATACAAATTCTACGGTTATGACGTTCGCAGAGAGTGGCCTATTTTTTTCATTATCGGAAATGTCCGGCACTCCAATAACTATGAAATAAAAAAAATTAAAGCAGTTTGCACGTATTAATTTAATTTAAAATTTTTAAGTATTTTTATTTGCTTACTTGCTACTAATTCCGGAAAACGTGGATGATTTGCGATAAATTCTCTTCTTTTTGAAACATCTTGCTCAGCAGCTCTCCATTCTTTAGAAAATAGTTTTAAATAATCGTATTCCGCTCCTCGCCTTTCTGAACGTTCAATTTCGGCCCCGTTGAAATATTTTAAATTAGATATTCTGGCTATTACTAATTGTATTCCTGTTTGTAAATTTTGTTCTTTTAAAAGTGGATTATCTCGAAATTTCAAATCTTCTAATTGTTTAAGTTTTTGCAATTCACTGATAGATCGCCACTGAAAACAATGTTTATATGTATGTTATTGTATTGAAATTCTTTTTCTAACTTATTAATGACTTACATCGCTTATATTATTGTGGGATATGTGCAGTTGTTTTAAGCTAGGAAAAAGATCAGTTTTGTCGGTTGGTTCTTTCGTAAGAAACCTTATAATATCTATTTTATTTGAATTTAAATTGAGATTTTCTAGGCTATAAAATGAAAATATTTAAATTTACAATTTAATGACAAGTTAAGAAAAATTAAAAAATACTAACCAAGAAAGTTTTCCCAATTTCAAAACTTCGTTCCAATCTGAAATAAGATTACTTTCTAAAGATAATTCCACTAATTTTTTAATATTTGATTTGTCTTCAACTTGAATAGTTTGCACGAGATTGAATGATATTATAAGTGTTTGAATTGTGGGAAAAACTGCAAGACATTTTGTTATTGCAGTCCAATCGTATTTCATCCTTCCCATTGTTAAATGCCTTAATGACAAAAAGGCATCTGCACACACTTCCATATTGTCAACTGGTAATTGGTTGTTACTAAAAATTTACTGGGATTTGTATTTGCTAGGAAGCAATTTTCTTACATTTAAATAGTAATATTAAACCATTTTTAACCAATAAAAATGGTACATATTTACCTGACATTTAATTGTTGTAACTTATGCAATTGTACACAAATGTCTGCTATTACTTTCCATGAGTTTAATAAATTATGTGATAAATCTAATTCTTCAATATTTGCGCACAATGCAGCTAATTCACCAGGATAGCCAGCATTGCTTATAAGTTGATCTTGCAAACAAACTATTTTTAATTGGTCAAAATTACTTTGCTTTTTGTTAACTTTAGAAAAACCAACCATTTCTACAAATGGTGCATTTAGTGATTTCTGTACACTGGCTATTGAAGCTCTATCAATTCCAGCCAACTCGTCATCTACAAAACCATAGCGAATTTGTATGGCTTCTGGACACGATATTCCAAAATTTGCCTTTGCAGGACGAATAAATGAACCTGAGGTAGGATGCCTAAAAGAAATATAGCTTATTGATTTTTAAAGATATTAAATTTCCGTTTAATTAAAGTTACCAAGAATATACAATATTTACCATGTTTCATAGTATTTTATACCCTCATATGTACCATTGTGCTTTCCTCTGGTTGGATCATCCCAGTCAATACCTAACCATTGTCCATTTGCATTACCCACCATTCCAACATACTTTACGGTTCCTATGTGACCTTCACAGGCAACTCGGCAACCAATGCAGTTTCTATCTTGTACCATTCTTTAAAAAATAAGATAAAAATCAATCACCATTTCCCGATTTTAAAGGAAAGCAAGAGAAAACATTGTATCATTGCAAATAAATAAAAAAACAGCATATTTATTAAGATTAAATAAAATCATTATTGACAACTGTTAATCGATAAATAAAATTAAACAAACTTCAATTTTTAAACTGAAAACTAAATTGCCCAAAGTAAATACTCTTATCTCATTTTCAAAACAGTAAAAATAAAAATAAAATATTCAGAACTTTAATAGCGTAACAACTGCGTACAAAAAAGATCCCGACATTTTGTAAACATAAATAAACAACTTTAAACAATTCGAAGCGGTAAAGCGACCTAACCTCAAACTCTCTGCTCCAAAATCTTTCAAAGAACCATCAGATAAGCGGTCGCGAGCCGCGTATTCGTTAGGAAGCTTCGCCAGTAGTCGGATACTTACGCAGTGATCGAATTGCTTTTTGAGAAGGCGGCAGCTGATGTGAAAAGTCATAAATGGAAATATTTGACGAGAGTTGCACCACCGTGTGTCGAGTAGACACTGTCGCGCCTGCTCTCCTGTATATGTATAAGTAGTGCCCGCAATAGGTATATATGCACACAACTTCAATTTTGCATTATAGCTTTATAGCCGCTACAGAGCCGTTTGACATCGGTGTGTTGGATGGTGCCAGTGCCCAGTCTATAGCACAGTGTCAACGCTGCGCCTTCGGCTGCTTTATTTGTCCATTGATCATCAAAAAAGCGACACGTGCTAACGTGCGTATAAATATATACAATCGCGCACCCATCGTAAGTCATTGAGGTGGGGTTTATAGGGCTGGGTATAGATATTAAACGTTTGAACGCACCGCATGACTATGTAATAGCGGCAATAAAAATTTATTCAGAGGATCAATTATTAATGGCTACTAAACTCGTAGAGAATTTGTCATTTAAAATTTAAAGCGCTTTAAATTATTATTAAAAAAATGAAAATAGAATAATGAATAAATTCGTTTTAAGTTTCTTCTTCCCTATTAATCAAGTAAATTTAAGTTTTACTAAAGTAAAAATAAATTTAAAAATTATTATTGAGCTCGTAAATAAAACTGCAGTCATTTAAAAAAAAGCAGTAAAAATAATTTATTGTAATATCTGCGAAAGACACTCCTTAAAAAAACTCATGTTTGATCAATGGCTGTTCTTTGGTAGAAGTGCGGCGCGAGTTCCACTAGCCACTCGGGTTTGATCACAGTCAGTTCCCTCATGAAAGTCTTGTTAGTTTGCACTATTTCTCCGAACAATACCCTGCGAACAAAACAGTGCGCACGTCAGCCGATCGCTCTCTCGCCTGGACTAAAATTGAATTTCAGATACGCACCATTGGGGCTGCTCCAGAGTGTAGAGACAGCTATTGGGATGAATGTGCAAATCTCTGTCGCCTCTCACTGTCTTGTAAACGCCACTATAGTGTAAGTAAGCCGCGTGTGGGAATAATCCCGAGGTTAAAGCTCTCAGGATCAGCTGGGTGTTGCCTGCGAACAATGACGAAGCGCGTGAAAATTTCTCTCTTTTTTTGATTAATTAATTTACGACTTTTCAAATTTAAACCCAACGGAGAAATTGGATCGCGCTGAGAGAACGGGAGACTAACCGAGGCAAGAGGAGAGCGGAATGCCGAGCTTCTTAATGAGTTTGCGCATCTGCGAGCGAATCTCCGTGGCGCGCTTGAGTGCCTTGCTGTTGATGAAGTACTTCTGACACCAGCTGTTGTTCTTATTCTTCTCGTAAGCGGTGTAGACGTTCAACAATGTCAGTAGGTCGCCCTCTTCCACCTCGAACAGACGGTGAGCCACTCGCGCCTTTATCGCCATTTGGCCACTCGTAGGCTTCACGAACACATTCTGTACCTGCAGCATAGCTAGGATCGTCGTTATCTCGTCCGAGCAGCCGATATCACCTGTTACAATGGATTACTTTATTTCTTTTCAATTCTTTAAGAATTTTATATTAATTTCAACTTTGTCACTAGAGATGAAGACCTACCGGAGGCGATGAGACACTTGGCAAGGACAGGCTCGAGAGGAACCTCGGCGATGGTGAGGCCGAGAGGATCGGTGAGCTCGCCGCGGTCGTCGATAGCGCCCAGCGCGTACAACAACTCCACGGCTGATAGCAAACTTTTACTCGGCGGCGACGAGGGAAAATTGAAGCGCACTACGTTGTCGATACCCAGAGCTTTCAGCTGCAGCACAGCCGGAGCCAGGTCGGCTCGCTGAATCTCTGGTGGCGTCGCGGCGATTAATCCATCGAACGCTTCCTCCGTGTAAAGCCTAAGTAAACATTCATTTTTGTTATTAAACACTGTAAGTTATAACAAAAAAAAAATAGTTATGCTGTAAGTATGACTCATTCGTGTGCATCTTAAGTAAACATTAATGTTTTTATCAAACTCTGTAAATAGTAGGCTGAATGAAACTTTTATTCTTTTAGTACCTGTAAGCTTTACCGGATCGGCTGCGGCCGGCTCTACCTGCGCGCTGATCCGCCGAGGCTTTAGATACCGGTGCCACTATCAGACTGTTTGTTTGGGTTTCCACGTCGAACCAGGGTAACTTGACGAAGCCGCAGTCGATAACTGTCGCAGAAAGGGAAATGGATTTTTGTTATTGATCAATTTTTGTAAAAGCGTCGCGCACAATAGTAAGCTTCCGTACCGTAAGTTATGTTTGGTATTGTGATTGAGGTTTCCGCAATGTTCGTAGCCACGATGATTTTCCTGGTGTCATTAGGCGTTCTCCAGAAGACCTTCAGCTGGTCCGAATTAGGCAGCGAACCGTACATGGGCAGCGGCATTAGTTTCACTGCGAATAAATTAAGCTCATGTTATTCTCCGCTTTTCTGAAAACAGTAGATTATTTCTAGTAAAACAAAAGCGTGGGTATCAAGTTTTTTAAATTATTTAGATTTTCCTTGAAGGTATAGATTAATGCTACAGCTGCGTAATGGCGAAAAATTTTACTTATATTCTTACAAGCGATTTATCAATTCATTAGTATTCAAAAGAGCTATTGTAGCTTGAATTATGATTGTTGTCGAACGAGCCGTGGAATTACGACTTCACAGTTGCCTATATTTTCGCAACAGTTATACCACGCGTCGTAAATTCGCGAGTCATAAAAGCACTTAAAAATCGCCGCAATAAGGCACTAATTTTTCTCCCGCGAAGTATCGTCAACTTCTACGTAAAAGCATTATAAAAAGAGTACACCCCACGCCTCCGCTTCACTCCTCTCGCAATTACCACCGCGAACATCAATAAAAATAAATCAAAATTACGATGAAAGTAAAGAAAAAAGAATTGTTGCACCGCTCGCAACAAAGTAAAAGTCACGCACGCAGCCTTACACAAAAAGACCTGGACGAAGCTCTAAAAATAAGCGGGAACCGATTGGCCGCGGCAACGCGGAAGAGCTCGGCTTTAATGAAGGAGAAGAATGAAGCAAAAAAAAAAGACAGAAGTGTCGCGTACGCTGGCCCTCCTTGGTGACCTTGGCGTGCTCGGCGAGCAGGGAGACCGCGCGGTCGACCTCGTCCATGCCGGTGAGGAAGGCGAGCACGTCGCCGGGCTCCTCGGTCTCGTTGATCTTCAGGGCAGTGTCGACGACCGCCTGCACGTAGTCGGCCACCGGCTCCGCCGCGTAGAACACGCTGATCGGGTAGAGGCGACCCTCCACGCTCAGAATCGTCGCCGTCGCCGCGTCCTTGCTGCCCGACGAGAAGAAGTCGCGCAGCTCCTCCGCGTCCACCGTCGCCGACGACACTATCAACCGCAGACTTTTTCGTTTCTGTAATGATAATTTTCGTTGTAATTTATTTGGCGTTTTTTCATTAGATCATTATATATGGAGGATTGGTTAGGTGATTATGGGAATTAACGTAAGGAGACGCGATAGCGGTGCACTGGACATCGTATGGCCATCGATCGGGGCGAGTCGTGGTTTTATTTTAAAAAAGGAAGAGTATATTTTAAATCAACCGTGGCTCGCAAGGCTACGCTAACGAATAAAAATCGACTGGTTGAAATAACGAGAATACTTATAGGTATGTGCCGCAATAATGTAGCTCGTAAATTTCATTTAACAAAAATTTCTTAGTAATGTTAAATAAATTATTAAAAGTATTTGAATTCTTTTTTAAAAGATATAAATTTTAAACAGTTCCTTGGAAAATTAAACATTATTATAGAATTTAGTGAAGGAAATAGCAAATAGTAGGTGAATCATTTTTTATCCTGAGTTCGAGCCATTTAAGTTCCTTTCTAAAAATATGTAATAGTCAAGTTTGCAGTAAACTGTTTTCATGCGTGATCTAAAAAAAAGAGAATGTGCGCAAAATCTCTTAAAAAATTGGACCAAAGGTCAATGAACCTTTTGCAAAAGAAAGAGAAAAAAATCACTAAATACATAATTTGCGTACGATAAACAGAATGGAGTACAACGAGGTCGGAGAAACGGTACACGAATGCGCATTATGGAATATTGAGTCATCATTTTTTCTCCGGCGTAAATTTCGTGCTCTTACCCAGTATGACATCTCCATAAATTATTGAGGTTTTTTCTTCGATACTTATATTTTTAAAGGAGTTGAGGTCACGCGTGGAGGAAAAAAATCCGCGGCATTAAATTAAAACGCTTTTTAAAAATAAAACGAAAATCATCCGTGTATTTGTGATTAACGAAAATGAAGTAATTATGGAAAATCGTGACTGGTTCGTCGGCTTCGCAATTATCTCTCTCTTTTTCATACTGACCGAGTTTTTTTTTCGTTGTCTAAGGTCGCATGACTTGGACTTTAGCCTAAGCAATATCGGATTAAGTGCGAAAGAGTTTGCCCTCTAGAAATGGTGACGTCACCGATTCTTGCGCTGCACGCCACAGCATCATCTCCCTTACGCGTCTCTTAAGTACTCTACTTTTTAAAAATAGAAACTATGATAAACCATTTTAAAAAAGTAGTCAATTAATTAGTACAGATTTCAGCGCGTCTAATTAAGTCTAGTAAGTGTGTTATTTAATTATCTCACTTGAGTGATAAATTGCCAATTTAATTTAAAAATTAACGCAAATTAAAAAAACGAAATAAAGCTTCATTTTCAAATCGCTTAAATATATTTTTTGTATTACCCTAAGAATCTTCTTGAGCAGGCCCATTATGATGTCAGTCAGCATAGTCCGCTCGTGGACCTCGTCCAAAATGATAACACTGTAATTCGTCAGCAAGGGATCGCCCATCATTTCACGTAGCAGCAGACCCTCCGTCAGATACTGCAAACAAAACAATTACTATCCCAGCTGTAACAATAATACCTTTAATAAAGTATCATGCTGGTTAAAAGTCCTTTTCATTTTAGATGTAAAATACGTAGCGATACAAGGTAACATTTAACATTTTCCTCGGCTACGTAAAATTAGTAGATTGCCACCGAGCGCAAAAGACATTCATTACGATTCTGAATTTTAATTAAGAACCTGGAATTTTAACGCGGGGAGGGAAAAAAACACGAAAAAATCTTGACGGTATGCTAATTTATTAATGTCTGAGTGGCAGGTGTACGCTCGTCAATTTTAAAACAATTGCTTATCTACCCGCGTTTCTTCAATATTTTGGCGACTGACTAAAAAATAAAAAACGCCGTGTAAAAAGAAAAATACCGCGCGTACATAAGAGAAAAGTAAAAAGCGATTACGACAGCACCGGTAATTATGGTAAAAAATTCTGCACATTTTACTTTTTTCGAAAAATCCTTGAATTATGGAGCGTATCGTTTGCGACGCTAATAAAAATGATCGTACAAGTGACTATATATTCGAATTTTTCGTTAGTAAAAAGAATTACGTGATTCACAGTTGTATTTGTGTTATCTACTACATAGATTATTTCGATTACACCCAGGCGATTGTATGATGCGCAATAAAATTTCGTTTAAGATAAAGATCGACCGGGTACACAAAAATAACATTGGAATCACTATTTTTCTGTATTGTCAATCATAGCGAAAATGAAGTAAGCGAAAGACAAGCAATCAATATAATCGATAGTAATTAATTTGACGAAAGAAAACAATTCGATTGGGTCTAAAATAAGACATGACGCCTTTCGCCAGCTTGTTTTTAAAATGTCACCAAGCGATAGGCAATATTAATTTAGTGTGTGCAGTTTTAATCGAGCTCGAAAAATTTCGCATGCACGAAATATTACCTTGATTTTGGTGGTTTCATCGGAACAGTCGTCGAATCGGATGGCGTACCCGACCTCCGTGCCCAGTATGCAGTTCCGCTCGTCGGCGACGCGGCTGGCCAGGGACGTCGCGGCGACCCTTCGCGGCTCCGTGATGCCCACTATCTTCCCGTCTGCGGTCCATCCCGCCTCCAGCAGATACTGCAATCACCCGCAAAAGCGGCCGCCGTTTTATCTCCTGCTTCGGTATCTCCAATCTTTTTGCGAAAGAATTATTTTGTCTTTCGATTACTTTATCGTTATTTTCTTTGATCTTTTTATTTCGCGATGCGAAGTCAGATTCGTGAGAAGGATCTTACTACTTCTGAATTTTTAAATTTTTTTCAGTGACGCAATTTATGCGTGATGTATGAGAAATTATCATCAACGAATTTTAATAATGTACCTACAAGAAAGTATTATTGATGACAGAAAAAAATTTCAGAATTTATTAAAAACAAAAACTTTTAAATAAGTAAAAATTTAAATACACTAATTCTCAATTTAAGAATTTCATATTTTAAATACAAAAACTTCGTTAGTTCGTAGATGTTTTTTTGAAATGTACATAGAAAATCGATAGCAATTTAAAATCTATTTGCATAAATCTACTTTAAATGCAACTTTTAATGAAACCATTTTTCTCAAATTAGAGAAAAATAGCCACTAGCTAAATACATCTATCATAAAAATGAGTGAAAAAAAAGTGACTGCCACATCGAACCCACAGGGCACACGTATGCGTGTGTAGCCTATCGATTAAGCTGATTAATTAAAACACTTCTTCGACTATTATCTTGATTTCCCTGTACAATTTAGAAAGCGATTTGGCCGATTGCTCCACATTCATATTTTAGGAGGTGATCCGCCCACGCTAAAGGTTTCCTCGACTTTGCTCGCGCTCCCTAATACAAACGATCGGCGATTTTTAAAATACGAACGACGCGCTCGCGGCACAAATCCCTCGCTTACGAGCGCGCCTGTATCGGTGTGCGTATACGAAATAATCTAATTCAACATGCGACCCTGGTTCAACTAATTCCGGTCTCTTAATATAGACACGAATGTCGAACTAAACGCCAGTAATAAGCGCTGCTAAAACCAAGTCCACGTAAAAAGTCGCCTATCGTTCACCTCGCTCTTATCTCTTTATTGCAATGCTTATAAAAAACGAAATTATTTTCATTTTTTTCTGCGGTTATCCTTATTATTGCTATTCTTTTTTCAGAAAACAAGGAAACACAATAAGCTGCCTTTCGTTTTATTTTTCTGCGGATACGTTACAAGCTGCAAAAATTGTGTTTGTATTCATATTTTTAAGTAATTTTATTTTTATTACTTCAGTGGTATAACAGGTGATAAAATTTACTCGCACTGGCATTTAAAGTCATTGTTTATTTTCGGCATCCTCTAGAATATCAATGATTCACTGCGTTAAATGCGTCGCTTGCAACAGCCGTGCGACATTTCCACCTCGCGTAAATTTTCAGCGACAAAGTATTCAAGTATACGCGGCTTTATACAGATACGCGACGCAATACACCGCGAAACTGCCTTTGTAGCCAAGAAAAAGAAGGCAACGCGCACTCGATGCGTAAGAAACAATATGCGGCTTTTTCTCGAAGGATAATACATTTCGCGTTTTTTCCTCCCCAAGGGGCACCGAGCCTTCGCACGTATCCGTCGCCGGGGAAAAAATTCGACGCACTAAAGTAAATGGAACGAAGTGAGTTCGGAAAATAAGGTCGCGCGTCGGCGGTAATATCCTCGTAAAAATCGATCATGAAAAGAAAAATCAAAATTTCGCACTGAAGTCGCGACTGGCACATTTTTCGCAGATTGAAAATACGCAGAGGAAAAAAATCTGGCCTGTTATTTCTACGTTTAACGGACTTATCGTTACGTGATTTTCGCGTTGGATAACTTTTATTATTCGTGACTCCCGACTGTTATACCGCGGCTCGCCGGCAAGAAAATATTGTCGAAAGGACGTTTCGCTTTCCGCTCGCTGTACCGGCGGAGCGATGATTTATTCTGCGGAAACGAGTACGGGATGTATTTCTTAAGTTATTTAAGTCAAGCGAAACCTAATTACGTTTGAAAAATGACGTGCCCACTTACGCGAGGCCTTTGTACGAGTGCCGCGGACGAATCGTGCGGGCTTCACATGTGACTCGCGGGGTGCGGGAAGGAACGAGGAAAAAACGACGTTCTCACGCGTACTAATCTTATCCTGCGGCGAGCACGCGATTACGTTGTATAATCGTGAGCGTATGCGCAAAAAATATACACAGTACCGGCGATCGCTAATGGGCTGCGCTAGGTTGGCTCGCTATCAGCCGCGCGCGAGCTATCATTTCTCTGGAAAACTGTGTTTAATCAGTCGAAGGGTAGAAACTTTCTACTTTCATTTAAAAAAATTTCTTTGTTATATCTGTAAATAAGTAGGTACACATAAATATCTAAACAACATATTTCAATAAAGTAAGTAGTTAAAATGAAATGTTTTTAGTACCTAGTATAATTGATTAAGAGCTTATCATCGACATGCCACAGCTTTGGAGATAATGAGAATCAAAGTCGCACTAATCTAAAAGCAACGCCTCGCGCACTTGCGAGAAAACAAAATTAGCCGACGATTATTCTAAGCGATTATTACAGCGGGTTGTTTGCTCGAAAATTATCCTATCCGAAAGTGCTCCCTCGCGTGTGTGTGAACCGCGTCGCGCTACGCGGTGGCGAGGATAAAAAAGCCGAGGAAAGAAAATAAATAGAGAGGGAGAGAAGGAGAAGCGACCATCGGGAGAGGCGAGCGGTCGAAGACTCGAGCGAGCAAACTTATAAATGCGGGCGGCGAGGCGCGCACGGTTAGGTAATTCCCTCGTTATACACTTGCGCGCGGAGCGTCCGTAAAAGTCGAGCGCGCGCGCGGCCGAGCGGGAGAATACGTGCACGGCGAATGATTTATCTATTGGATTATTAAGCCCTCGGTGCTCCCTGGGACGGTAATGCAATAAACAGGCGACTTCGAGCAGATCTGACTCCTCCGCTTGGATGTTTTTTTTTTATCTCAAGGAAAATTCAAATAGGAGCTTTGTACACCTTACTCTATTTTCCGCGAGACTAATTCTTTTTGTTTCGGGCGCGAGCGGTGACGCTTATCTGACAGCTGCCACTTTTGCTTTGCCGATAGTGCGGCGCAATTTTCTTTTTTGGTGTACTCGGCGATTATTCTTTTTTTGTCGAGGAGTTTTACCTGGGAAATTGATTTTGTCCGGAAATGAGTGGCGGGTCGGGAGAGCTTTTCAAAGGTGGACGATGAATATGCATAAGTGCTCGGCTTTTTTAAGCACTTTTATAGAGCTTTTAAACTATTTTGACGACCTTGCCAGCTGCGATGCGAAGATGTAGGTACTGATGAAACGCATAACATATTCTATTTGTAAATAGCGGTTAATTTTGGAGCGTGCGAGATATATAAATTCGTGGTTTCCCCGCGATACGACTTGACAGTTGTTATGCCGGGAAATTTGGATTTAAGTAATTCGGGATAAATGTGTCATGAATTGTCCCAAGAAAAAAGATAATAAATGTTTATATTCGTCAGTACTTCGTTGAATAGATGGTTGAATAGATGGTATAGAAACATACATTGTTTTCAGCATAATAACTTAACCGAATGCGTCTGCGCTTTCTAATATTACTTGAATTAATTGTTTAATGTACATTGTCACGTAGGCTCGCGAGGTGCATACACACGCGGTTATGGAATTGCATGAAATGGGAAGCTTACAGGGTCGGCGGATCACGCATATGTCGATGACAAAGTGTAAAAGTACATGTCGATATTTAAAGTGAAAAAATATTACTATTTTAGAAGACATAAAATCTGGTGTTATCTTAATTATAAAAAGAATTAAGTTTAGTCGTACAATGCCGAAAAGCCAAAGGAATAAAATCGAGCTTTTACACGAATGCTAGCTTTTTTGCGCAATCCTTGTTGCGACAGTATTTTAATTTCAAATCTCAAAATTAGGTGCGGCTAACCTTCTTTCCGAGCTTGTTTTGCGCCTAATCTAATTTCATACGTCACGATGATCTAATGGAACTTCTACAAATTTCAGATTATCTTGCAAAATTGACTGGCTATAATTAGACATGGTTAATCGACTATTATGTTTTACAAGCTGCACAATAAATGAAGCGCAATTTATTGCGAACTAATATTCAGGCCAGTATGTTCATATTTAATGGCTAATTAAAACTGAGAATTTTAATATTATCTTAAAAGACACTATTTACATTAGAGGTAGTTAAAACTAAAATTGTATTAGAACGACTTTATCGTAAGATAGCATATAATTAAAATGAAAAAGCGAAAGATATAAAAATAATCCAGTTTTGTTTTTTCTATTGTTTCAAAATCAACGATATCAAATTAAGATAGTAAATGTGCATTCGAAGCTGTACATAAAAGTACACCCAATGATTTTTCGTAAATGAAAATTGAAGAAGGAAAACCAATTCTAATTTTCTGCTAAATTGAATCTTCCGCTAAATCGCAAAAAGGGGGAATTTTATGAATTTCAAAGATAAGACTAATCACACTGTGCGCAGATAGCCATATTTTCTAGGGCTCTGCAAGATACATACGATTACAATCTACATTTTAAATAATTATTTGTTTTATCGATCTACTTTTAATGCGGCTCACCGTGTTAACGGAATCTTTTTCATATAGTCACGGATGAGCTTTTTTTGTTGCATGCAAACTAACGTTAGTATAGTTTAATTATTTTGTAAAAATTATTAACTATCCGCGATCTTTTTTATAATTAAAAATGTTAGACAAAATCGATTCGCGGTGCAATTGTAGTTAAATTGAAATAATTGCCGGTAATTGAACTAGATAAGCAAATAAGTTACACCAGTACCTGGTAGTAAAATATTGTTTCGTTCAAATTACACAAGCCGAGCTAAATTGTTTAGTGCGGCGGCGAAGCTTTGCGACGATGGCAGATAAAAAAAAATAATCAATACACCTTTTACAATACAATAAGTTTTGTCTTTTTCCATATTTGTGTGAAAAAAATTAAATTTATTATTTACACTGTGTTTTTCTCTGTTGCTAAACTTTTTATCAGCACTCCACACTACTTGCTCTACTTTGTTAACGTCGCAATCGCGTTAGAAGTTTACCTGGAAGTGTGGCAAAACAATAACGCAAGTTTCCTGATTTGTCACAGGTTTACGCAGGTTCTCTTTCTTACGATTATTAAGACGCAATACTGCCTCGTACCCTTTTTTTTAGGAAAATAGATTGTTCGTTTCATTATATACGTAAGGTCTATTAAGGAAATAAGGTTTCAATGTAGTCGTGGATGATTGGACAGCCGAATCTTTATCTAACGCGAACGATTAGATAAATTTTAGTAGCTTCGATCGGCGATGCGTCAGATCCACGCACGACTTCACCGCTCGTTCCGTTACGATACACGAGAAATCCAGTCTTTTTCTACGCTCGTGACTGCCGTGAAACTCCGACTTTTTCGGACTCAATTCCTTACTAAATTCAAATGAAAGTTTTTCTTATATAAAACTCCAACGTTTTTCTTTTTCCAAGTGAAAAAAGAAAGCAACGTTATTTTCTTTTTAAGTTGAAAAAAGTTATATACACCCTTTTCTTATTTCAATTTTCGATTATTTGGGGGATTAATGAATGAAAATTCGTCGGAATCTGTATAAAAGCTTGTTTATTCTCGCAGTTGTAAAAAAATATTTCTTACAAAAAAGCAAACATGAAAAACGTGTTACACGAAGTGTGTTACATTTAGAGTATCCGCGAGCGCCAAGGCGCGCAGATAAATTTTTAGGCCTGCGTTTAATCGCAAATTTTACTCTGTTTGTGGTTGATAAAACGATACTCTTTTTTTTGACCTTACAATATTTAAGCTTAATAAGTTACATCGAATGAGGAAATTTCGACGGTATACACTCGGTTGTTTTATCGCACATTGCATAAAAATCGTCACGGCAAAAATTCAGGCATCATTCATAAACTACACAGCTCGCTTAAGTCGCTCGTCTCCCCTGGACAAAATTCACAGTGCGAATGCAGCAAGCGAGTCCCTCCTCGACCCTTCGTACAATATACATTTGAAAATGTAAAATTTTCGTCTCTCGCGTAAAAAACTTTGGTTAAAAATCGACGACGTGTGCATAAAAAAATATACTATATTTTCCACGATCGCGTTTCGACGAGCCACCGAAGTAAAGACGTAAAAACTGAAATCGTTACGCGAAAGCGCGGCTGAGGAGGTCGGACCGATTAAGCCGAGATTCGCGCGAGTCCGTACGAAAACCGCGTGTGCGCGCGGCCACTATTTTTAACGGGCAACGTGGTGGGAAATTAAGGAGAGGAGCCTCTTTCTTTTACTCTTTTCTCCCCGGCGTCGGAAATAGTCGGATTGCGTCAGGTCCACGGGCCCGCGTGGCCGAGTCACGCGACCCTGGCGCGATGATTTTTATCTTGACCGCGTGAGACTCGGGCTTTTCGCCATCGACCCACATGAGTAAGCTTCCGTTTGTTTGGAAATTACCGGCGCGTCGTTTGTTATTATGTATCGATTGTCGCGATTCGCTACCTTTTTTTTTCTTCGTTGCGCGAGGAGAGCCGACTCTGGTTTTCACTGCGTTTTGCGCGAACAATTTAAAAAGCACCGTAAACAACGTTTCCCGCGGCGTGCGGTTCGCTGCGCTCGTGCTACTTATCCCGCGGAAAACGCGCGGACGATGTGTGTACGTGTGTTTGAGGAAGCGCGATCATCGTTTAAGGATCACTAACTCAGTAACGTCAAAACGAAGAAATACTCAGTCATTTAAATAATTGACTTTCACAGCCCTTGAAAAAGTTAGTCGTCGATGTCGCTAAATTTGAACACAGAACTCGAGTGCCTCTGATACAAATCTGTTACCGGGAGAACGGAGAAAATTGGTTCGATTCGTAGAAAAATAGGAAATTTGGTCGTTACGTCGTTTGCAAAGCTGCTTTAACAATCAACACCATTAACTTAGTCACCTTACTTATGAAAATGGGAATATAGTGATGTCTCAAAAATTGACCCGTGTCTTTGCTTAAAAAATAGAACTCGGCAAGTGTAATGCTTTCATCCTGACTGGCGTTTCAGTCCTTAAAAACTACCGGTGATGTTTTGAAAGGAATCCGATGATCTCGTGACAAATCCAGTTGAGCCTTTCATGATGTAGGCGTAAGATTGTAAGAAGTGAAATTCCGTGATGTAAACTACTATCAGTGGTATGATGTAGCCGACCCATCTTAACATTCTCATGTATTCCCATAATCTATCAAAAAATATAGCTAACAGTAAATAGTCCATTGCTGTGTGGAAGTTGATGAGTCTCCAAGTGACGGTGACTAACCAAAAGAATCCTGATCTCATTATATCACTCTGCCTAATGTAAAGCTCTTGAGTAGTTATTGCTAATGAATTGTCATCGGTCTCCAAGAGATCTTGATACAGGGAAATGTACCTGTTCCAGCCAATTGAGGCAATCATAAGATGACCAGTAACCAAAAGTATATTGCGCACCAGGGCTCTGAAGCGCAGTCTCTTGTACACAATTTCTGTGTTTATTTCCTGGCTTTCTATACAAGGATATATTCTTCTCAGTTTTTCATAGCCTCTGCGAGGTGGATTTCTCTTGAGGAAAAAGAAGACTCCTACCATGAGTGCTATACAACCTAAGGCATCACAAACACCGTCTACCCAGTAACCAGCTGAGCCAACATCAGAGCGCTCTCCAGTAATGTGTTTTCTCCTTCTTGCTACATGGCCATCTAAATCATCCAGCCAGGTTCTGAATTCAAAAAGCAGAACACCTAATCTTCTGTCACGTAAGGAACTACTGGCCACACAGTGACCTGCTAACATAGCCACCAGTACATGGAAGGCACTGATCATATTTGGAGTTATCCAATGCCAGGAAGTGCTGATACCCAGTATACGATCTATTATAGCTGCCAATGGGCTGAGAATGTACAAGTTAGGATAATCCAGCATCAATGCTTTTACTGTCACTACACAGAATGGATCTACATCACAAGGAATTTTGCCTTCATAAATTTTTTCAGATTTCACTGGCCTAATTGAATAATTTTGCATGCGATTGTAGAGCAAATAGTCCATAAAAAGTAAGTGGCAACTGAATGCCACTATTACTACAACTAAGATTCTAGTTGGATGCGGTGGAACCCACATTTTTATAAAAATTTAAAAATTCACTTTCCACAAAAATATAAAATATAAGTTAAACAAAACTTAAGACTATTATCTCCTCTTATCAACTTATCATCTTCATTTGCACTTGTATTTTCAGTGACATTTTGTGATGTAGATTTGGTAGAATAAGTGTGATGTATCACTTGGAATTTTAAGTTATCATCAGCTTCTTGACTTTTTCTTGCAAAAACACAATGAAGGCATATTTAAAAAATGGATGGAACTTGTACTTGCATTGTCTTCCCTTAGAGGCAAGATAATAAGAGGAACAAAAAGTTAATTCAAACTAAAGTAGTTGATTAAACTTGATTGCATTATACTGCAACGTTTAACAACTCCCAATTTTGTTTGGCAGAGCGGCAAAGCTAAGCCATTGAGGTATTGCGAGCCAATAAATCTATCACTGCACATAATCTTCCAGATGGCGAAGGTATCCTTTCAAACACTCAAAAGTGCAACTCCAAATAATCCTCCTCTCGCGCGCTCGTTTAAATTAAACTCAATCTCGAGTCATCTTCTATTTCTGTGCGCCATCAGCTCCCTTCTCGATCTCTCCTCCTCTGCGTTCCAAACGACAGAGCGACGAAGGGAAAAGCGTGGAAATCGAAAAGCCGCCTCGGGAGAGGGTCGCCGGGGCTCAACTGGCGCGCGACGGACGTTCGCCGAGCGACTGACTGGCGAGGCGAGCGCGAAGCGGCACCGGCACTCCGTCGGCGCGCGCGCACACAGGCACACGGTACACATAAGGCGCCCACCTCCCGCCGGACGGCTTTCGGCCGCACACTTACCGTTATGAGCAGCCGAGCGAGAGTCTACTTTTCCTTCTCCCAATCCTATCTGCCGGCTCGAGAGCCGCGCCAAAGCCGCTCCTCTCGGCTTTCTAGACGACGCTGGTGAGCGCGTGCTATCACCTCCGGAGAACGAGCTTTGCCTCCTCGGCCCCCCTTATCGAATCGCCACGATTGGACGGAGGCGAGTGTAATTGGCGAGGGCGGCCTCCCGCTACTGGCCCGAAACGATTTCGCACACTCAATCCCTTTTCATTGCTGTTTGGGAGATCGGGCGATCGCTTTACGACAGCGAGCGCAATCTCTGCGGTACTTTCGGTGGACTGTACGAAATGAGATATGCTGGATGGTCTCTTTTTTTTTTTGCTGTTATTTCCTTAATGAGGGAAAAACCTTTGCGTAACTTTCAATGTCAATTTGTGATGAAAAGTGATGTTTCAATGTGATGCTGTCAGGTTGATAATTGGCAATGCAATGATGTGCAGTGATGTTTAATTAGCATTTTAAAAAGCGGAAAATGACTGATGATTTATGATTTGATGAGTCCAATTCCAAATGGCAATTATTACTGTCATCCAATTTTTAAATGATTTGATAAATTTCAACAACTCTTAATGATTCCTAAAATAACACGGGAGAATCAATGTGGCAGTTTAGATCTAGTCATAGTAATTGAATTTAATATTTAAAAATGAGTATGAAATAACAGGTCAGTTACTTGGTAAGATGAAGTACTAAATTATTTAGTATCCTGCTCAATTGTAACATAATGAAGAATGCTTTTTCAATCTAACTTTTTAATATTTTAACAACATTAGTTAACTTATCTTGTTTTCAAAGGTAGTACACTAGTTTAGATAACAATATTTTTTCTTCGATATATAAAATAAAATATATATTCGTAAAATTAAAAAAATAAACAGAATTATCATATAAAATTGTATTCACACTAAAAAAAACTCAAAAATCCTAAACAGTAATAAAAGTAACAGAAATAAAACAAAAATAAATATGAATTAATATATTTACATTTAATTTTTCGGTGCAATATAAACAAGCTCTAAAAGAAAAATATAAGTTGTTTGTTATTTACCTGAGGAATTTGTGTACTTTTCCCACATCCTGTTTCTCCAACAAGAACTAGAGTTTGATACTTTTCTAAGAGATATATAATATGATTCTTGACTTTATATATTGGTAGTCTCTTTCGTTGTAAGTCTAAAGCTAACGAATGATTTGGATTGTAAACAAACTGAGTAGAAATGTGTGCATCGATGTCAGCTTTATCTTCTTGCCAGCTGTTTTCGCCTGCAATATATAATCGTATTATTTCTTATATTTTATAAAAATTATAAAGAGAAAATTGGTTTACAATAAAAAGTCCTTTCTTATTTCGTATTGAATACTAAATAAACAGTATTCATAACCTCAAAACTACTGTGTCAGTAAAATCACAGAGGTTACGTACCTGGTACTAAAAATCTCGGCTTGACACTCATCACCAAGTATTTATGAAGTATACTCTATTGCATAATTTACCGCTAAAGCGATCATTTATTAACAATCTTTGTAAAAACTGCACTTATTTACGCAGGTAATGCAGCGGCAGCGTGGTCACCAAACTTTTGTTTATTGTTTGCCAATTTAGTGCAGAATCAGATGCATCTTCGCCAGCCTACGCGGTATTTTCGTTGCTCTTAGTTGGCAATCCTGTTAAGTTAATCCAGTGCGGGCTATAAGGCGGCTAATTCAAAAATCAATAAAGTAAAAAACGTCGCGTTTAAGATTTTTGTAAATATTAGATTTTTATAAAAAATATATGCAAATAAATTTTCTAATATATTTAAATAAATATGAATGGATTTTTCTTGATTTAATGAAAATTTGTATTGTATCTTGTAAGTATGCACGAAAGGAATGCATAAAAAATTGTTATTGTTGAATACTTCGTAAACAATACGAAAACAATAAATTTTTTATAAGAAATGAAATATACTCTTGAACAAGGACACTTTGGTCATAAAATAGAAATAAATATTTACCAATATATCTATATAAATTTATGGCACCGACAAGACTGTGTGCGGGCGTCACGGTAGTTTCCCACGTAGCTTGTATTTTTAACGAATACACACAAAACAGACCGCGAAGTAATTACTCCATGCGCGAGTAAGTATATGTATGTATATATATATATATATGTACATTCATAATAAACGTTACGGTGCAGAAAAGCTATCGCGTTCTAGATATGTATGCACAGAATATTATTCCACACCTTAGTCACTCTTTGATATGTATAAACGAATTTTTAGATTTTCTTTTTTTTTATATTAAAGTAAGGAATGGCTCATTGGCACCAATAAATAATTAGCTCTAAATACCAGCGCGTCATGGATGATATTTATCGATGGATGTACGTGTAATTTTTACTTTTCGTATATTTGTATGCGATGACGGTGAAATCAAGTTTCTCGTTAAGTAGTTTCTGTCTAGGTGTATTACGTTTATTATTCTATATTCTATTTAGTCGTTCTATTTGCTGGTGTATATAAACGAAGTAAAGAACGAGGCAGATATTTATGCAAGTTAGAAAAAAGAGTCATCGTGAGCGAGCGGAATATTTGAACGATCAATCAACATTGGAACAGAACAACACCAACTCGGCTGAAGGGAAAAACATCCATTAAGTAATAAAGTATTCACGAACGGGCAAACTCCACCAGTTTCTACCCTCGGAGGTGATACTCCGAATATCAGTAAAGCTGGCTTCGCGTTTCGACAATGTGGAATCGGTGGCTCTGGCTCACTTTATTTTCCATCAGAACAAACGAACTGATCAAAGTAGTGGACGGTATTAAGTTAGAGGAGCACCGCGAATACGTAACCCTGGTCTCCGATGTCCAAGAGTACTACAAGGTATCCAGCGTTTTCATCGCCTATCCGGGGAACGACGAAAGTAAGTTATGACATACTTGCGCACTGGAAGTAAGTAAACCAAATCTAAGAGCGCAATTAAAAGTTTGATCCATTAAATATGCATATTAGACTTGGAAACGACGACGCTGATGCTGCAGCTGATGCGGCAGTTCTCCAGTAAGCAAGTGCTGTCGCTGACGCTGAACTACACGTCCGTCGCGCATAGGCCTCACAATGGGCGCATAATTAGGCCTTTGTACGTAGTGCTGTTGGACACGATTGCGCACGTGGAACGATTCCGTGGGGTCACCAGCCGATGCGAGATGTCCTACCCCTTCTGGCTGTTGATCTTCATAAAGCCTAGGCCCGAGATTTGCGGGCCCCAAGCCAAAATTGCCGGCAACTTCTTTCACCTGAGATTCGACACGGAAATGATAGTCAAGTGCTACGGGAATTCCACGCTCACGGAGTGGTACTCTCTGGACGAGGATAAGACCAGCATCGAAGAGCTCGCAACTTGGAATTCACAGACTGGACTTACGCTCAAAAGCAATGCTAGTGTGTTCGATAGGAGACGCAATCTGCACGGGAAAGTCATACGAATCGCCACGGTCAAGGTATGTTTGTTTAAAAAGTTAATTACTGATAATACCCGCAGTAATCAGCATTTATTCCAAGAATGTCGTTTTATAATTCTAAAATTGTACTCTTCAAAATAGACAATTAAAATGCACATGGATTGCTTTTTGTTCCAGAGTAAATTTAAATTCGTAAGTAATGTTATGAATTATGTTTCGCAGGAACATCCGTACATAGATCAGCGATCAGGACAGGCAACGGGCCTGTTCACGATGATTTTCTCCGAGTTGAGCGCAAGACTGAACTTCACGGTAAAGGTGGCCTACGAGGAAGACCTTTACGGCATGTACAACGAGTCAACCGGCACGTGGAGCGGGGTTATAGGCCGACTGCATGCCAAAGAGGTGGACTTTGGTGTTTCCAAGTTCAGCATGACGGATGAGCGACTGAACGTCGTTGACTTCACTCAACCCATCATGCTGTCGCGCAATCGACTCTACATGAAGGAGCCCGACGCTTCCTACTTCCAGTGGTCCGCTTATTTTCGGGTAAGAAAAAGCTGGCTGTTACTAAAATCATTTTTGAAAACGAAAGGATATTGCTAACGTTGGATCTTATTAGGTGTACGGCGTGGACGTTTGGATGATCATGCACATGCTCTACCAACTCACCTGTTTGCTGATTACTTTCATAAGGATCAAAGTGAACGAGAGGCCTCTTCCGCCTGATCATATCTCAGAAAATTATCTGTGCGTCTGGGGCATCTTCTGCCAACAAGGCATACCAAGTATGGCAAACGCTCGACTTGATTTTTATGCGTTGACAATTTAGTTTGAAGACATTACAATTTTCTTTTAGTTTTTCCGACTGCCACATCCATGCGGATAGCTTACTTCTCGATTCTCGTCTCGAGTATCATTTTAATGGCGATCTACTCGGCCTGTCTGATCAGTTATCTTACCCTCAACAATCCAAGCCTGCCATTCTCTGATCTTGAAGGATTCGTCGCAGATGGGTCTTATAAGCTAATGACCTATCAGGAAAGCTCGGATTACAGTTTTTTTGCTGTAAGTAAGAGAATCGCCGTTTGTCATAATATATGTTTATTTACGAAAATAATTTGTTTGCTGCTTTAGACGTCGACTAATGCATTTTTGAAAAAAATGATGAAGCTTATGGGTGAGCCGGAAACTCTACCCAGGACTATGATATACGGATTTAGGCAGGTAGCGTCGATTAAATTTTGTTTTCTTGAAAATAATAAAAAAAAGCATCGTCGTTTTTACAAAAATCGGTTTATTCGCAGGCGTGCGCGGGTAAAGTAGCATTTTTTGCGACCGAAGCAATAAAATCTCAAATAAATGCGAAAATTCCTTGCGAATTGGTTTACGTGGAAACAGGAAGAATAGACAGTTTGGGAATGACACTGAAGAAAAACAGCCCGTACACAAAACTGATAAACTTTCAGTAAGTATAAACGTGCCTATTGTAATTTCAATCGTTACCTGACTAATAACCGACAACTTTCAGTTTGCAAAAATTTCGAGACATGGGAATTATGACACGATTGAAATCGAAAGTTTACGTAAAGGTGAATCCTGTGGAAAATAAATACATCCCAGTGAGTTTTAAGGGTATAATGACGATCCTAGTGATCCTGTGTAGCGGAGCTACACTCAGCCTGATTATACTTATCGTTGAGTTAGTGATACATCGCATCAAGTGGCAAAGCAACACCGCAAGCTCTTCAGCATCAAGATCAAGGAGTTTCGAGTCAGCAGACAGTGTTCTTTTTTAATGATGTTGACATTACGACGATCTTTTGTTAATAATTTCTCGTTACCCGTTGTAAATTTTTTCCACGCTGAATAAAAAATGCAACTTATTACTCACCCCGATTGGGTGCCAAGATAATTAATAATGAATTCGATGCGTCATATAGCAGCAATCGTTTTTCTCGATTCGGAGTGCATTATTGCATATCTAATTGTGAAGATTTTATGATAATTTAAAATACAGGAGCGCATTGAGCTGTCCTTATTTATTATCTTTTGAAAGTGTATTTATTAAACTTTAAAGACTATCATTGTGAAGTTGTAAAGAGTACGTAGTTTATGTAGTTTTGTAAAAATTCTCCCTTGAGAATGATCGGAAAATGTTTCTAGCAATATGTTGAGGATACTCCGTCAGCAGATTACCCTTATACTAATCTTTTCGATAGGAAACAGAGCATTACGCATCGAACCCGACGTAGTTTTACCTTTCTTGATAGACGTAAGGGCCTATTACAAGACTTCAGGAATATTTCTCCTGCTTGATGATAACTTCGAGGGTAAGTTGCGAAACTATAGTATTTCATCAGATTCAACTACTATGAATACTAAAATTAAAGTGTAACCTCGGATTGCAATAAAATAATAAACCTACTATCTCAATTAATTATCTGGTTAACTAAACAGGACCCGAGACTCTACCCAACATAGTAGACTTCCTAAAGCAATTCTCATCCCGAGGTATAATGTCGCAGACGATGCACTACTCTAAACTGAAGGAGAAGTCGGACTTCTACCTCGCGCAGAACGTGCAGTCCCTGTTCGTCGTCTTTTTAACCACGCGCTCGAACTTGAAGAACTTCATCGCTGCAACGGCTGATCACGACATGTCGTTCCACACGTGGCTGATCATCTTCGCCGTGAGCATCAGCGAAGAGGCCGACGAGCTCTGCCGATCACCAGAGGGCAACCCGTTCCACTTGAATTTCCATTCCCGCGTGATGGTCAAGTGTTACGACGACTTGCGAATCAACAAGTGGTACTCGATCTACGATGACCGCACGGAAGTTTTGAATATCGGCGTTTGGTCCGCTCAGTTGGGATTCGTTTATCAGCGAGATTACAATTACTACGACAGGAGGTACTATCTTTCAGGGAAGACACTGCGAATAGCCACGGTAAGGAGGATCTTTTGTACGAAGTTTAATTAGCAATATCCTTTAAAAGGAATAATTTGAATGCAGCCTACAAACGTGACGAAGGCAGTGAATGGAAAGATGACCGGGTACTTGGAGGGGATACTGAAGGAACTGCAAGGCTTCATGAACTTCACTGTGGAACGGGCGAGGGAGACGGACGCATATGGCAAGTGGAACAACGAGACGGATAAATGGTCGGGTCTAATTGGTTACCTGACGGAGGGCGAGGTGGATTTTGTCCTTGCTCCGATCACCATGTCCAAGACCAGGCTTGACTACATTGCGTACACCAGACCACTCAGCATTTCTCCCAACAGGATTTATATGAAACTACCTAGCAATGCGCGAGTCCCGTTTCGGGTGAGTGATGCAACTTTAGGTTCGAGAAGATAATTTTAATTTTGCAGGAAACATAGTTTTCTAACGCTTTTCTCGCCTGGTGTACATAAGGCGATTAGTGCCCGAGCCTGGATTACTCTTGTTACCACATTGACTACCTCATCGTTGGTCTCTACGTTCATAAGGATTGTGGTAAGAGAATTCAAGTCTTATTCGAGATTTTCGATCAACGGCATTTTGGAACACTGCGTTGGCGTTTGGGGAATATACTGCCAGCAAGGAGTTCCAGGTTACAATTTTTCATTTCAATTAATCATATGCACTTAATTTATACTGCATAAGTCGTCTATTCATCAATTAAATGAATCGCTAATATAAAATCGTTTGCGGATACGTAGAATTTCCTAAAGCGACCTCGCTGCGCTTGGCGTACTTTATTATGTTGCTGCTAACGGTGATCAATTGGGCAATATTCTCAGCAAATATAACGAGCTATCTAACTGTCTCGTCGCCCAGTCTCCCTTTTTCGGACACTGAGGGTTTCATCAAAGACGGCACCTACAAGCTCATTGTCCTCCAGAACAGCAGCGATCAGGATATTATTTTGGTAAGCAAATTGGTCATTAATTCTCAAAGATCCAAAAGGAAACCGAAAAGTTTTTTTAAATAAAATTTTAAAAATTAGTCAGGAAAAGATCCGGTACTGACGAACCTTCGACCGTTTTTGAAAAACATCGACGAACTACCTCTAAATGCGTTTGAAGGATTCCAACAGGTGATAATGGATACGACACATTCAAGTTTATAAAATAAATATTAATTTGCAAACTGTTCATTTTTTAGGTTTGCAACGAAAGAGTAGGATTTTACGCGAGCGACGCCGTTTTGAAGGGAGTGAGTGCTTACATTCCGTGTCCGCTGGATTACATCGAAACCGGCCAAGTCGAATGCCTCTCCATCGCATTCCCCAAACGAAGTCCTTACGTAAAATCGATAAATTACAAGCAAGTACACTTTACAAATCTTCTCAAAGCCTTGTTCGAATTAATAACTAAAAAGAAAAGAATCGCCATTTTCCTTTTTTTACCATTTAATACTGTATGATTTAATTTTGAATAATTGAAAAGGATTATTATTGTAAACAGCCTTCGAAGGTTATCGGACTGCGGCCTGCTGAAGAAGCTCTACGAGTGGTACTTTCACAAGACTAGCGAAATTACCGACCAGCGTACGCCAATCGGATTCCGTGGCATACTGCCACTCTTGGGGATAATTGTTGTCGGCTTCTTTGTTTCCGTCTTAATACTCATCGTCGAACACGTTTTTTCATTTTGTGGGAAGAATCGAATTAAAAGTGTAAAAATTATTTATTAATAAAATGTTAGATTTCTAGAAAAGTACCATAAATTACTTTAAATTATAGTAAATTAATAATATTGTTAATTATTAAATTAAACCGATTATTTTTATCGGAAGTACACTTTATCATGAAAGTCATTGTGAAAAATTATAGGTTGACAAAGAACAGAAACATAATCCAGATTTAGAACGAGCGATAAAATATAATAATGAGAAAATAATATATTTTCATAGTCAGCAAAAAACTTCTGTTTATCATTAATTCTGCAATACTCCTTTAGTGGTTCATTCTAAGCATCTAGATGTTTCTTTGTTTAGCTTGCAAATTGATAAATAAAACGAGTAAAAAAATGAAAGTGTGTGAAGATATAACAATTAATAGTCCAGTAGGTACATAGTTTTTATTGTAACGATTCATGAACATTAAGCAAATAATATATTTCTCCAACTAAATACGAAATAATTCACTGTACATACAAAATAAAAGTTAGAAAAAAAGGTCATTAACGTTAATAGGTATACATTATATCAAAGCGTTGATAGGTGTATCCGATTTTATTTTTGAGAAGGTATTCGACCTGGCATTGTTTACAATATCATTCTTATTTAATACTTAATTCATCAAATAGCTTTCAATCACTGCAGCCGTAGTTTTCACCCTCTTCGCTTTGCTTTTAATTTGTTTTAATTTAAAACTGTTTTTATCGCACATACTGTTAATTTGTTTTTTTTCATCGTTAGGTACATATGTATATGAATTATCATACTTTCAATGGAGTCAACAACATATATATATATTTATTTGATAATATATGTATACATAAGTATCATGTAATGTTCACCACTGCCTCCCTCATCTTTTACGCAAGTTAATGCATTGCATTTGTTTACCTTATACATAATAATAATTAATAATAATCATAATTTTTGTTTAAATTATCTCCTTATTAATAGATTTTGCTTACAACGGTCTTTCAACACAACATTCGTAAATTATTTTTTTCTTTACGAATCTCTTCGTATCCGCCAATGATAATTTCGCAAATTTTAATCGCCAAATCGTGTCGGCATCTATTAATAAGGAATCTTTTACATAATGATCAAAAAATCATTCGCTAATTCTCGGTGACTAGTGTTAGACTTTTTTCTTTTGCCGGAATTAGGCCCGAGAAAAGATTTTACGACGTGAGGATTCACCTTTTATTCTTCCCCCGTTGAACAATTTTCATTTTAATGCGATATAATTCCTCAAAAATGACGAAAGCCTAAAAAGTATCTTTTTTAATTGATATTCATCTTATATAAGAAATCCCCATAGAAACACGAAATTCGAAACGAAGGACCGCATGCGTTTTAATACAAAACGATAGACGTCACGAGTGCTTCCTTACAATTTTTTTTTACTTATTTTCGCCACAGTTTATAAGACGCTTCCTTTGCCGCCTCTACGAGATTTCTAATGAAAATTCTACGTGTTTCTATAAGTTTTCCCTCTCGCCCTCTCAGCGCAGGACTAAGCCCTTCCTCCGCGTCATCCCGTCGCGCGTGTCTACATGTGTATGCTGGACTTAAAATCGAATAAAAACATTTTTTTTCTTTATAAAGAGCTCTCGAAGTGCTTTGAAACATCGTTCACTGCGCTCGTCAACCTCCCTCACTTTAGTCCACTTTTTTTTTATTTAATTCTCCGTTTATGTATACATGATAATTCTAACGAACAACAATATAATGTACAAATGCTCACATCGTCATCTCTGTTTTTCTTTTTCGTCGCATCTTCGCGTCGACAAGCGCGCAGGTCTTTTCACGCCGCGAGTATGCCATTGCGCCGAGGACGAGGGGAGAAACGAGCCCGAGACGCGCGATTATATTTCTTAATCTTGGACATTTATCTATTTTATTTTTACTTATTTTTCATTGTAGGATCGACAGTGAGGAACTACGGACCATTGAATAACGCGAATATCGTTAATTGAGTTGTTATACATTTTAAAAAGACGTTGGGCGCGCGAACTCGAGCGTTTCGTCTCCGTCGTCGTCGCAACTGAAAAATCGCCTTTTTTCTTTTTGTAAACTATCTACTACATGTTTCTCTATGAACAAGGTAATAAAAAAAGAAACGATATACATACAATTGGCAAGTTTATGCGCTCTACATGAAATCGTTAAATTTTGTCCTAGAGAAGCTTGTTTTTTTCAATTTTTTTTTTCTTTTTTATTTGAGTCCTCAACTATACAAAATAAACGAGATTATATCAAACAACTGCAGCGAGCGGCGGCGAATCGCAGCTTGAGAGGTAAAATAATAAAACGATGACAAGACAGTTATACTCCGTACCTACTTACGTATAATTATTTTTAATATTTATGCCTCTTTTGTCTCACTCTCTCTCATACACACACGCACACACAGGTTCGCATGCATGCGCTTGCTCGTTTTCACCGCTCTCCTGCTTTAAAATTTTCCCCACTCGTATGCTCGTTAGCTTACAACTTTATTCTTTTACATCGGATCATCGCTCTGAACGAATCGTGAATTGTAAATTATTTTAATTGATTTTATGCGACACTTGACGAGGAAGAAAACTATGTTTATCGGTTTACAATAATAAAATAATTGCGCACTATTCTTTGGTCACATTTTAAATTCGTGAAAGTATACATGTTTAAAATAATCAATGTTTCAGAAAGGAAAGTATCGATTTGTAAGTACCACTTAATTTCATCTTCACAACTGTATTTTGCATTTCGCAGTAAACAAAATGATTTTTAAATTAAGATTCATTACATTCATAGTAAATACTTAAAACTATATATTTTTATGTATCGACATAAAAATTAAATTCTAATAAATATATTATAATGATGAGCATTATATAAAAAAAGTAAAAATATGGGTATCTGAATATGAAGCATTTTTAAATGAGGAAGCTACAGAATGAATTGAAACGAACTAAATGAATTGAACTATTCGTCAATTACCAAAAAGCACCGATTAAAATTCCCACTGCTTTTCTGGAACAGTCGCTTCTTTTATTCCAATAACACAAAATTACAGCGCGTTTTACACGTCAAACAGCGTTAAAATTGAGCGCGAATAATGCAGAAATCGTCGGTGTCCGGTGAACGTCAAATTAAGCTTGCCGCTCGGTGTAACGCGACCCGTGCACACCAACGCACAGCGGCCACGTCGAAAGAATCGCGTCGATCGAAACGAAAAAGAAACGCCGGAAACAAATCGCACGACTGGCGGCGACCGATATGAACAGCTCGCGGGGGTGCGCGTTAGCTCGCGCCTGCTTCTCTTCGCTTATCGCACTCCTCTTTCATTTATATAGCGTTTATTTTATTATTAAAAGGACAGAATGAAGCGCGCGTTTGCTTTTGTTTTGCTTATATTTGCTTTTCATTACCCTCCCTCACTTCTTCTCTTATGAAAAAAAGGCCCGTTGAAACTTGTGCGATTACGTAACGTCGATTTCACATTCGAGTGTTTTTTTTTTATTTTATTTTATTTTATTTATTTTCAAAGACAGCTCCAGCTCTCGCTCTCCTCCCGTAATCCATCCTCGCGCGGGCCGAAAGTATAATCTTAGCAACCGCCTCGTGTGTACATACATAGTGTATCGGTTCTCATATCGAACTCTCTCTCTCTCTCATTCTCCTTCGCGTCAGCTGAGAAAAGCGAGGATCGTAAATGCACGAAAGATGATTTTTTTATTTCCGAGGGGGATATACGCTCGCAGGTGAAAAGGGGGATAGAGGAGGAGGCGAGCAAAGTATACAAATGATCGCGAAAGCTTATAGGTGTAGTGCGGCGCGAGGCGGATGAAGGCGAGCAACGCCGGGGCTTCACTTGAGGTCCTCGCCGAGCAGCTCGTCGATCTGGCCCTCGTCCCAGTCGTCCTTGCCGGCGGCGCCCGGCCTGCCCTCCTGGCCCGGCACCACCTCGTAGTCCTTCAGCTCGGCCTCCAGCTCGCGCTCCCAATCTTCTTCTGCGGGGAATGAGACCAGTTCACGTACACCTTTCTCTTTTTTTCTTTCTCTCTTTCTTTCTTTCTCTCTCACTCTCATTCTCGGCTGCTCGCCGGGGGAGGGCTGCACTGTGCTTCGCGGATTGCTTTTCAGGTTTTACTTGGAGTTTCCTTTTTTATTTGTTTTGTTATACTTAATGCGCGGCTTTTTATTTTACTCTAACGGCTTTCTTTTTTGTCGGTGGAGTTTTTGAGTTATACCGGCTCCGGTGGCGCGCGTTCGCTGATGCGTACTGCTTTATTTTTTAGCATTTCATGCAAATTTTGTATTCTTTAAGTATACTTTTTATTTTATTTGCTAAGGATATATTTATTTGCTGGTTTATCTTAATCTTGCTGAATGTGCTAAATAAAAATTACATTTTTTGAATTATAGTTTTTAAAGATTCCAACGGATATTTTTAATAAGCAATCATTCAAAATATCATGTTACATGAATACGTAAATAATCTCGTAACCGCTAATTAACAAATTTGCAACAATCTTTAAAATTTACGAATAAGTAATAACACTCGTATTTGATCAAGTTTTAACGCGCAATTAACTTTTTAAAGTAAATAATTTGTTATTAAAAAACTGTTTAGTAGTCTGACATAAGTACTTTATAAATAATTATTGGCAAAGTATTTCTAAGCTTAATGAGTATTGTATGTGTATATATTAGATGTGTACAAGTATCCGACAGTTTGTAATTGCATTATATTTAGCTAATTTTATGTTTATTTTACATTACTGTATTATTTTAATCTCTTTTTAAACAACTTAAAATGCACATTGTTTATATGGAATGCTTTTTCTTTAAAGAACACATTTTCTTTCAAACATATATTCTACGCATCTTTTGAGGGCGATAGCGCCTCGTTTTAATGCATCACTACGTCATTTGCTGTACTTTCTGCTATAAGCTATTATTGTAGGTTTATACCTCCAATCGATTTAATTTACTTTTTTCATTTTATTACCCGACAGTGTTATAAGATTAGTGGATGTGTGGGCACGCGCATCAACTCGCATGACTATATTTTGCAGCATCCGAGCTCTTCTCTCTTATCTCTCGTCGCAAATGTAAATATATACACAAGGCGTGGGTGTGTGTCCAGTATGTCGATGCGGGTAAAGTACAATTTTTTTATACATATAAGTACATCCTTTTTATACATTAGCATATCGTGTAAGTGTTGGTGTCTTGTTGGCGTACCTCGTGGGAGAAGTGAGAAGTCAGAAAATAAAATCAAAGGGATGGAAATGAAATGAGACATGTGACAGCTTTCTTTTTTTGGCTTTCTAAGTGAGCTGAGCAAAGAAACAAACAAAAATAGACAGGCTAATCCTCTATCCAGCGATTTTCCATCATTGCGCCTCTCGCGAAACGTAAGATTCTGTTTTCTTTCCTCGAAGTTTTATTTTTAGGTCGCGCGCGCGCGAGACCCTTCGCGAAGAGCAAGTACATAAGCCGCTCGACGCGTTGCACGTCGGCTCGCGCCTTTCCCTTCTCCGCGCCCTTCGAAAGTCGACGGCGTGGATACATCCGCTCCTTAATAATTGACTCGTTCAAAGTATATCTGTAGAAAACGTTTAGCGCGGCTCTTTCATTATACTCGGCTGCTCCCTGCCTCGAAGATCCTCTCCTTTCGCTCGATGCCTCGGAGCCCGCGCATCTTTTACTGTCATTTTTAAGACGAAATTTTTCGAGCGTTTTCCTTTTAGTTTTTATTTAAATCGCCTGCTGTGGACAACAATAGTGTTTGAGTATTTCTTGCCTTTTTTTTCTTTTTGATTGACGAACAAAATGTTGTGTCGAGTCTTTTATAGTTGGTTTTATGCGTTGCTTCGCGGATGGCTTTGAATCTTAACAAAAGGAAGCTTGAGAGTTAAGTCCCGATTCCTACCGGTTGATTTGACGCGCACAATGGCTGCTACGATCGCGCGCCTTTTCTCGACTAACGCGGCTCTTCCTTCGGATCCTACGAGATTCCTTTGACTGAAAGTCGCGTTCGCGGTACAATAAATAGCTGAGCTTCGTTTGACACCGCGGAACTCACTTTTTGTATTCTCTTTCGAATATTTTTCTGAACGAATGAACAGGATAAATATTTATTGAACGATTAAGTCGTTAATTTTTCAATTCATTGAAAGGATCGAATTGTTTATTGCAAATTACAGCAATTAAAATTAAAGTAAATAAAATGTGGATAGACAATATTTCATACAAAATTAAACTTCCGCGGAGATTCTTTCTTCAGCTTTAAAATCCTCGAGGAAACCTTCGATACTTATCTTGTCAGTTCGAAAAAATCTCTTCACTGTCGAAGAACGCGCGTGATTTTACAGCAAACATATTTCTTCCCGCATAGCACACGTATTGTCATTCAACGAAATTTTTTTCTTCATTGTATTTATTTTTTTTTATTATTTTACTTATATACTTAGACATACGATTCTTTTAGTCGTAATCATCATTTTTTTGTTTTTATTCTTTTACGTATTATTATTTTATTATTAGTTCTGCTTTATTTTTTTAAGTACTTAGTTTCTTTTATTAATTTGCTTGATTTATTTTGTTTACACCTTTTTTTAAACCATACACGGCTCGAAGTTATCGGCAAGTTCGTAACCGCTTCTCACGATGTAATTTACATCTTTTACAACACGAAGAGAATATATATATTTTTTTTAAATAGAGCGACGAAGTATAAGATTTGTTAAGTATTTTTTTTCATAATACTTTAATTTTTATGTATCTTTTTTTAGTAAATAACGAAGACAGACAGACGACAGACAGACGAACAGACATTAGTTAGATATCGGGTGAAATATATCATCGACATAATTTTTTCAATCTTACTCCGCTCTCCGATCATTTTTAATTACTCCTAATCCCTTGTATTTGACACGAAATGGTGATTTTTTTCGTTAAATCGTACGGAGGATCGAGAGAATCGCGCTCGAGCTAAAACAATAAACGAGAAGTCTCCTTTCTTCGTTTTTATTTTCCTTTTCGGTTATGTACATTAGCGCGAAAAAATTAACTTTCAAACTATAATCATATCGCTGCTCTTTATTTCATCGTTCCCTCTTCTCTCTCTCTCTCCTTTTTTGTTTACTTAAGAGTCGGCAGTGCTGTACAAGGATGCGTGAAATTTTAGAATGAGTACAATTTTTTCGAGTAAATACGTGTATATACATTTTTTTTATCGCAAAGATCACTGATTCCTCGGACGTTGAGCGCGAAACGACGATTTTCCGAACGATTTATTTTTCTCATCCGATTGCATTTTCGTTCTTTTCATCCGCTACCCTCTTTGCTTTCGGTACTACCGACCCTAACTCGCGATTCTTTCATTGTTATGTAAGTGCTACAATATGGAAACGAACTTTTTTACCGACTGCACTTCTATTCTACCGACATTTAAAATTTATTTTTACACTAAAATTATGACAAATTTTCGGTCGCTTGCGTAATTTTTTTTATCAATCAATAAACTTTTTCATCAAATTCTACTGATATATTCATGGCACGAACATTAATTGACGAATAGAAGATAACGATTTAAATTGTACCTGCACAAGTAATCTAGACGATTCAGTCGGTAAAAAATCGAACTTTCCACAATCGCAGAAAACACCTCGCCTTTTTTTTTAAATACTCCTAGACTTTCAAAATTTTTTATTTGCGAACAGTACAGTCACGCGCCTGCGGCCGATTAGACTTTGTTCGCAGGCATTTTCCTTGAAAATCTGAATTAATCGTGTTTCCAAAGCCCAAAATTGCGACTGATGTGTGGAAATGAACGTGAATATCAACGAGCTACAGTATACCGAGATAAGCGTCAGTTGAACGAGGTGATGAGCGATCATGAAGAACGGAAAAGAAAAATAAGATGTTCGGTGCGAACGTCAGCTGAAGTGACACTGTCAGCTTTCAATAGCTGTTGTTAAAAGTTTTTTTTCCTTTTTATCGTATATATGTTTGGTTATGAATTTTTTAAGTTTATTATACTCATAACGTCTTCTGTTATGCTAATCTTTCCTCTCTTTCTCTCCGTTTCTTTGCGTTTCGCATCTCGCTGTCAATTGCTTTTTTTGCACGCCGATTCTTTCGCTCGAGACTTCAGTTAATTTTCGTTACAGCTGTTATTTCCTAGGTCCGGGGGAATATATTCATAGTAGTTCAACAGAAAGATATAAGAACGGGGGACTGTGCTAGTTCTCTCGGTAAATGGTAACATGGGGAATGAATTCTCCTCTTCTTTTAGGCTGTTGACAAAATAGAATGAAAAAAAATCGCTCGTTTAGAATATTTATCAGAAGATTCGATGAAGTGTAAATTTTTTTTTAATTTATCAAATATTGCAACAGCGGGCAATTTAATGTATCTTTGAATTTTATTAATTATTTCTCTAAAATTGAAAATCATTATTTCTTTTTAAACAATTGTTAATTTAATATCGAAAACTATAGGAATCCACATACTTGAGTGTAAAACATGTCATTGTACAAAGTATGTGGATTTCACAGAAGATTCCCACTTTTACAAGAGTCAATTTATATTTCTTTTATCGTTTTTTTTTTAAAGAGTATAGAACGATAGGAAGTCGCGTGTATGAAAGAGCTAATCAAATACATTTTCGCTAAGGTGCAATGGATGAAAAAGCGTCTAGGCAGATAGACTCACAAAGCAAGATAACGTCGATGAATATTCAATATACAAAAGAATCTTTTTTCAAATTGTTCGTCCAACTAAATAAAAAAACAATAATCAAAATTCAAAAGGGAAAACAAGACATCGACACTCGGGTTCACCAATATAAATTACTTGTGTGTTACAAAACAGTTTATTACTGTGTTCTTATAGTTATAGAGGTATCACTCGGTCATCAACAGGACAGTTTGGGTGAGTGTATGTGTGTGGGGTGGTTTGTATATCATCAATACGGCATCGAGCATTTGTTTCAAATTTCAGTACTTACTCGTCAGAGATTGCGAACCGACTTTCTTCACTGGGCTTCCGTACTCCCATTTTCTGGTAGTTGTACTCACCTCTACCTCGCTCTCTTCTCTCTTAGCTCAACCAATCGAATCGTAAAAAAGCTGTTATCTCAATCTCTCGTCCGATCTTTTAAAGCTTCGCTAAAGCGGGGAATCCCGGAGGAGGCAGAGAAAGAGAGCGAGCCAGAGGCGCTCGGATGCCTATCGGTCGACATACTGACCTTTGTTGGACTGCACGTCGAGCTTCTTCACGCCCTCCTTGACCTCCTGCAGATCCGTCTGGTTGGTCCTCGGGGCGGACTCGCTGGCCGGCTTCTTCTTGGCGGCTCCCGCTCCCTTCCCGGCGGCTGCTGCTTTCGTCCGTGAGAAAACACAACAACGATACGTCTATACTACGCTACTTCGCTGTGGCGTGCTACCTACTTGTCGTCGTCCGTGCCGTTGCCGTCCGTGTACGTATCGTGGAGCTCTGCACTTTTGGCTCGAGTCTCGCGGAAGGCCAAGGCTTCGCTGGCTCACTTTTTTTTTTATAGCGGGTGTATGTATGCAGTTATTCAGTCGAGCTCGAAAATACGAGACATTGATATACCTATACATCTTAATGCACATGCACAAGCGTTGAGATTTCTTTTAACTTTCTGTCTGGTCTGTCAGAGTTTTGTACAGCGAATTTAATGGTTCGATGAGTATTTATTTCATTGCTATCGCAAAAAAGAAGCTTCTTCAATGACTAGATTCATTATTTTTTTCAGTAAAATTTAAATGCACTATAAGTGCGCATTGACGTAAATAGAATAAACCACTAAATTCTCGAAGGTTTTTTCGCTTTTAAGCAGTGCGACGAGGAATCGAATATATCCTCGATTTCAAGAGGAATAAAGGCGCTATCGTTTCAATAGATAAAGGAAAGTAGCGCGAGCGTACGTGAGCAACATTATGAAATTCCTCGGTGCACTTTTCAGTCCGTGTGTGCCTGTACGTCTGGTCAAACAGTCGGATAGTTTTTCGCGTCTGAAGGAGAGGAAAAAGAAATACACCGTGAAAACACGTCCGCAGTGCTGAGGACGACAGAGCTACGCTACAAGGTTTGCACATGGCGTACAACGTGACTATACATGTGCCGGGAGACATCAAGAGAGCGACAGATAAATGCGGTATAAAAAAAAAGATAAAAATAAAGAAGGTAGGAGCGGAAGAAAAGAAGGTATGAGGGATTATCTACAAAGTGCATGGTCGTGAGTCGGAGCCGGTTGCCGCTTGTCATCCAGGGGCAGGATAAAGTGTGTGTATGCGCTCGAGGGATGCGTTTTACCTTGAGTGTGATCGAGGCTGTCGGCGGATGCGGGCGCCTCGCTGTTGCCCTCCGCTGTCTGGTTGGCCATCGCGTTCAGCTCGTGGCTCTGGCGCAGCAGGGACACCCGGTAGAAGTAGTTGCGCCAGAAATTCTCCTCGGATATTCTGCCGGGTTAAAGAACAATCAATTCAGATTATATGCTTTTCGGATTACCTCGCGCTCGACGATCTATCTGGATTTTTTTCAACTTTATGGAACTCGCATTTTTTTTAAGGAGCTTGACTAGTAAATTTTTTGAAAGGATCCTTTTTTTGAGTACACGAATTTATTTGGATTAAAGTTTTTTTTTGTTCTGATGCAATTTCCAGATTTATGGCGGGGATTATGTTTATTTAAAATATTGTGAGATAAAAATTAAATATTGGAAAGATATAAAAATAATAGTTTGACGGAAACGTTAACACGCAGTGCGATCGGTTTTATTTTTAATGAAAATAAAAATTGCGACATAAATCTCCCAATTGATTGTACGACTCCCATAAAGTGTTATTAAAATACGGATGGATGGAGCTTTTTATTTAGAATTTTATTTTTAATAAATTCAATAATATTTATTGGATTGTTTTTAAGATTTTATATTTGCGATTGAAATATATTTAAAAAAATTCTAAATAATTTTAAAATAAGGTAATGTAACTAAAACCGTTATTTTGCTACCGTTGTACAGTAAAACGAAATGGTTCCTCACTTAACAGCCTCCATTTCCTTCTTTATAACAGCCTTGCCGCCGATTGTTACTTTTTTTGTTTCTTTAATTTAATCGCGACGGTAAAAAAAGTTGAATCGACAAAACATTAGAACAAAATATCTTTGGGAAAAACTAATATTTAATTTGATTTAATATTGAATTCTGAATGGAGAAAATAAATATTTTAAATAAAAAAAGTTAAATTCGATCAAGTGTGAAAGAAAAGTACAGTTTCATTTTACTCCGATGGTGCGGTAGTCGCTGTTACTTTACACTCGATACTTACACTTTGGGGACCAATTCGAACCTCATGGTCTCTAGGTTGGGATCAGCGGCGAGGGTTGCTTGTGCCATCGGTTGAACGGCTTCGAAGTCCCACGCAAAGTCAACTCCTGGTGGTGGCGCTCTCACGAAGTTACGTCGATCCTTTAACATTAAATTCGTGTAAGCAACTAAGCAGCCTATGCATTTTCATGAATTTATATTACATGATTAATATACATTACATACTCGCATCTTATACATATATGGATTACAGTTACAAAGTTATTTCCAACATTTTTCTTCTATCAATTTGATAAGTGGCCTTAACGAGACTAGTGGACTAAAAATCCATTTGATTTGAATAGTCAAAGTGTCGATATTCAATTCGTATTCATTGACCCAAATCCTTTGAGTTAAAAAGAAACATTCGTAGCTTGTCGAGGCAAGGGGTTGAAAGAAAACTCCGCCTCGATTTGAACCCAGTCTATACCAAGAGCCTTTAATTGCAAATCTCGGCGTGATTTGCAATTGACACCGAGCAACGGAAAAAAGTGTTGACTTACAGTCGAAAGGGCCAGGATCTCCTCGCGTAAGGCGTCCTCGTTGGGTGCGCCGACCCACGGTGCCACTGCCTCGCCCTTCTCTCCCGGTTTGCTCGCGATGAATGCCTCTTGTTCTTTGTTCAGTTCCGCTATCAGTCTCTGAAATAAAAAATTTGTCAATATTTTGCCTTCGAGTTTGAGTTTATTTTTACTTTTAGTAAGAAAATAATGTAATATGTGGAGAAGACTTTTTCATCAAAATTATCTACTTGAAAGGATTTAATAAAAAAATCGCTACAAACATTGCAGAAGTTTCGATTCTTCTTAATTTTTATATTATTTTGTCGCAATTTTTATCAGACCAGCTAATCACATGGTTATTACATTTTTACCAAAAAATTCTCTCCGTAAATGTTTCAAAAGATAATTTTGAAATTTTTCTCTTTCGGGGCAAACGAAAGTAAAGTACTTGTACCTACTTCCGTAGACACGTATATTCGCCAGGGATCACTTTTTCTAAAGTGGATATTCAATGTGAAATAACATTGAAAAATAATCAAATGTTTCGATGAAACTTCAGAAAAAAGTTTATATAAAAGAAGAAAACTCAATGATTGGAAATTGCAGCGGAGACAATCGGTTCAGCACGCGCGCGGGACGGGCTCGTTGTAAAATTGTTATTATGGCTCGCAGGTGGATGCGCGTCGCCTAACGCAATTAAGAGCGCTGCCCACACGCTGGCGCGTGCCGATCGTCAAAGGACTCGGAAATTCAATTGAAGCACGAGCGCAAACGCGATTTTGAGGCCTCGTTTACGCATCAGTTTGCCCTTTACCGCGAGTTTTCATTTTTCGAACCAGCACCGGCGAAAAAAGAGAGAAGCGCACGGGCGCGCATCCTCCGACCCAGAAGTTGCGCGCTTTTTTCGCGGCTAAGTGAATTGCCTCGTGGGAGGATAATGCGCCTGGTTTATATTATTTTTCGTTAAGTGATTAGCCCCGGTGTATCCCGGTAAGAGAGGATGAAGTCTATTTCGGTGTATCGGAAAGTAGTTCGATGGTATTGAATATTCAAATTTTTTTAGGGGCTGCGGCATTGTAATTGAATTCGGGATGAATATATAATTTCATTCTTGATTGAGTATGATATCGGAAATGTAAGTTTGAATGCTTTCCGGTTGAATGCGATACCGAAGCTAAGTAAATTAATATTCAAAATTTCAATTTGTCGGTTAAGCCGTACTCTCGAAATATCCAATTTTTTAACATATATAAAATTACTTTTCCTATTGAATAGAAAGTTTTTTATTAAACATTTTATTTCATACTGATAAAATGAACTTCATATTGCGAATGTTTTTTTAAACTTTTTTCATCCCTCCGCGCTCTTTCACAATTTCATTTTGAAATTTTTTACTCTCGCTTATTTTTTAATGAAAAATCACTTTTTAAAACCCTCCTGTGCTCGAGATATCTCGCGATGAAATTTGTTTTCCACGTACAGCTATCGAATGCCCAGAAGGGTTAAAATAAAATTCAATTTAAAAAAATCTTCAGCTGTAAAACGAATACGTACTCCTCGTTAGATAACCAGGAGGATCAACGTACTAGGCCGCGGAGGGTGGTAGAGTCAATAAAAATAGAAATTTCCTCCGCGGGGCTTTATACGAGCATATTGATTCTGGCGAGCGGCTGGAATCGAGCCCGCCGAGGTGACGTAATGCGTAAGTTGCCCTTTACGTGGAATTTGCCGAGACGCGATTAAATAAAAAGTTCCGTGGCACTTTCGGTACTTCGTTCGGTACCGGGGTAATTGTACAGCTCCGATACTCTGTTTTTATATTCTCCCTCGACCTTTCCGCGCTCGTATTGCCTTATTTCTCAGCGGAAACGTTCAGGCTTGACGATAATTACCCCATTAATCAGCGCTTATTTTGAAATCGATACTTATACTTAGCCAAAGTGTTTGAATTTCAGTAGCGGAAATAATTTTTTTAAATTGCAGGTGTACGAAAATATTTATTTAAAATAAATTATATTTGAGGGTTACAGTTTATAAGATTACCGTACGTACATTTTCTAGTAAAAAAAATCTCTTACTATGTGAAAAAGTCAAAACCACGTGATTCTGGTGAAAACTGAGACAATCGAGCTTTTTCATAAAGTAATTTATCACTAGAATGGATTTTTTACTCTTTCGCATCGTGCAAGATGATCAACAAACCCCATTATTTATATTATATAAACAATCCATGAATATTAACTAGTGACAGAGAGAGAATGAATGGGTGAAACCGAAAGCTCATAGGGAGTAACGAGATCCGCGGGAAAGCGCGCCGCTATAAGAAAAAGCGTCGGTTTAACCCAGTTCGATAATTGCAGCGTCTGCAGGGCTCCGGAGCGGGTGGGTTGGGCAATGCCAAGTCGGCAGGCGCCGCGAGGAAACCGCGACCAAGTACGAGGTGTAATATTGCTTACCTGACGTATATCCTCCTCCATCTGCATCTGAATGTCGGCCGCGAGACGTGAAAATAGAAAAGACGCCGTGATTACAGTGCCGCGACTGCGTACAGTCGACCGGACAGGCGAACTACAGAAGCGAGAGATGCGTACGAAGCTTTGCGAAAGAAGCTCAGCGGTAAGTATGCGCGCGCGTTTTTTTTTTTATCCTCCGGCTTTGCGAACGGCAGCCCGAGTCCTTGAGGACTGGCTCGCCGGGAAATTTCATTTGGATGCTGATGAAAGAGGCCGGGGATGACGTCTCGAGTCTCTCCCCTCGGGTTAAGGGAGAAAAACGAGAGAGCTCGAGTTCGGGGGGTTTTGCTTTAAATTTCGCCGGCGGGATGTTAATAATTCGTAGGTTTGTCTTTTTTTTGTTTTTTGTTCGAGCGAGCGCTGCTGCTGACTACTTTTTAACGCGCTTATTAGTTTTTGCAAGCTTTCTTGGAAAAGCTGTAGGGGGTGACATTTATGCAGAATTTTCTTTATTGATGAATTTCCATATTTTTGAAGAGAGGTTTTTGTAATATTAAATAAACATTTTTCCTTTTTTTTTAATTTAGAAGGTGAAGAATTTCATGCAGAATGTAAAATTTTGTAATGAAATGCATATACAAATGCAAGATGTTAACATTTAAAAGCAATATATGAAAATATTTCTAGCAAGTCAGGTGGTGAAAATTAAAAATTCAAATGACGACGTGGTAGAATCTAATTAAATTTAACAAATGCAAGTGAAAAATACATTTCCCCTGAGCAAGTAGAATATAGCTGGGTATAGTCAGCCATGTACTGTATGCATGCACGCCATTATGTTCAGACCTCAATCAGGTTCTCTTCTTAGAGTACTTTGCTATTTAGTAACATGAAAATTAAAGAAGAACTTCATTTCAAACTAATTTTTGATTCAGAAAGATAGTACTTAACTCATTAAAAAGTTGAGATAAAACTTTGAGAAGAGATAAATAATCGTAAGAAGCTTTAAATCTGCCACATTTTTAACTCAAATAAAAGTTGTATGTATCAAGAGGAAATTTAAATTTGAATCGACGCATCATCGCAAAAATACAGTATTATCCCTTTTCCTCACGCTACCATATACGAATCGACGTAAATTAATCGAAATAAAGTTGACGCAGGCAAATCGCTTCCCGCCATTCTCGCCTCTCGTGACGATTAAGACAATGAAATCTCGATCCCTCGGGCGGAAATCGTCGGAAAATTCGCTCATCGCAGATAAGATCGAGAAACTTGAGTAATCCGCGGGCGGTCTGTCGCGATTCAACTTTCAGCGCTAAAAGCGCTTATTTTCGCGGGATAAAATAAAAGCGCTGCGACTCCCGGCCCCGAATTCAATTTATTCCGAGGATGTACGTCCGCGGAAAGGCACCGGGGTAAGTCCATCTGGCGATAAAGTCAACGTCTTAAGCTTTAGCTTTACGGTCGAATAAAATTGATTTCATTTCGTCGAAATGAATCCGCCCAGTTGTTCACCGTGGGAGAAAAGGAGAACTAACACGATCTTTTCTCGGTTTAATGGCTTCGTTAAAAAGTAACGGTGATTAAAAATTCTCGACGTTTGCGGCTGGTTTAGCAATCTCTTTTTTCCTGAAAGCGTGATTTAGTCTTGAACTGCGAAAAAATAAATCAATTAATTCGAGGGAAAAATGATTCAGATTTAATTTTAAGCAGCTTACGCTAGCCAGAAGTTACTCGAAATGAGAGCTTTTCGCTCATTTAATTTTAAAAGTACAAAGAAAGATATAAGAAATTTTATCTAAGAAAAGGAGTATTTTTTTAAATAAAGTACGGAGAAATACTGCACAGTAAAAAAATCAGAAAGTATTCTCTACCGTGCATAAATAACATTGTTTTTAAATTCATATAGTCTGGAGTGCTCTAGTTATGTACCAGGGAAATGAAACCATAATTCATGGTGTAAATTGCAGGTCAATGTATTCAATTCGAAGCACATTGCAATTTACCATTATTTATCCCTTGCAAATTTAGCTCGGGAAAGAAATGACTTTATATGAAACAGAATTGCATGCACCCAGAAAAAATTACTGTATAACCGACAGCAAATATGCATTCTATTTTTATCTCGATTTTTATACACAATTGCATTTTTAAATAACCAGTGACTAGTACAATCTGTATATAGCCATCTATTTCATTTCATTTCAAACTTAAACAAACACCATCTTTCAAATTTCGCGATGTATATTTACTTACGTACAAAAAAGGCACGTACATACTGAACCTATTCCAATAACATTGTATAGGATTGTAATAGTAACGACGTGACAACTTTTTAATGAAAAGTATACATCGGAACTGTAATAGTTTCCAAAAAAGTAAAAACAAAAAAATAAACCGACGTAAACTAACATCCAAGTTTCGTAAGAGTTTCGTAAGAAGGTGCAGGTCTCGGGGCAGCCGTAGTTTGGCGCAGCGAGGTGCGCGAGCGGAATTCCCGGCTTAAAAGTAAGTCCGGACAAATGAGCGTCGCGGGAGCGAGCCGCGAGTTTTCCAATCGTCGCGGTATCCTGGGTGCGAGCGGGCGAGCGCGGAAGGCCGCGCCACGTCAATGTGGGTCAGACGAGCGCCGCGGCGCAGAGTCGTCCTGACCTACATGTCGCCGCTGCCGCCGCCGGCTGCACGTGCAAACGCGTGACGTCACGGCGCACCCCCGCCGCTGCGTACCTGCCTGCACCCCGCCGATTTCTTTTCTTCTTTTCGAGTCGGAGGGGGAGGGGGCTTTCGTGATTTCCAAAGTGGCTCCGATTTTTTCGAACGGAACGCGATGAGTGGTCGGTTTGATTGTTCAGCGGCTCGATGGAGGGAAGAATGAATAGCCGAATCGTTGACTTATCGGCAGGATTCTTTGATTATTCGAGGTGTCTTGTGTGAATTCACATATTTTTTTATGGTAGTTAGTTTTTTATAAAGGTTTTAATTGAGTTTAGTGATTTTTATTTCATGTTCCTTATAATTCGAACAATTATTGTGCCAAAATTTAACATAAATAACAATGCATGTACATTGTACCTAATGTACGTGCAATTATACAGCTGCATGTGCTTATTCAGAGAATTTTTCATTTTTCCGAAAAAAAAGTGGTCAATTTGGGTTCTACTGGCCTCAAAAAGCTCGGGCAAACATAATTTCGGCAGAACTGAAAAAAAATTGCTGTTTCGAAATAGATTTTTCACTTTACATAGTAGCAAACTTTGAGTTTATTTGAGTCCCACGGGATTCTTCAATCACAGAAACATACACAGTATCCTCATAAAAAATGCATAAAATTTTTTTTACGCTTCAAAGAAATATAGAAAAATATCAAAAAGCCATAAGAATAAAAAAGTGATCTTTACAGTAACGTATAAAACCGCCTCCAAGATAAGCTGTAGTTTGAAAATCAATATTTACTCCGGAATCTTCAAACAACAATAACTCAAAATATGGCCTGTGCCTGTTATCAGCGAGGCGCCAGGAGTGGCACTATCGCCGGGAAGTTAACTCTTGGCGCTCCCCAGTTGTTTCTCTAAATAATTTGCCGCCAAATGGATATTCTCGGGAGGCCGAAGTAGATTTCCGCGGCGGCAGGCGAAAAAAGCCGAGATAAGGAAGGCAAGAGCCTCGACTTGGCGTACACTTGTTGCGAAGAAGCTGCCAGATCGACCAAACCACGGAAGTACGTCAGATGAGGCTTCGTTTTCGTAGCTATTTCCCCGTCACGTCAGATTTGTCTACTCACATCATCAGAGAATACTAATTTTAGTAATTAACTAAATTAGTTACAAATTGTTTTTTTTTATTACAATTTGAGATTTGTAGGATCCAGATTAAAATAGAAACTTTAAGAGACAGTTTTTTTCAGCAGTCTTATCAGGTTTTTATCTGTACCTACTCACTGATTTTTATTCGTATTGAACAAGCGATCGCCAATGCATTAACCACAGAATAAATAACCCGCCAGAGTATGCGCCTACAGCTTAATGAAAGAAAAGTGGCTACAAAGGTTTTATTAAAAAGTAATGTGCAGCGGCAGCGGGGGATTTGATTGAGAGCCGGCGCCGATATAAGGAATAGTTTGTGGGCGTTGCGAATTTTATTGCGCTTTACGAGCGCCGGTAGCTTTCCAGCGGCTGAAAGCGCGATATTTATTGTCTCGCTGGATGGAGCTGACGCGCGCTGGCGCAGCCCATCCGCTCGAGATTTCCTCCGCAGCTTACGACCTCTCTCCCCGCGAAGTGCGCGCCTCTCAAGGAATCGCGATTTTTCCGATCGCCCGCTCGCGCCAGTCACCTTGACATCTCGCCTATAAAACTCGAAAAATCCGTTTACCTCCTTTTTTCATCTCATTTATTTACCCCGGTATTTATTTATTGATTTATCGGAGCGAAAACGAAATAGAGGACTGCGAGGAAAGCCGCTGCCGGGGGTACGAAACTGAATTACCATTATTCGACCTTCGCCGCGGCTACCTATGGAATACGGAAATTCGATAAATCTAGCGAAAAATAATCCGGGCTCCGGTTGGTAATAAATTCAGTGAAATCGCGAAATTAGCATTTAAATTAAGCGACGGGCAAGAGTCGAGCGCGTCTTCGCGGCGAAAATCCGAAACAAGTAGTGCGGGCGGGAATTAGGTCAGCCCGCGCGCGCCGGGAGGAGCAGCCGTCATAAAAACTCATTAGATCGCGGCCCGAAACTTTTCGACGCGCGAGTACAATGTAAACAGCGAAATCACGGCGAAAAATTTCTCCTCGTGTGCGCGGACAAAGGTGTCGCGAAAATTCCACACCGTCGCAGCGTCTCGACTCCGCCGTGCCCTGCTCCACATCTAAGTCAGCCCTGATCTCCCGAGTACGCGGCCCGGTCAAGTTTTGCAATCTGAATTATTTACGCGGCCGGCGCGATCCCCGTATCATGAATTTTTATCAGCCCCCGGGACGGGATCGAATAAACCGCAAGACAAATACAACCGGCCGCCGGGAAGAAAGACGGGGGATCGCCGCGGGATCGCTCGGTGAATAACAAACACCTGGACGCGCGAATTTGATAAAGGGGAGCGAGACGCGCGCGTGCGGAGGAAATTTCTTTTTTTTTCTTTTTTTGAGATTCCTGCGCGCTTTTATTTTGACGTTTCACCGCGGCTGAGAGTTTACTTTCGGCGGGGAGCGAAAGTATATACACTTACAGATGAGCCGCGGCTTTCGCTCGCCGAGTATTAAATTTTTCCGCCGACGGCGGGAAGCTAAAATATTGTTATTCGCGGGTTTACTTTCTTAACGCAATTTGTTCCGTTATTTGTGTTCTCAATATTCCTTGATACTCGTTTATTCTTCAAACAGGAAATATCTATTATCCTTTATCGCACAAATTTTAGTATTACTGAGCTATAGACTTGCAAGTTTCGGAGATCGTTATATTTGATCAGTTTATTCATTAATTTTACTTATGGAGTGTAATTTTTTCACAATTAAACCATAAACAATTGATTATTAAGAAATAAATCATTTTCTTATCCTACTGCTTCTATAAGGGGAAATGTGCACATACGAATGAAAGAAAACTTTATCAATAAAAAATCCAACCAATGTGGAAAAAGTCCGTTATAAAGCGAGTAAAAATAAAGCAAAAAGAGAAGAGGAAAGGCGCAAAAGCAGTGAAAAGGTTCACACATGCGTAGCGCTTGCTTTATCGCGGGGGCAATTCAGCACTTAGCACGCGGCGCGGACTCGAGCTCGGCACGCGAGCGGAAAGAAAGCAGCCTCGAGGTGACGCGTGGAACAAAGCCGACTCTGGACATTTTTTTATCAGGATAGCCGGCAGCGTGCCTGCGATGCAGCGGAAAGCACAGGCTCCACCGAGCAAGAGAGAGAGAGAGAAGCTCGGCTTATCGATTTACCTGATTGTTCACCTGCAACGTCGACGGGTCTTTAGTGTTTGTGTGTGACGTGTTCTGTTGCTCGAATGTTCGCAGACATGTAAAAACAAGGTTAGTATGGTTATTGTTAAGTGTAGCTGTGTGATTGGAGTCAAAGCAGTGCTTTGTTTTTCACGAGGTGTGAAAGCCGCGTGTTACTTTTTTTGTTAATTTTAATTGTATATATGTACAAAGGGGGTACGAATTCGTTTCAGAGAGTGCAAACGAAACTGCTAGCAAAAAAGCAGTAGATTCAACTTTCTTTATTTTACTAATTATCCTACGACAGACACAGTCAACGTGTACCTTTTTATCGCTAAAAAAAATTCTCTTAGTGCAGCGTATTGCTATGAAACGCCCGTCCTCCATATTTCGAACTCGAGCTTTATCATTTTTTTTTTAAATTCCGACAAAAAATTCTTTTGTGAAAAATGTCGCCAGCTAATTGACAAAGCGTTCATGCATATTGAACGGCTGGTAGAAAAAAAAATTTCGACGAAACGAAAAAAAAGAAGCGCGTCGCTCGCCCGGTCTATAACGAAGAAGCCAGGGCGACCCGGAGTTCCGGCGGCGTGTTTACGGCCGGCCTCGGCCGTTGGGTCGGCCCCGTGGTAGGGATGCGCGCGACACGAGCAAGGAAAAAAAAGAGTACTATCGATTTTGGCACCTCCTCCGTGGTCTGCGCAAGGATGCGCCTGCTAATGTTTATTCGACGTGCGAGCCGGGGCTGATCGAAAGCATCGCGAGCTTTCGATTCGCTGACTTGCGAGGCGAGGTTGGTCAATTCTGCTGGACTCAAGAGCTTTACATGCTAATGTGAATACGAGGTGTAAAAATTGTTGATGAATTGTATATAGGACATTTTGTGCTAATCAAACCTATTTCATTTAAATAAAAGAAATATTGCTTACACCATGTTGTATTTACAAACAAATTCTAATGGCTTTGTACGAGTGTCGTTGATTAAGTCACAAATCACAGAAATCAAACTTGTATTAAAGAAAAATAATCAACAATTTTCGGAATCACTGCACGCGTCGTCAATTATAGATAAAATGATTAACCCTCCAATAGGTAGGGATAAAACCCATCAAAAGTTGTCAATCAGTTCGTAAGTCTAACAAGAAAAGTAAAAGTTTCCGCCGCGTCTGCGTGTAAGGTGCGGGAGCCCCCTGGTAAGCCTTGCCCCGGCGCGGTCCCCCCTGCGTCTGGGGCGTTTCGCGTCTCGCTCCTCCCGATCGTCCTTGAAAGGTCAAGGGACAAGCTCTGCGCGCCTAATATCGATCGGGCGCGTGCGCCTAGCGCGCGGGCCGCGGTAAAGCGCGCGGCCTAATTAGACGACACGTGCGGGAGCAGTCGCTCCCTCGCCCTCTCGGGCGCTCGCGAAAATTCTTTAAAAGGGCCAACGCTCGAACGATGGCCCCATCAATTCCGGTTAAACGTTGGAAAGAAAAACAGCGACGTAAGCCGAACCCTGCGGGCACTTCGGGGAGCCGGGGCACTCTGCGCCACAAATAAAAGCTACTTTGCAATGATAAAAGCTTCGAAAGCTCGGTTCATCTTTTTTTTATTCATTCCTTGCCCTGGTAGAAATTGAACTCATTTATTACCTAGTTAATAGGCAGTGAAATTGTAAATGGGCAAAAAATAGAGTAGCTTTTTCCTTGTGATGAAATGCTTTTTCAAATAATACTGTTATTCCATTTAATCTGAAAAAATAGATAAAAAGCATAAAAACAAAGACAAATAAATTTCATTACTATTCGTATTGAAAAGACAAAAAGAGATATAACATTCATTTACTGTTAAACAATGAGTTGAATTAACAATTTTATACTTTGTATTCTAGTAAATGTACAAGTAATACTCGAAAAAGCTTTTCATTGATGTACAACAAGCCAATCGTTACGCGTTAATTAGCATACTCTCTAAATAAACTTTTTTCTGCTAGTGTAACATTGTTTATACGATTTTTATGAAATTCACTATGAAAATAGTAATTAAACCCGAGAATATTTCTATATCATTTAATCTTAATTCGTTACAAATGCCGCAGTATCGTCCACTCGGCACTTAATCGAGATTATTTTCCGTCGTCGCGCGGTGACCTTTTCAATTAAGCGCGAGCCCGCGCCCGGCTAAAATTGCAGCAGCGGCGCTGGCTTTCGGTGGACGAAGAGAATGCCTGGGGACGACAAAGTAAACAGACGCGCGCGCGCAATCTGCGAGAACAGCTCGAGATGGCTTCTTTGTGCGGACGGAACAAGCGCCGCAGTTTTCAGAGGAGGACTCTCGCGAGTCTCTTCGCACGCCCTTCCACGTATTTTTTTCCTCTTTTTTCTGCGACGTAATTCGCCCCGCTAAGCGATTCGAACGGTCGCGCGAAAATTTAAGTGGGCGATCCGGTGAAATTTCTATTTTACGTTATAAATCCGTAACGCATCAATTTCCGTGCGACTTTTGCCGCGACGCTGGAACAAAGATTTACGGCCGAGACGCCAAGATGCATAATTCAGCATTACGCCACGGAAAGATTGTTTCACTGTTATAAATGCCTCGCATTTCCGACGAAGCGACAGAAGAAAAATCTAAAATTTAGCGAACACACGGGGATGAAAGTCGGTCGGTCAAAGCAAACAACGAGCAAATGTCTAAAACAGACGAAAAAAAGTTATGAGTTAGTAGCGACGGAATAGGTCGATCGGCACGAGGTGTCGGCTTCAGTCCTCGTGATCCGCGTACGTGTGCAAGGGCCGGCGAGGCGCGAGCGAGAAAGAAAAAGGGGGGGAGAACGAGAGGGTAGGAGGGTGGGAGAGAGAGGCGCGCTCACTTTCCCTCGGCGGGCGCGCAGGGGCTGCGTCTCGCTCTGGCGCGCGCTACTAGGCGGCCGCCACTCGCGGATCAATACCAACTGTCCCTATTCTTCAGAGGGGGCCGCACGCTGCCCGCGATCGCCCCCGCGACCGCTCGTGGACGATGAACTAGACCCGTTTTTTTGCGCGCGCGACCGCGGCTCTCCCGTCATTTTTTTTTACTATTTCATATTTCTTATTTTGCTTTTTTTAAAACCCTGTATTCGTCCCTTTTTTAATGGGCTTAAGGATGGTTCGCAGACTCGCTCCTGCCCGCCTCATATTTTTCAGTTTCGCCGTGGCTGTGCGCGCGACGCAGAAACAATAGATTACAGTTTGTTCTAACGAGCAGTGATTATTCTTGGCTTTTTAATCAAGAGCTACTGTTTGCTCTGGCGTTGGCGAAAAAAAAAGAAATAATTTTTGTGGCGAATGGAAGCCGGCGTTGGATTCTAATTTAAACTATCCTGATTGCAACTGATGACAAATCTTCCCTCGCGCCTGCGAACTTAATCTTCGGAGGATCATCCGTTGGGGTTTTACGCGCGTCATATAAATTATATACTACGTGTATTATTTTTTCAGGGATTAAGGGGATAAGAAAAGTCTCGGTCACTGCTACCAAAAATTACTTCCCCCGGTGATTCCTTTAACCCGAAACTAATCCTATTAAATACCCGCTGTTATTAAATTACGAAAATTGAATTTCACCCAAAAAAAATGCGCAGTCATTACATTACCTAGAAGCTGACGTGAAATTCCCGCATTTCGTGGCGCCTAACAGACGTTCGATTTGTCCGCCCGACGACGTTTAATTAGCGAGTCAACGACGCGCGGGGTGCATTCATCCACTCGCTAATACGGAAGCTTCTAGCGGCCACTGTTGTTGCGCAGCACATGCGCGGCGCTGTAGGTGAAAATATACACGCGCAGCGCCGTGCGGTGCGAATTAGTTATAATCAACGGCTTTGTCTTTTGTGATTAGCTGGATTTTGCAATTGTCGTTATACTGCTCAGAAAG
>UXGC01000214.1:0-225994 GCA_900480045.1 Eurytoma adleriae
TATACAGGCTGTTACCCAGTGATTCGTCCCCTTCTGCCCATTTGAACGTACTCTTCTATAAGCGTCTATATTCGTTGTCTCTGTCACTCCCGCCCGTCAGAGTCCGCACCATTTTTCGCGAGGCTCCCCGCTGGCTTGGGGGGCGGCCCACGGTGCATCGGATCCGCAGGAGGCGATCCGACTAGGCGGGAAAGATCGTACGGCCCGCTTTATCGAGTGTATCGATCCCCCGTTTTCGCCCCGCGTTTTCGCTCTTCCTATCTGTACGTATATATTTGCAACACTTACGTCACGTTGTATTTACTAACGACGATGCAGCACTTTCACTCCGGTTTAGTTTTTCGCCGCGGCGAGTGCAGCTATTATCGCGCGCCCGCCAATATCATTACCGCGTCGTTATCCTAATCCTCGGTCGGCGATTAGTGAGTAATACGACCGCATTCGCTGCCCATTGTTTATTGTGCCCCGTAAATTTGCGTCCCTAATTGATTTCCTCGTTCACGGTGACTCCTCGCTTTGTTTTTTTTTCGTGCGCTCTTGGCCTTCGTCGAGGCTTCATTCATCGCGCGATTTGCCTTCGTGTTTAAAGGGCTTCCCCGGCAGTCGATAATGGGGCGTAAATGTTTGACGTGAATGACAGTTACGCCTACCGCGGCTCCTTTTGTCTCTCTCGCACTGCCTCCGTGTTTCCCTGTCGGGTCTGTATTCCTCCTTGCTCACTAAATGTGGGCACTCGACGTCGACCACCGGAGTAATTGGTGTACCCCGAAATTTTTGCGTTTTTGGCAGATCGACTTCAGTCCTGTCTCACGCGTTGCACGAACTCGTGTGCTCTTGCATCATAGGCATGCAGTGATTCACTTTATTGAAGTTAATAGAGATAGATATCAGTGTAGTGGATTGTTCTTTGCATTCGTGCGTTGCTTAAAAAAGTTGTGCCGTTTATCAATGTTCGGTTATTGAATGGTGTTTGTTGTTTCAGGGTCAAAATGGGAAGGAGACAGTACTTCTCATTTCGCATTGAGACCTGTCATCCTTGCGACGACGACAAAACATCCACCACTCACTTACTTGGATTAAAGACCCGAAACTAAGCAACAGTAACAAAATTTGATCACACACTGTTGCAATAAGCCTAACAAAAAAGAATACTAGCAATACTAAACTTTCAACAGGGTCAAGCAAGTTTTAAAGAAATTTTTTGGTGGTGGAACTCAACGAAGTCACAAATTAAAAGGACAGACAACGCTACTTCGCAACAAGGTAAACATCTTTTTTAAATACAATATTTTAATGAAGAGCGATTATTAAATTTGTTACTTATAGTTATAATTAAAAAATTAACAATCTTGATTTTTTTTTAGTTTTATAACTAATATTAATAATCTTAATTTCTTTTTACCAGAAACAATGTTACTGGAATAAAAGAGAGAGGATGATCACCCCGGGGCCACTCGAGCACTGGAGAATTCGTGGGTCCAGGAGGAGATTCTCCGGTTTGGAGGAATGAGGAACCCGGCGTTGCACCTGGTCGGGATAGCGGCGTCCCCTGGTGGAGGAGGGGTATTCGGTACCAGGGCCGAGGAGGAGTTGCGCCAGTGGCTGGAGCAGCGCCTGGACGCTTTGGGGATAGACCCAGTGGCGTACTCGCGCTTTGTACTCAGCCTTCTGCGTCGCCCCGACTCGGCCCTCACTCCTCCGCTCGATGTAGCCAACACCGGCCGCAACGGAGGAGGCGGACGTCGCTCGAGAGCCAGGCCCCGGACCAAACTGCCACTCCAGGGTGATAGGGAGCAACGCCGTGCTGTCGTACAATGCCTTACAAGTGCTGCTGATCAAGTGAGTCATCCAATCCTACACAAAAGACTTCACCATTCAGTTCAGTTGGAACTTATTTTATAATTGCTATAAAATAAAGCTTTCTAGCTTATGAAATTGTAAATTTTGTTTTAAATTTTCATTTTTTTTTTTTTAACAAACGATTCATTTGCTATTGCAGAAGTGTGGAGTTGAGACTTTGGTGGACGAGCTGTGCGCCAAATTGAAAGATCTAGAAGGTGGCGATTCAAAAGATGAGCAGGAACAACTAAAAACTGCCACTGATGGCGAGGCAAAGGTTCCCTTCGAGACTCTCACTCCCCGGGACCGGGCTCTGAGATACTACGCGGCATTCCCGGCTCTGCAACCTACTACCCCAAAAAAGTTTCCTCACCGGAAAGAACGAAACTTAAGCAACAACAACAACAATAATAACAATAATAATAATTGTAATAATAATAATAATAAGAAGAACAACGGTATCAGCAACTACGGTAACAATAATAACAACAATAACAAGACCCGCCAGAAGAAAAACAAGATTTCCATCGTAAGTTTTACAAAATTAAGCTTAAAAAAATTTAAAGGCATTTTATTAACAAGTATATTAATAATTTGTTTGTATTCTTAGCAGGCTACTGACTTGCAGCTGACAGACGAGAAAGAAGATTTCGGATTCGCCAAATCGATGGAGCGCGAGAGGGAAAAAGAACAAGAGCTTGCATTGGATCAATTACGATTGGCACAATTGCAGGCTAAATTCGACGAGAGCCTGGAGGCATTGTGGGACACTGGTCCAGGAAACTCTCAGGGTACTGACTCAATATGGGCAGCTCCGTCGCTCTCGATTCCATCCGGGCCAGCTTGGCCCACGGACACCGCCGATGCGTCGTTCCCCATGATTACCCTCGAGAAGAGTACAGCGGAAACACCGCTGTACGATGATGCATACATCGACGACTCACCGTTGATTCCGTGGGACGTTGATCTGTTCAGCATCGAGGACTACGCAGAAGAATCCGGAAGCAAGGAAAAGACTCGTAAGTTTTCATCGCTTTTAAGTAACTATTGATTTTAACGACAAGGTAGTGATAATCACGGTCATTTAATTTACAATTTGTAGAAGGCAATACGTCATGGTCAGATACAGCTGGAGATGGACCTTGGTGCTGGGGTGGTCTTGGTAATATAGCAGCGCTGGGTCGCAGCCCCCGCACAGGCAGCTGCTTCTTTCCGGTTGTGCCGTGCAAGAGCCCTGTTACCATTGGCAAAGAATCCTGTTTGCAACAAAAGGTCTCTAGTGTAACCGAACCCGATGAAGATCTGCTGACTTCCGCCCGCACGCACTTTCGCCCAATCAAAGAGGATGGTCATTGGGCCGACGGAACCACTTTTCCTGTCAACAATACCCTCGAGCGGGTCACATATCGCAGGTAACTAAAACACTTGTTGGATTTTACTAACAAAGTTTTACAAATCTGTTTCATGAAAGATGCAAGCTGAGATTATCAATCTTGTCAGCTACATCTAATTATAAAAGGAAGCTAATGAATATGTTATTGATAAAGGAAAATGGACTATCCAGGATTTAATTAATTTTAATTAATTAATGATGCAGTCATATTGACAAATCAAACTAATGTACAAGATTTTGAATTGCGTCAAAGGTCAATCGTAGGAAAATAATGTTGTTCCTAAATTTATTCTTTATTCCTTTTCTACAGGTCTGAATCGGGAAATTTACTGTACCTTCCCGGCGGTGAAAGCCCTTACATGGAGTATCGAGAGAGTATGAACACGTCGGTCGGCGCTGTGCCCTCCAATCTCACTCTAAAATTTCGAGTGCGTCAGTGCGACAAGAGCATACAGACGGAACCCATACGTTCCCCGGTAAAGCGCAGAATTCTCTCGGAGCAGGATCGGTTGTATTACTCGCCGAACGCTGCTGAGGAAGCCAGTGTAATCGACAACGAGGAGGTTGAAAAGGATTCTTTCGATCTGGAACAGGTGGGCTGGGATCAGTCCGCAATGCTCTTGCGAAACGAAAGAAAAAGGTACTTAACTATTATCAATTCCGAGCTTACGTAGCGGCGACGACTCGGAAGGTGTTCAATTTAGCGGACGATTATAATGAGGCAAAAACGTTTTAATTTAGAAGGCACAGTAGCAGCTTCAAGTCTCGGCCTCTCACAGTGTTGCGCCCACTAACACTGTGAGGCCGATCCAAAGCGTTGGACCTATCGGGAGCGTGATCCGTCGTAAGCAGCAACAAGTTGTGTTTTAGTATAGTAATTCGTCGCAGAATGGGTAAAAGAAAAATAAGTCGTTTAAAGAAATCAGGCACAGGGGTCCTCTTGGCATGTGGAATTTGTTATGCATGAACCCAAGAAGGCATGGTCAGCCCCTTGCCAATGAGCATAACACAAATGCAAACGCGACGACCAGATGGATAAATATCAATTTATTTAGAGAATTCAATTAACGTTAACTCTGATCCCTCACGCGAGAAAAGAAAAAAAAAACAAGAAAAGGAAGAAAAAAAATTAATATACACGTGTATACCTCATACCTCGTTTCTTGCGAGAAGTTGAAGGGATTTTTAAAGAAATCGTAGTAAGAGTGAATTTCCGATTTTTAGTTTATAAAGTTTTACCTTTTTCTTTCTCTTTGAGTTTTTCGTTCTTTCTCCCTCGAAAAATATATAAAGGTTACGTCTAAGACGATGGCCACAATCCGTGGTGTCTGATAGAAATCGAACCTATCCGAACCTGCATTATTACTTTTTTTGTTTCTCGTTTAGCACTCAAACCAATTGCAACACGTGAGAATATGCAGAGTATCGACTTATATTAAACGCTACTTGCAAAAAAAACATTAAAGTAAAAAAAAATTAAAAAAAAGACAAAATAAATGAGGGAAAGAAAGAAAAAAAGCGATAGGAATCAGAAATGTAGAGAATATGAAAAAAAGAAAAAAAAACAAAAACTCAACATTTGATTGCTTGCAGAAGACTTTATTGAAAAAAAGCGGCACTTTGATAAGAGGAAAGCAATGAAAAGTGCTATTTAGTTTTCTTGTTGTTTTCCTTAATTATTAATGAATTTACGATAATCGTATTCCCTAATTATAATTTAACTCCCTATAGAACATTAACACTATCCCCCCAAAGAAACCACGGGACATTACCTCAATACCTTCCTATTACCCGTTCGACGACCCTTCTTCCCCTTATTCCCTACCCAAACTCCGTCTCCCGAAAACCCGAAAAAGAAGCAAAGTAACACAAAAAAACTTACATGTATGAAAAAAGTGTATTTGTAAAAAAGGGGTATTTCTCTTGAAAGGAATACCGGCAAAAAAGGTTGAGAAGTGACCGAGAGAAAAGTCACACGTAGAGAACGATTGCCTTTTGCCGGATTATAGGCTTTGTGGTGGTATCGTGTATTGGATGTATATGAAAGTGATGCGTCACATTACGCAAGAGGCACTTCAGAAAAATTATTAAAGGAGATGGATAAAAAAAAGAATCATTTAACAAAAGAGTGCCCGTACCGTCGACTCGGCGGAAATAAAAGATTTAAAAAAAAAAAAGAAAATAAAGAAGCAAATGCAGATGTTGCAATCAAAGCACGTTTCTTTGACAATTTTGAGCCTTTTTTGAAATTCGTCGAAGAAAAATCGAATAGCGAAATAGTAGGAATGGAAAGAAAATTTTATTTCACTTGTCTTGTTGATAATTAATTATGGTTGATTTTTTTTTATGTAATTTTTGAAGCTCTGTTCTGTTATTTTACTTAAAAGACGTTAAACTCGCCGCAATTGAAAAAGAAACCGTCAAAATTTTTACAACTTATTCGAAAGTTGGTAACGTTTACAGGATAATATAGAGCCAACTTTTAAAAAAAGTTCGTTTATATTTTAAATTCAGAGCCACTAAAGAGCATATTTTTATTTTTTAGATGAAATAACAAATAATAAAAATAAACTACGACTAAACTATGCTAATATTGTAGAATCTGCCAATGTATTATTTCATTATTTCATGGTTTAAGCAGAAAGAAATCAATTTATTTTAATTGGCAAAAAAATCTGTGACACGTTCTAAAAATTATTGCAATTTTCAAAATAAGAAGTTTAATAGAAGAAACCTCTTACGTTGGTGAAAATAATTCATTGCATTTTTCGAATCCACCTGTTTTTTTATAACAGAGAAAAAAAAATAAATCACGAGGAAGTTTATAAAAAGCGATGTAAATTTTCTTACCGTAAAATGTAAAAAAATTCGATGGATTGTAAAATGATGGAAATGATAAAATAAAGTTAATGCAGACTAAAGTCAATCTGCTGTATTTAATTATTTCACCCAATGCCACATCACATCATTCATAAAGTGCAATTGAATTTCGTAAACAGACAGATCGATTGCGAAAAACAGTCACGCGCCGTTTTGCGGGCGAGCAATTAATGTACGCTCGATTAGCTACGACTCGCTTAAAGTTGCAGTTTTAAATGTTTATTTTGGTGCGATTGAACTTCAATTTTAAGGAAACGATCGATTTTATTTTTTTAAAGTGTCGCTCGTAAAGGCGATCGATCCTGGCCTGTAGGTACTTAAAGTAGAAGAACTCGTAGATTAGAGTTACGATAGCAACTGATATGCCGAAGGCAATCATGAAAAATGTTCCGCTGAGGTTTCCCAGTAGCATACCGGTGGTTGCCTCGTCGTAGTCGTTGGTGCATTTTACTACTTTTGGGTTGTTTTTCCACCATTTGTCCTCTATATATTGCATCCGCCTGTTTGACTTTAGCTCAAAAATTCTGAATATAGAAAAATTTCGCAGTTAATAGACACAAACTGATTAATGTTGTGATGTTAAATTAATTATGTAATTGAAGTATTAGAAGAAAGTAATACACCAATCAGTTCGTTATCACCATAAAAAGTTTTTTACGCTATTTAGAACTAATTGAAGTAATTTTTGTGAAATTAATTAAATAACCGAAATGTTTTGCTACGATTTTTATTACTCACACATTGTCGAATTTTTCTTTAAGCGATGAATTTTTCCGCAAAGCGATGGCGTAGGGTTTTTTCGAAAATTCCGGTCCAATCTCTTTGAAACTGCAATTGGTCATGGCTATAAATTGTACATCCGAAGCTTCGGTAATTAATGAAAATTTTGGATAATCGTCAAATTTTTTCAAGGCTTCTTGTAAACTGTCCAAGCGCCCTCCAACGTCTAAGGCGGAATGTATTTTGATATACTTGTCACTCAGAGGATATTCCCAAACGGCTAATTTAGATCTTTCCTGGGGCGTGAGGCTGTCGTTCAATGACATATCTTTCCAGATCCTAATAATAATTCTTCGTTTAATGTTTTTATAACATACTTAATTGTTTAATGGTATATCAAATAAATAGTGTAAGAATTCAGAAAGTGATCACCTCATCAAAAAAATTATTCTTTTGGAATAAAATATCTAATTTTATTTACAATTTAATAACTTAAACACGCAATTTTTTATTTTTAAATTTTTAGTTATTGGTAATATGTTTTTTGAGGATTGATTATGTAAGAACTTAAAAGTGTATTATAATTTTCTATTGACTTAAGAAGACCGTAAAGTTAATTTTTTATAAGCATTTAATCCTTATCATTTATTCAAAAGAAATTGTAATATCCATTTTTATTTAATCTTTTGATTTTTTGTAACTATTTACTTTCTTTTTTTTTTTAAAAAAACTTGGATACTATAATAAAGAATAAAATTATGAAATGATAATATACTTTGATTAAAATTATTTTATGATTTTTCTATACCGTTATTTAACTACAGACCAGGAAATAATAAAATAATTTTTTTTTAGTGGTGTAAAATATTTGATACCGTGCGAAAGGTATTACGATAAAGGTGGTTTAAAGGGTAAAACTTACCGCAAATCAATTTGTATACATCAAATAATCAATAAAAAAATATTTGTCGCTAAAGATTGCTAGACCAACTCTTCAGATAAATTAATTTATCGAAAATAATTGATATACGTAACTCATAACACCTATACTCGATATCCTTCATCCTCTCGAAGTACCGCTCGGCGGACGAATCTTTTATAACGCCGTACTGGTACTTGTACTGCGATATGAGCTCATCGAAGGTGTCGATGGTCTTCTCGAATTTCCTGATGGTTAGGAAGGCGGCCAAATTGGCCGTGTACGAGGCGATGATAATGAAGCCGAAGAGCCACCAGGTCGCGGCCACCAGCCTGCCCGACAGATTCTTGGGCGCCACGCCGCCGCCCTGGGGCGTCAACGAGGTCAGGGCAAACCACAGCGACTCTTTGATCGTGAAAATCCGCTTATCCGGGTCGTTCTCCAGTGTCACCTTTCGGTTGCGGTAGCTATACGGCGAGAACACGTCGAAGATCCAGAGGAGCACGCTGGTCAGCAGGTACGCCGCGACGATGGACAGCCAGACTTCGACCTCCAGGACGTTGAAGAACCTTCGGGATTTTTACGTCTTTTTTTTGTCAAAATTTCATTCTAACGAAAATTCATTCTAAACTGCGAGAAAATGATATTTAGCCTAGCGAGCCTTATTTTTCGATGTCATACGTAGCTTATTTTAAAAAAGCGCGCCTAAAATAACTGCGTCGGAATATTAAAACATTTTTTTTATTTATTAATTTTTTTGTAGGAATTTCATAGAGATTCCCTCTTTAACGGGTAAGACATAAGAGACGCAGACGCGGGGGGTATTTATCTGGCGATCCGCGACAAATCCGGGTTGCTACTTTGCGCCTTATCTAATCTTTGCATTTTCGCGAATTCGCGCGCGCGGATTTCGATCTGATTTATTTTAATAGCCGGATTTATGGGGGGTTTTATTTCGAACAAGTTTAGTCCATTATTAATGGCGGGAGATTTAACTTTTCGCGTCGCATTAATTCTCCGAGTTTATTGCGCGAGCTCGCCAAAAATTTTGCGCGCTTGATTTATTTCGAATTTACGCCGAATTTTGACTGGCTCGCAGATTGAACGGCTTTTAATGGGCCTCTCGCAGTTAAATTCGTTTATGCGATCAAAAAGTGCTTAACTAGCTACTTTGAGATCATATCGATGAGTATTTTTCCGATAGAATTACGCTTAAAAATTTAATTAAAAAATGGACGCCTTTTTTAATTCAATCAAGTGAATCTGTTTTTTATGGCCGTCTATTCTTTTTTATATATTGAGTAGAATGATATGTTTATCTAACAAAACATTTTTAATAGCTTTTAAATATTTTTACCATGTGACTCAAAAGTGGATTTTAGAACAAAATGATATCATTGCAATGACCTTAAAAAAATTTCTATGTCAAATCATGAATAAAACACGGTACGAATGCAGATTCGATACAAATTAAAATAAAAATAATATCTAAAAAAGGTGTCGAATGTAATATGTTTAAAAATATTGACATTTTTAAAAATAGACCAATGTTTCCTTAAAAACTCGAAATACGTTGATTTAAGAAAAATTAAAGAAAGAAATTTTCCTTGTATACACATAAATCCACGTATTTACGTGAATTTAAAGAGAATTTCTTTCTTTAGTTTTCCTTAAATCAACGTATTTGCGTGGACTTTTAGTGCGAATAGTTATTTTAAATCTCAAAAAAATAGCAATCGTTTAACCTGAACGCCGACGTTTCGATTTCCGGCTTGAGCATCAGCACGGAGTATCCGGTGTTCTTGTAAATGGGCTCGGTAAAATCGACGGCGCTCAGCCTCTCCCTCATGAGGCTGATCCCGCTCAGGCCGACGTCGGCCCGGCCGTCCTTCAGAGCCCGCATGAGTCCGTTCCAGTAGCCGTGCTCGTCCATCTGCCCGAACACGCCGTCGGGCTGCTTGGTGATCTCGTAGGTGAAGTTCAGCCTGCCGGCGATCTCCTGCAGCAGGTCCACCAGCATCCCCTCGTAGCCCCCGTCCTCCTTCGCTATGACGAACGGCTCCTTGGGGATCGTCAGCACGCGCAACTTCGTCCCGTTCATTTTCAGGGCTGACCCTTTTCCCGCGCTCTTTTTACTTCGCTGTTTTTTTTTAGCCGAGCTCGCGGGGAGAGTCGGCGATCGAGTGGCGATGCGAAATCGATGGGCCGGGCCGCTTTGCGTAACTGCGCGTACACGCAGCGTTTATTGCCGCTGGAAAAGCACCTAATGCCTTTTGCGGCTATTGTTTCGACTTTTGCAAAGGTTACACGTATAACTACAAAAAAAATCAATGTAGCAACTGGGGAAAGCTACTGGCGAAACGGGAAGGACGACTTTTTATTTTTATAGGTGACGGAGGGTGGAAACGAGGAGGGCTACGCAATTAAATTTGTAGCACGGTTTATTCAGGCAACTCTGTTGGAATTTACATGGATTTATCGAACGTACGTGCGCCGGGGCGAAGTTTTAAAACTGTTGCGCTTAATTAATGCTACATCGGAATCACACTAAATTCGATTACAGCCTCGTGCGTTAAATTCGTTGATGCGCACACTGCAGCAGCCGCATGCAGGTAGGTAATGTGCACACGCGGAACAAAGTTTCGAAGGGGTGAAACAAAAATCGACGACGTTAAATAAAATGCGCTCGCGCGGAGAATATGAGGTGATCATTTTGCGGGCGCTCACATTTTCGCATTGATAAAATCAAATTTTAAGCGGGTATCTCCTTTTTTTTTTCTCATTTTGATCGTTCCAATTATCGTAAATTGCGCTCGGCAGTTTCGCTTAATTAATGGAAAATTAATTTATTAAAATTTCCGTGGATAATCATTAAATTTATTAGAATTAATTATGACGCACTTTATTTAAAATAATTTAGTAAATTATAAGGCAATTGTTTAATAAAATGACGATACTTTGAGGTGCATTAGAAGCGGGTATACTCCATTATTGATGTGGATTTGCATTATTAATCACTACGATTTTATAACGAAATTTAATTGCGTTATAATCAATGTAAAATAAAATAACATTTAGCGACACCTCGAAGCGGAATGTGCATTATCGATCACCGCATACACTTTCTCCGTGCAATTTTTCTCGCAAAAATGGAATCATCACAACAATCGTCCACGTCGACAAAGAGGATCAATGGATACAATTACACCGCAAACACCAGAGTAAATACACGTAATGAAAGAAACTGCAGCAACAATCGAGATGTGCCGCTCGGAAATTCTCCGCGCTGAAAAGGAATTAACTCAGTCACTCGTGTGCGGAATGAAAAAGTGCCGGAACGCCGAGGCGCGTTGACGGCACGCTCGCGGTGCCACTCAAAATCTCGAGCGATAGTTGGTGGGCTGAAGGCCCTGGGTGGGCGCGGGTCGCAGGTTGAACTTCATCGACTTGATGCTGTGGACGGACTTGGTCTTGGCGTCGCGGTTCTGGTGCCTCTGCTTGGCCTGCGGCCGGTAGCGGTAGTAGTAGTACTCGAATACGAGGGTCACGCAGGCGAGGCCGATGCCCACGAAGATCACGATGAAGACGCCGCCGATGTTCTGGATGCTGATGCCGTCGCTCTGCTCGTCCACGCGGTCGCAGTTCTTCCGCAGCGGGTTCTTGTTCCACCAGTCGTCTTTTAGCTTCTCCAGCTTGCGCTTGTTCAGCATCATCAGGATTCTGTTGGAAGGGTAGGAAAGGTAAAATTTAAAGAGCGATTTCTTTGAATGTACATTTTTTATTAATGTTTTTTTCGGCGTTGAAAAAACAGATGGATAAAATAAAATAAATTAATATTTAGCAATTTTATTTGCGTTTCTGATGGGGAATATTTTTTTGACTGGAAAATTATTTTCTTGGGTTTAAAATATACAATTCTGCATTTAAGCTTATATTTCTAATGTTTCGTTTAAATGAGTTTAAACTGGGTTTTTATTTCCAAATATGATACGAAGTACAAATTGCCTAATATCAATCTTAATTTTGTTTAAAGATCTTCAGCTTTTTTTATACATTTATACAGGCATTATTTATTAAGCGGAAATTACTATCCTTTACACAAAGTTATATTGATATACTTATTAAAAAAAATGATTTGAATAATATTAAAAAAAAATCATAAAAAATGAATAAAAAGTATAAACAATTATTTTTCAATTATACAAAGTGCAATTTTTATTAATTTAATAGGAGCTAATTAATATAAGTTTAATAGTCGATAAAATTATGCTAATTTATCACTAATGTAGGACATCATTTGAATTTAATTATACAGCATTTAAATTTTAAAATCAGTGAGAATAGCTCTTTTTATGACAATTACAAGAGAATTCAGCGAAATTACTCATCATTTCGAATTCATTGATTACAGACAAAGACTTTCAAAAGGACGGACTTTTTTATGCAGTATTTAGAAGTAAATAGTACTTTTGTTTTAACGATTTGATTTATCTCATTTTCTTTGTAAGCGAAATTCCTAAAAAGGAATTTTAAACTCAGTTGAAATTTTAAAACTTTTTAAATTTAACCCACCTTGCTAAAAAAAATATTTTAAACGTATAAACGTAAAACTGTTTAAAAACGCTTTAGTGAAACTGTATTATGTCATTCGTATAATTAGTATGAAATTAGAATATCGTATACTATACTTACAATTGAAAATATAATATGCAATTAATTTCTAAGTAACACTTAAAATTGCCATAAAAATTTTCACGCTGCCAAGATTTACTCTAAAGCCATTAGCTACCCTTATTAAACCTCAACGACAATATTACAATAAATAAATGGAAAAAAACAAGCAACAATAGTAGAAATAAAAGGACTCACGCATTATTGAATTGATCCTTGAGGGGAGATCCCTGCTGCACGGCGATGGCGTACGGCTTCCTGGAGAACTCTTCGCCGATGATCTGGTAGTCGCAGTCGGTCATCGCGAGGTACTTTATGTCGGTCGCGTCGCCGATGAAGGCGAACTCGGTGGTGCTGGTCTCGTCGCCCTTCACCCTTTTCAGGGCCTCCTCCTTGGTATCCGGGAAGCCGGTGTCCTGCATCGTCTGGAACATCTTGGTGTACTTGTCGCTCACCGGGTAGTCCCACACGGCCAGCTTCGCGCGCTCCACGTCCGACAGGCTGTCGTTTAGGCTCATGTCCTTCCATATCCTAAGGGCACCGGGAATTTTTATTTATCTTTTTATTTTTTTATTATCAAATCTGTGGGATTTCATTAAAGGAAGAAACAAAATTGATATATTCCATTGCCGCTAGGCGCGCTGCCTACAGGTATAAGAATTTACTCATTTTCATCTCACTTAACGCCTTTGACTGTTTATTTTTAGTTTTTGGTTTCTATTACGGTTTGCATAGAACTGCAATTATTTGAATTCACTGGAGGGATTATTTTATTCTTCAGGAGATTGATTAATTCAGTTTTTTAATTTTTTTAAAAGAATTTCACAAATATGGTTTAAATTGAAATCGTTAAATACATTTTTTAAAACATGTTTTGCATAAATTTATTTCGTGTTTGATAAATTACAATTTAAATCAATTGCGTAACTAATATCAATCACGATTACAGTTAAATTAACAGTCAAATGCTGATTTACAAATGTTATTTATAGAAATTAAAAAAACGTTTTAATTTTTTTCTTTAAATTGAAAAGTTTTTAAAAAGTAACATTCAGTATTTAATGGAGAAAAGGACGTATGACATGTGTGCAATTAATCTTGTCACAATTTTGTGTAAAAGCTCTCTATTCATTCTTTCTTGCATAATATCTTTAGTCCCCTTTCAGCAGAAGCTTTTTGAAATCTAAGGGAATATATGAATTTTTTAAAATCTTTTAGTAGCGAGAAAAAAGCTTTCGACTTAGTTTGGAATTTCAGATTTTATTTAAGTATCGCCTACAAAAAGTACGGTCATTTCTGGGTCGCAGCTTTTATAATAAAATTCTGCGGAGCGTCTCATTTTAAAGGTAGAGAAAAAATGTGCTTTAATATTAATTAGTTGCGACGTTGGCGGACTTGAATAATTTAAACAGTGTATTGAATTTTTACATTTTTAATTTACTGCATTCGCGTTCTAAAATTGTTTTGCGCTCGTTGCTTTCATGCATTGAATTGTTTTTAAAATATTTACCAACATATTTAATTAATTGGAAATTAGACTGAAAATATGTCTAATTATTTAGTTCAATATTACTTTTGTATCACGTGCACAATTTTCGCGTTTCCACGGTATAAAAATCGGACGTAGAGTATTTCTTTTTTCTGGCTAATTATAGTAATTATTAAGTAAACAATATTATAAACTTGCAGACGTTGTATAAAAATATTTATAATTATTTTTTTCAAGCGATTAAAAACAATGGAACAATCGCTGTTGCATTTTCATCTCCCGCGAGAGAAGAAAGCATAACTCACTCGTAAAAACGCTTCTCGATGTTGGCCATGCGCTCGAAGTAGTGGTACTCGGAGGAGTTGGCTACGGGCGCGTACTGAATCTTGTACTGCTTGCTGAGATCCTCGAGGGACTCGACGGGCGTCTCGAGCCTGGACACCGTGAGGAAGGCGGCCAGATTCGCCGTGTACGACGCTATGATGATGAAGCCGAAGAGCCACCAGGTGGCGGCGACCAGCCGGCCGGACAGATTCTTGGGCGCCTCTCCACCACCCTGCGGCGTCAGCGAGGTCATGCAGAACCACAGGCACTCCTTCAGCGTGAACTCGCGCTTCTCGTCGTCGTCCTTGTACTTCTCCCGGTTGTTCTGGTAGCTGTACGGCGAGTACCGGTCGAAGATCCACATGAGCAGGCTCGTGAACAGATAGGCGCCCAGGATGCACAGCCAGACGTCCGTCTCGAGGACCGTGAGGAACTTGAAGAGCGACGCCTGGGGCTTGGGCTTCTTGCGCAGTATGGAGATGCCGACGAGGTCGTAGTACGGCACCGTGTAGTCGATGACGTTCTCGCGCTCGGCCATCACGGCCAGCGCGCCCAGCCCGATGTCCGCGCGCTTCTCCTTCAGCTCCTTGATCATGCCGTTCCAGTTGCCGTCGTCGTCGATGTTGCCGTACTGCTTGTCGTCCACCTCGCGGATCTCGTACTCGAAGTGCAGCAGCTTGCGGATCTCGTTCAGCAGGTCGATGCAGTAGCCCGTCCAGTTGCCCGTCTTCTCGTCGTACATCACGAACGGCGGCTTTATCACCGTCACCACGCGGTAGCTCGTCACCGCCGTGTGGTTCGCCGCGCGGGTCTCGTTCATGACCTAAGGTCAAAAGCTGTGTTAATTGCTGTTTTATTCTTTTCACGTCGACTTTATGTGAGAATACATGAGTTCAAACTTTGCAGTCTGAAGTTGAAGTTAGAGAAAAACTAATAAAAATTAGTAAAGTGTCCTAAAATCTACTGAAGTGTGCTTTATTAAATGAAGATATAGTAGAGAGCATTTCACTCATTTTTGGTGCACATCACTAATTTATGGTAGTTTTTGACTTTAGAAAGTAAAGAAAATTAAGCGATTAACCCTCTGCATCTTAAATCTCAATTAGTGAAATTTGATGTGTTTAAAAGTACCCGCGGATTTCATTAGTGGAATGCTTTTGACTTAATATAGGTGACTATTTACATCAAATTAGTGTAATTGCAACAGTCGCTTCGTAGGAAGATTTATATTCACCTTTTCAGAACAAAATTTTTCCTCTAAGAAAAAATATCGGAAAACATTTATTCGTTAATTCATTAGTCCATTTTTTTATGTTCTCAATAGCTGTAACATCTTTTTAATTTTAATTTTCTTCGTTTTTCTTGAGCGATCATTCAGCTAATTTGACTATTGCGTTGTATGAACAAATAGATCTTGTTCGAAAGGACGTGTTGCAGAAAGAAATGGGGTGGAAGACGTATTCCAGAAAATCCATTAGTATTGTATACGATTGTATATAAATGAAAGAGTATTACATGACTAGTATCGGAATGAAACACCTTTTTTGATTACGGAGATTGACCTCCTGACCTTCGATAAAATCGGAGGTCAGATATCAACAAATTATACTTAAAAAGAATAGCATCAAATCATTTTTTACTATTCATACCTATTATATTATTTATATTATTTATATATCATATAAATGCTAATAAAATGTTGAAAACACAATTTGAATTTAGATATATTTTTCTAAAGTACTTTTTTGCAAATGTAAATAATGCATTTTTTAGTGTTTTGTTAATTTGGCGGCTAAAGTAGCGAATCTATTATTAGTCAATTATTGATTTACACTTTTCAATGTCTACTTGTAGCAGCATTTTGCTTTCGAACATTGTAGGTGACATGTATTTAGTTAAATCGAATAACGAGCAATCGATACATTAAACTTCGCTCCCCAGATACTAGCTATTAAGAATTACTTAAAACTTTAGCTATTTTAAACTCGTTTCAATTCAATTCCTTAAGAACAAGTTTACTAATAGCGATCATTTATTATGCGCATAAATGCATTTTATTCTCGAGACAATGATAATAGCATTGTCTAATTACGCTGCAATTGTAACTTTGAAAATAGTACAGGATACAAAAATATGTAAATTAAAAAAAAATTGGCATCATCGCTAATTTCTGATAAATAAAAATATTGGTTTTGAACGTAATAAAATGTAATACCTATACAACGGAATGCTCAAAGTTATTAACAAGCGGAGTGAACGTTCGAAAGCAATATGCATCGCAATAAAACAAGTGTATAATATTTACGTAGCGAAGTGAACTTTGCACTTGTTGCTCGGCCGAACCTGCACGCACAGAAATGAAATAAAAAAAAATTGCGTAATTCAAGCCCGGCTCATTACCCTTGACCATAACAGCGGCGCGGTAAAAGTTTCCCCGGGCCAATCGATTCCGCGCTCCCCATCAATTACCCCCTACACCGAGCGAAACAAAACAAAAAAAGAAAGAAACAACCTGTAAGCGCAATCGAGGAAACGGCTGAAAAATAAAAAAATAATAAAGCAAGGACGCGCAAAACGCACAATCTCACCGTAATGGCGGGAGTGTCCGGTGCGTTCCAGGGCAGCGGGCTTCGTCGTCCCGTCGGTGGAGCGAGTGCGCGTGGGGGTGGGTTCGCGCGCTCGACGCCCCCGCGAGCGGCCCGCTCTATATTCACGATAATTGCCGCGTCGACGCCGATCGCAATAGTCGGGACCGGCGCGCGTCGTCGCCGGCCGCGCCTATCGATCACGCGCGCCTGGGGAAAACGACCTGCTCGATCGACTCGGTAATTGCGATTAGCGCGCGACCCTTTTTGCGAGCGACTATGTTAATGCGCGCGCGAGCCTGCTCGATTTGTAGGGTGGACGCTCTGGTCCCGTTGTTTTACACCGCCGGCCGGATTGTAAATTAGCCGGGTATGCTAATTGTCGCCCCGAATGTTTGGATGCGCTTCGTTTGTTTAATTATTTATTTAATTTTACTTTTGACGGGTGGAGAGAGCTGCACCGCTATAAAAGTATCGCAGCGAAAACAGAATGCGATTTATCATAATTTTATATAGAGCTTGAAAGATAAATGTAGATGTGGACAGAATTTTCTCGTAAAATGTTTGTCAATTTTATATGAAAAACTCTGGTTTTTTGTTTTTTTTTTATTTATACTAGAAGAGCTCCATCGTTTTTATAGTACAAAACTCGTAACTAGTAAAAAATTTGGAAGCTCACTATGCGACATTCAACATAACTAAATAACCGAAAGGTAAACAGCTATCACTGTCGCGTAAAATACTTCCGGCATGCTGGATATTTTTGCACTCAAGCCGGCAGCGCGCTAAAATCACTCACCCACGGCAAACACGGCAACTCGCGTATATCCGCGAATGTTTGTACCTCGGCATCCCGCCGTATTACGTTGCGTCAACTTAGTAACGCAACACCGGGTGTGCCGCCTGCCGACATAGCCACCCTCGAATCCCGCGTCTCGCGTTGCGATACCTTCCCTCCTGACACTAATAATAACAATATTTAAAAAAAACATACACCGCCACGGCGTTCAAGGCCACGGCGATTGTATCGTCGCTTCTAACGAAAATAAGCACAATTGAGTTTATCGATGAAAAACAACGCGTTTCGAGCTCTCTGCGAACAAAAGCCCATTTCGGGAGATTCTCATGAAAAAGCATATTCCGCAAGCTTCACCCTGAACCGCACACTATTAAAAAACATTAAATATTTTATAAGTGTTTGATAAATGTCCGCTTGAAAATAGCTGGAAATTGCATGAAAAATTTCATTCTATCTGTCTGATAGAATATTGAACATTAATCAACACTTAACTTTGTGATGTCTAATTATCTATATCATTCAAGGATAGTGGCGTCATATGAATGTTCTCAGCACGATATCTTCGTTAATTAATTATTATGTTAAATTATTCATGCAACATCCACATTTGTGCGGTTAGGGCCATAAAAAAGAATCTTTTGCGCGCTTCCCTAGGAAAGTCGACCGACAGTATTTTTGAATGAGCTTTTTCTCGCGGAAAAATTCCATTAGTGCTTTTCTTCGTGGCAAAACTCCGAGAAATACATACTTCATTAAAAAAAGCTGAAATGTGCGTTGCATCATTAAAAAAAGCTTAAATAAGCAAAGCAAAAAAATGACTGTTAAATCTAGAATTGTACACTTCACTAAACTCAATTTAAAATGAACTTAATTAACTTAACTCGCTCGAGTGTCAGTTCGTGCGCCTTTCCTCGTAAGGAGCGACGGTGTGTGGTACTCACGTTAAGGGGCGAGTCGACGCCGGCCTGCCAGGTCTCGCACTCCTCCTCGTTGACGACCTTGGCGTCGCGTATGTGGGCGATGACCGCCTTGGCCTGGAAGTTGGCGCGGCTCTCGCCGTTCTTGCCCCAGACGAAGCCGGCGTAGGTGGGCAGGAAGCCGCTGCCGCTGGTCACGTCCTGGAGGCGGCGGCGCAGGTCCAGGTTGCGCGCCGGCAGAGTGGCGTTCTCGTTGTACTCGGCGCAGGTGTCGAAGCGCGGCCGCTTCCACTCGCCCGCGTCCACCGCCGCCTTCATCGCCTGCACGCCGATCTTCGTCAGGTCGTAGTAGAACGCCGCGCTTATCAGGGGCTTCGGGAGGGCGCCTGAGGATATTGAAAATTTCTCGATTAAAAGTTGCACTGGGATCGTCGCGTGTAGTTAGCTATGTACGTGTGTCTGTACGTAAAGCTGCAAACAAGAGCTAACTTAGAAAGCTAAAGTACCTCACTAACTCGTTCCATCTTATGTGCATGAATGTCAAATCCCAATAGTTTTATTAATTAATCTGCTCGAATTATTTGGGTGGGTACATTCAACAAAATTAGAAATATCACTATAGTGATTAGCAAATTTTACCGTAATAATTTGATAATAACATAGTCAATTTCCATATAAATCTTAATAAAATATTGTAGTTTTTATTCTAATGTTTTTAATGCCAAATAATAGTATGCATATACTATATTGAGTTATGTCTTCGCGGTAATAAATATCAGTAATTTTTAATGAAACATTTTGCTTCGCGTTTTATATGATGTTTTTGGTCACTATATATTATATTTCTTTTATGAAAGAAGAGATAATATCTAAACTTTATTGCAATCCTCTAAGCAGAAGGTATTGTATCATCACCTCATGTTTAGGGAGTTGCAGATCAAATTGAGGTCACCTAGTGGTCCCTTGTACACCACTGATTAACCACAGTTTCTGTCCAATTATTACACTCTTCTTCCACATACGGCCCTCATTATCATTACGATTTTATCTCTTACGATTCATTTATATGATACCCCTTTTGCAATCAATTTATCTATTTATACAATATAACGCTTAAATAAAAATCAATATAACTTAAATATTGAATACTTAAATTATAGTATTAAAATGTATAACTTATGATATTTTGATATTATTAAGCTCCAATTATTTACGATTAAATTTTACACGTTATTTTAATTAGTACACTGTTTTAGTAGCTCCAATTAAATTTTTAAATTTCAATATTGAAAGATTGACAATTAATAATAAATGTTGAAAAATATCCAATTAATGCATGTTTTGAAGGTAGGTATAATAATGAATTTATCAGAATTTCTATGAATTTAAAAAAATAAATACAGTAAAAATTTATTCCGAAGAAAATAAATAAAGTCAATTATCGCAAAAGACATCCAGCTATAACAACACATTGCGGTACAAAATGTAACGTATACATCTTACCGCAAAGTCCCGTACTTTTTCTCTCGAAGAAAAATCGAGCACTTTTAGGGGTTGAAGCATGTGGTACATTTTTCATCCGGCGGCTTCGAAATTATGTTGAAAAGTTCCTTAACGCGCATTACTAAAACATTTCACGCTCCTTTGCCGAAAGTTTGCCCCGCTCCGAATATTTGGATCACGTGCGTTTAAGAACCACCGGTGCGCGCGCCAAGTTACCCCGACAGCGTGTATCCTATACACACTACTTATATTTTGATTTTCACGTCGGCGACGTTCGACGCGGCGTTCGAAGCGCGGCGAATTACGCGAGCAGCCGCGGTCGTACATCGAGGACTGCAGAATGGCCCGCGACGTATACAATGCGGTGTACAGAGGCGTTTGCGCAATCCGAGCGCCGCAGTGAAAATTAAGCTATTGCTAATGCGCGCGCTTTGACTTTGAAAGCTCGTAACTTTTGCGAGCTCGAACTTAAGGCGCTTTTACCGGGGCGCTAATAGGGATGAGCGAGCACGAGCGACGCGTTGTGTATACACGTACGCGATCTTTGAAATTGTGGGTTTTAATTGGCTATTAATATAAATTAGTTAATTTTGTCCGCGCGCTTTTTTCGCGTTGAAAACAGAGTTTGTGCACAATTTTCCTTTAATTGTATTTTCGTTCTTTTAATTAAATTTTGTTTTCAGGATAATTAGTCAGCGTAAGGAATTAATTAACTTACTAATCATAAGATGAGTGCAACAAAACTGCAATTGCGTTTTATGACATTTCATTTAACGTACTTTTTTTTTTAACAAAGTGTACGATACTTTAATGATATATATAGAAAAAAGGTGCGACTATTGGAGTGAATGGAACAAGAAGCGCGAGAGCCACATGAGAAAAGTGCAAACGGAGTTTTTTTGTCTGTGAAAAAGAGTCTTATAATAAGATGCCGATGCCTTTTTTCCTAATGTTTTCATTCAAGCAATTGTAACTATTTGTTTAAAAAAGTTCTAAAAAGTCGTTTTTACAGTAATACGTAATTGTAGTTTTGATAGGTTCAGTTGAGATTTTCTTTTTACACACAATACTTTTACAGAAAAAATACACTGGTGAGCAAAAGTAATCTAATAAATTAAGACTTTCAATTAAAATTGCAATACTTCTACTAATTTATTTTCGAAGTATTCTTGATTTTAATTTAAATTTTTCCCCGTTTGCGCAGTCTGCGACTCCTTCAACAAAGTGTTGCAATTTTTTCTAGCTTAATGCTAAATCTGCACTTAAATTTCTCTCCGAGTAATAAAATAAACGATAAAAACTGAGCATAAAAGATAAATCAATAGGTTTCCGTTCCCGTCAAACGCCTTGCCTCTCAAAGTTCCGCATCGCCGTAAAAAAAGAAATCTTCAAATTGAATCCACGAACGCGCACCTTTGCTGGTGAGATCGTTGAGCTGGTGTTGATTCTCCGACATCTGCGGCTTGAACACCATGACGGAGATGTTGCGGCAGGCGTCGCAGCGCGCGGTGAAGTCCTCGTTGAGGGTGACGGCGAACCAGCCGAACTTGTTGCCGGTGAAGTTGAGCTGGCTGGCGGCCTCGAGGACCCCGGCGACGGTCGCCTCGCCGCCCAGCACGAAGAAGTTTACGATGTCGAGCTTGCGCAGCCGGTCGATCTGCTCCAGCAGCGCCTGGCCCGGCTCCTGCGTCGGCACGATCACGTGCCGCGTCGGCACGTTCAGCAGCAGGCTCTTGTACTTGTGGTCCATCACGAAGCCGCTGTCGAACAGGATCGCCGCGTTGCTTATGTTGAACGTCGAGCACTGCTGGCGCACTACTTCGGGCATCAGGTCCGCCGGGTTCATCACTTGCACCAGGTACTCTGAAAGTATGTTGGGATTAGTTTGTTATTTTTGGGTTGTGTGGTTTTATTTTGTAATCGTATCGAAAACAAGCTTCAAGTCCTCTGTGAAGAAATACTCCTTTCGTGGGTTACCCGAAGATAATTACATTTCGCGAGATCCCCGATTTTTAAAAAAACTTAAAAAAATAAAAGTAGAGTGCATATTTTCTAGCTGCTTTATTAGAAACCCACGTTTGAGCGTACAATGATTCCATTCCAGTTGTCAAAATTACGTAGTCTGATAATTACAATTGACGTGCACGCCGTGTTTCATTATGTACTTTAACGTGCGCCAGAGCTAATTTTCGAGGATGATGGCTGCAGAGGATCAAGCTAAATATTACTACGCGCTCATTCGTTAATTAATCGGGAATCGTTAGTTCGGATCCTATAGAACAATACCTTTAATTAATAACGGCTTTGCATTTTCGCGCAAATGTCGAGTTTCTATGTATCAATGCCAAATACGACGCCTTTTAATTTATGATTTTTCTTACGTTTGTTTATCGTTTAATTGAATTTTGCTGCAATACCGAGTCAACAGTACAATAAAACGTATGAATGCACAGCGATGCGTGTAATCAAGCTACCGTTTTAATTTTCATTTTTGACGAGCCACGTGTAATCAACTAAATGAAGTGTGCAAAATTCAAAAAGCAATCAACTCTCTTATTAGCTACGTAAAATAAAAAAATTCACCTGGCAAATTTTTTATTTCCCACTTCCAGTAAAAATTAAATTATTTAATTCGTATTAAAATAAATTGTATATTCAAAGGAAGCGTGAAATAATAAACTCTATAATAAGAGCTAAATAAATTTAATAATTTATTTATTTATTTATTCAATAATAAGCTGGCGTAAGGTCCTTTACAATATTTCAATTATTAAAATTATGAATTAAACATTCAATGGAAAAGTGAAATTGTAAATTTACTGGTAAGATCTAATTAAATTTAATAATATTTAAATTATTTAATATAATTCTTATCAAAATTAATCGTAAAATACTGCCTTCACTGTACTTGTGCATAATCGTATGCAAATTTCTCTCAAAAATTTACATAAAACAGACATCGCAATTGCAGGAAAAAGCTCGGCTTTCAAAATTTGAAAAAGACAACTCACGTTTTTGCTCCTCGGTGATTTCGCGCCAGCCGAGTAGGTCGCCCTCCTGGCCGTATTGTGCGGTTAGGGTGGGTATGCCGAGCAGGTGGGTGAAGCGGTTGACGGTCTCGGCGCCGGGGCCGTAGGTCGACGTGTCGAGCACGAAGTCCGGCTTGTCGGCCTCGCCGGCCCCCAGCGCCGCCGTCCACTCGTCGCACAGCACCGCCAGGGTCTCCGTCGAGTCGCTCGCGTTTATCTGCGCCACGTACACCCGCCCGAGGATACTCGGGCTCTTCTCCCGCAGCTCCCTCAGTGCGCTCGTCACGCTCTTGTTCGCCACCTCGTTGTCCACGTCGTTGATCACGACTACGGACGGGAGAGGTGAGAGTGCAGTTTTCTTTTTGCGCGGTCTGCTCGCTTTCGGGCGGTGGAGTTTGACGAGGAGAAAAAGGGCTGGTTTTCGAGGATGATCAGGAAAAGGTGTGATTTGAAAAAATTGCCAGAGGGGAAAATGGTAAAATTGGGTTGAAGTGCATTTTTAAGCTCAATTGTTGTGTAGAAGATTAAATTTGTTCATATAAAAAAATGCAACATTCATTCTAATTTTTAAAATAATAAAGAAAATAACTAAAAATTTTGTGGTCTACTTTTTTTACCATTACCAATAAATAAATAGATTTTTAAAATGATGTTTGTACAAATAAAATTAAAACAATGGATTTACATTTTTATTTAAATCTAATTGTTTATTAGGAATAAACTAAATTTAAAAAAATGTACTTTATAAAAAGTAAAAGAGATAAATGAAAAAATGCATTTCATGTTGTAGGTGATAAAGCTGTAATTATTTTGAAAATGATATAAGGTATAATTTTATGTATTATCTCCTGCTTTAAAAGAGGATTAAATAAAAGCTTGAAATGTCGCTGCATATAATTCGAATAATAAGTTCCAAGATAAGTGAAATTAAATTTTAGATGGAATATTTTAACTTTAAAATTTTTTTAATACACATTATTTATAATTATTATGATTATAAGCAGGCCAGGAAGCGAATCCAACAAGTAGTCTTTGAACCGAATTCACTGAGTAAAAAGAACCGAGAGATGAGACTGAAAGCTTTATGAATAAATTATCTACTATCTCTACGTATTATATGTCCTTTTGCCATTATCTATGAAAAGACTCCTTTTACATAAAATAAAATTGTAAAAATAATTGTTAAAATTTATTAAAATACTACAAAAATAAAATATTTATTAATTAAATGAATGATGCTTGTATATTTATTAATTTAATATTTTAAAATCATTGAAACTTACTTAACAATTTAAGTTTTTAATAATCCATATAGAATAAATGAAAATTCAAATGAATTACGTTCAAAGCAGCTTATAAAAAAATATACAAACCTGAAAAAGACCATCAAATCGATTCGCAAATTATTACAAAACAAAACATTCTCTGGCATACAAAATCTAGCATAGTCATCTAAAGTCATCTCTATTTGCATAAATAAGATACATAATAAAAGCTCATTTCGCCCTCTCAAAATGTCGAATTGCGAAAAACCACTCGATTTGAGTGAAAATAGAGCCCATCGAACTTCGAGTGATTCAGTTTTTTCTGAAAAAGAGTAATTTTTCACTCGAATCGAGTGATTTCTTTAATTTTTCACTCCTCTACATTACGAGAGCCCTCGACACCGCCGCGATCTCGGAGTCACGGGGGCGCGCGTCCGCGGGCATTTTCATTAAAATTCTCGGGTCAGTTTTCCGAGTCGCGGTGGCATCGGGCGATAAATCCCGAGATGGGAATTCATTAAAGGCGAGCTGAAAGGCCGAGCGAGCCGCTCGCGACGCGACGAAACGCCACCGCAATTAGTGGACGCGCCTGCAGTACCCCCCGCGGGATTCCGCGGAACGCCTGCGTAAACAGCTTCATCCCTCTCTCCCTTTTTTATCGCCAGTCGTTCAAACTCCCCGTTTCTTTCGGCCCTTTCTCCTGCCTTTTTTAGCGTTCGCGACTCGTTTCTTCGCGAGCGCGTTCGCGCGTCCTTTGAGGTGATTTAATGCAGCGCGGCCAGATTTGCACGCGCGAGGCGGCTGATTTATTCATTTGCGCGGAAATTTTTCGAGATCGCGCATAAAAGAGCTCCGAGTTTTTCCTTTTTTTCTTGACGCTGGCGTTCCTGGATTTTGAGGGGGCGGGAGTTTGTAGAGGCGTCGATGGCGAGGTGGGACGGGTTATCGAGTTTGAATGCTTATGTAGCGGAGCGTTCGAGTGATTTTAAAACTAATGGATTGAAATTTAAATATCCAGATGAAAAGTAAATAGCTGCGCAATTTTCTTGAATTTACTTTTCGATCTGCATCTGCGACACTTACCGTTACTTGGAAAATAGAGAGTTGCTTTTGTTCGAAAAGACTATTACACTTTCGTTAAAAATTTATTTGTTGTTTTAATTTGTTCATGAAATTTTGTTATTAAATTTGTCTGAACATTTAATTTTTTATCAAGCGATGAAAATTTCTCCGAAGTATTGGCAGTTCAACGTAACAAGCTAGAAAAATTTAATCTCGATATCTGGATGAACCGCATCAAAACTTATATCAATAGATTTTTAATAAAAGCTGACGTATTACAGATCGAGATGGAATGAGTGAAGTTTTTATCTTTCGACTTGGCGAAACTACTTTCGGAAAACAACATTTTCAACTTTATACAAGAAAAATAAATCATGCACGAAATAAATTGAAAAATGATCAATATCAATCTTTTTATATTAACACATTTTTTATTTATTTTATTTTGAAACAATCTCTTCAATGATGGATAAATATCGAGAACAAAGACTACATCGTTTATAAATGAGGTGAAATGTGTATGATTAATCCAATTTATCATGCGTATTGTATATCTGACATATGCAATTTTAAAGTCTATTCTGATAAATTTAAGCAGATTCTGCAGTGAATTATTGCATGAAGTGATACTGACAATGGATTTTATAACCTTGTTTGTACAATAAGATAATAAATGTAATTAAAATCACAACTTTTTATCTCTAACATAGATATAAAACATAGATATAAAAAACATAACATAAATGTAATATTTTTAAGTTTATATTTGTAAAGAATGTAATATTAATAATTTTTTATCCTTATATTTAAATTTCTTATTCCCCGACACAAAGGAATTCATTGAGCTTTTACTTATAAATTCATGCATTCATTAATAAGGCATTGTCCATATTTATTAAGCAATTTCAAAAATTGATAAAATTTTAATCTCCTGTCGTAAACAGTCTAAGTAAAATTTTATATCCAACAATTGTTTTCTTATTACTTTGTTTGACAGTCTGATCAAATAAAAATCCAACAATCCCAAAGAAAATTCTTTTGTAATTTGTACTTTCCATTAGCGCTTTTTAAATTTGTGCATTTAGCTGAAACCACCTTAACTCTTGCAACATGCCAAAGAAAACCACAAAGCAGTAGTTCAGATCGACCATTAGTCTGGCAGCCCAAGTGCCTTTGAAAACTATATAATAGACGTTTTTCAACCTCCCGCCGTACCTCAATGAAAAAGATTATTATTATAAATCTTTACTCCATTTAACAGATACAAAAAATCTCCTAACAAATGATTTATCCCCCTCTCCTAAATAAGAAAAAGGAAAAACGACTGAGAAGAATGCAGGAAGATAAATCGAAAAACGAAAAGCTATTCTCCGCGATACTCCGCAGGAAAATAGAAACTTCGGCGAGCACAAGGAAAAGCGAGGGTCGGCGAGACTCGCGGCTCGCCCACAAAGATAGGCGCAATTTTCCGCGACTAGCCCCCCGTGCAATATGACCACTCCCCCTCCCTCCAAAAAAAAAACTAGAAATCAGCCGGCGCAACGGGGTCCCGGCAGATTGGCTTTTTTTCCGGGCTGCTTTGCTTTAAAATAACGCGGCGCCCGGGCACGCGGGAATTTCGGCGCATTGTCTCGCCGCGGCGGGAGAGGAGCATCCGTCCGCCGGGCCGCTTTTGTGCGTTCGCGCGCTAAGAGACTCGGAAGAATCCGGGAAGCGCGTGTCCGGGCGGAAAGCATCGCGCGAGCAACAAAGGGGGCCCCGGGCCTATCATTGTCCGGGAGATTTATGTGCGCGAGGCACCCGATGCTCCTCTTTTTTTCTTCCTTCCTCCCGACGAAGTAGGTCAAATTTACGTCGCTCCCGTTTACCTGCCTCCCCCCCCACCCCTCGGTGATTTATTTATTCGCTGGCTCTCGGTTTTTTATTTGCCCAGCGGAATCGACGCGGTTTGATTTCATAGCGGGGATCGTTTTTTCTTTTTTTCTTTCTGTAATTTCGAGGGGGAGGGCCGATGCGGGGGAGGCGTCCACTCGCATCGGCGGGTAATTGAAAGCGGCGCGGCGGGGAGAGGGGAAAAAGTGGCCGCGAGCTCCTGGAGCGAAAATGTCTGGGGCAAAAAATCGCGCGTCCAGGCAAATGAGACTCGCCGCAATTAGTCCGGCCGAGGGAGAAAAAAATCTGCTCTTTTGCGCAGTCACCGTTAGAGTTCGCTCTTACTTATTTTTTTTTTTTTACTTCCGCGCGGAGTTGGATAAAAAAAGACATCGGCTTACTCGTGCTGCGTGGTTTTTTTTTCGAGTTTACGGCGAGCTTTGCGTATGATAATTATGGGAGGAAATTTGATTTTCTAAAGAAAGAAGAAAACAGAGGAGTGGGTTGTATGAATATGAATGGCAGTTTAATATACAAGTGTCGTCACAGCTGCATGAAACCTCCGTATAACAAGTGTTTTTCGTTCTTTTCTGAAAAAAAAACAGAAAGATAAAGGCAGCGCATCGTGAATAAGAATAGGCTTTTAATAAACACGTGGACCCCCAATTAAGCCGAGTCCCGCTCCCACAATTACATTCTCTGTAATCGCAAGCAAAAAGCACGATCCTCTTAAGGACGTCCAAGCGAATGTATCTTGAGCTCATTTCATAAAATTTGTGATGTTATATACACTATATAACGTTCTTGTTATAAAAGTTACTTTAACTATAATTTTTATGTTAAGAGCTCGCTTTGCTTTTTGAATAGTTGTGATAATTGTTGAGATTATGTTTTAAGATTCAACATGCTTACAGTAAAATAGAAGTTTTAACAAAAGCATATTTTTTGTGTAGGTGTTACATCTTTGCACAAAATTACATTAGATAATCTTCCTTCGTTTTTTATACACTGAAAAAATTCCTGGCGTTATCCACATTTTACAAAACGAGCATAAAAGATTCACTTGAACATCGACTATCAGCTTAATCGAAAAAGTTGATAGCCATTAAAACAGGAAAAGAAAGATCCGATGGCGAAATTCGCACCACTTTTCACCGACAATCCCGGTAGCAACAAAAGCGCGCGTTTTTCCCGGCAAAAGGAATAAGTAGAAAGAACACTGTCAATTATTTTATCGCTGACCGCGCGCTCCCGCGGCGAAAGTCACGAGCTCTCGCGTATCCAGTCTGGACCCCGGAACAAGTCGCTTTCCCTGTCCCCGGAGTAGCAATCCGCACACCTCCCCTCCTCCTCCTACAAGCGATTTTTCGTTCCCTCGCCGAGAACTTAATTAACGGCTCGATCCCCCCGACCTCCCTAATCGCGGATCGATTTCCGATGAGATTCAACATTTTCAGGGGTCCCGGGTTTTCCCGAGGTGGCGGCTTCTTTCGAGACCTTTGGAAAATATGACGGGTGCCTCGGTGTGGTACTCGGCAGTCCGAATTACCGCTGCGCGCGCAAACGTTTGCCGAGCGTGGCCGGCGCTGTTGCTTTAATTAAGGAGCTCGCCGGGGCCGGCCGGCCCGTCGGGCGGCGCGAATCAGGGACAATTAAACTTTGGATTACACTCGCGCTACACTCCGCGAAATTACGGCGTAATCGCCGGAGGGGGGTGAGTTTGGCCCCCGCTACCCCGGATTTCCCGCCCCCGCTCCGGCGCGTCAATATTTGTACGCGAGATATGCCCTGTGCGGTTGGCTTCGGGGTGATTTCGAGATATTTTTCGGGGAGCTTGGAAGCCTCTCGGCTGCGCAGTGCTGCATATTAATGTAGCAGATGTCGAGCTGTTAAGAATTTCCTACTGGAACTTTAATTAAATGGACTGAAGTTCGTCTCGAGTAATTTTTAATTGAGAATTAGTTTGAATATCTGGTATTTTTTAATTTCAAATTCATTTTCGATTAATTAATATTAATTAATTAATGTTGCGTGTTGCATGATTTTTTTAATTAAAAATTTGAATACATGATAAATAACATTTTTGTTCACATTCTTAAAAATTCTTTAATTTTATGTACAGCATTATTAATTAACTATCCTATTAAGACCTTTATGATTCAATCATTAAAGTAAAGTAAAAATTAAAAATATCTAATTTATTAAAAGAAGAAAAAAACTTTTTTTAATAAAGTTATTTCAATTACAAAGAACTAATACAGCAAATTTCACGTTCAGAAATTAAAAAACCAATTCGAAACACTCTTCATTCCTTAAAAAAACAAACTATAGCATTTTACTTTATAGTTAACCTGAGAAAAGACAAATACTCGTAACTGACATTTAGGGGCAATGTATAGTTGTTATACCGCGGCAATATAATAATAATAATACCGCGTGCAAAGCAAAAAAATTAACTGATCCGCAAAGTCATGATCGTTCCTCCCGTTTAAATATCGACACAGGCAATAATTTTCGATTTTTCGCGGAGACACCGCAGAATCCTGGCTATAGCGTCCCCTCAAACGGCGGCCGACGGATAATAAATCTCATTTGACGCTCGGGGCGACGGCGGGCCGGCGTTATCGGGCGCGCGGCGAGCTTGCGTTTTTATCGCTCGCCGGGCTGTTTGCACTAAATCTCGAGCGTCGCTGTCCTTGTACTCTGCATAATTCACATTAATGCGCGGCGAGATGCGTCGACGGGGGATAAGGCCAGACGGATGGCGGCGGCGAAGGAGCCGCAAGCTCCGCTGCACCTGGGCCCCTCTTCGATGCGCGAGCTTTCGATCCGCGCCTTTTCAGGCTAGACGCCGGCGCTGCACGAACGGGGGTGCGGGGTGGTGAACGAGCTTAGCCTTGATTTTAATGAGATACGCTTTCTTTAAATGGGGATTAATAGACCGGTGAATGGGCACTTGGCACGGGGCAAATAAACGTAGGCGAGAGCTTTTCTTGTTTGCGCGATGAATGCTCCCCCTTATAGTATAGTTAGTGATAAATGAAATTAAGAACATTGAGGAAGAGGGAACAACCTATTTATGTGTAGTGTGGATGTTATTGTACTGCTTTTATTTGAAATTATTTACTTAATGTATACCAAGCTTTTAATAAGAGATTAAATTGGGGCATACTAAAAATAACTGCAGTAATTCCAATTTTTTTAAGGGGGTACATTATACTTCTTAACGTTATACGTGGTTACCGACAATTACGATGTTTGCTTATCTCTAAATTTATTGAATGGACAGAAAAACTGCAGTATTGGTGTACGATAGTCTATTAAATACTTATAAAGTGTAGTTTTTTTATTAGTTTATTAGTTCAGAATAGATTTTACTAAAAATATATGATTTCGTACTAATGCAAGTAGCTCCATTCATGTGTATAATTAAATATAATATAATTAAAACATTTTGATTCCTAGAAAAGGCTAAAATGAATTTCTTTTTAACATTTGCCATTGTACTTATTAATTTTTAAAACAAACTGATTCAGCATTGATAAGAAAAAATGGATGCCTCGCTCATGTAATTTACTATGTGTGCGCTGTACGATAAAATATTTACTGCATAAAGTATATCATATTTACGACGTAAACTACAATATATCATAAATCACACTATATTTTTTTTTAACAATAATGCTCTATTTATATAACGGAGATTCTTAACTTAATTTTTCATACGCAAAGATAACTGGATAATGTCATCATAACGATTTGATAAAAAAAAAATAAAACTAACGCAACAATCTTTCATTTTTCATCTATGACAGCTGAATGTCCTGTTCGCGCAAACATTACAATTTTTATGATGCAAAGGATACATAAATTTAATTAAATATCTATCAGCTGCAACAGTACAAACTTCAAACAGAATTTTACTGTTATAAGGCTGAATTTAAAAAAAAAACATTAAAAAATATTTGTTATCATCCCCTCTCTACGTATAAAAAAGTATGCGCTTTTCATTATCGTTAAATTTTTTGGTGTTCTGATACGTCAGATGATAGAAATCTTTTATTTTTACGATTTTTTATATTTATTTAGCAACAATCTGTAAAAAAAAGTAACTTATCCACGCCTAATCTAGTCTATCTAGCATATGTATACAGTTAAATACAAGTATATACAAATTGCACGATTTTTTCCTTTATCTTCCCTCTATTTATTATCCTCGACAAATTGTTTATCAACCCCCAAAATTAAAACCGGGAAGCGGCGAAAATTTAAAGCAGCGATAAACAGTCTATTTGCATTCTTCGAAGCCCTGCGCCGTCGCTTATTTCAATTCGAGCCCCGCGATATTTAGCTACTCGTCGAAAATCCCCGCGGCGCGAGGTGATCAGCGCCTCTCGCGCCTTCGCTCGTTGCATCGCGTATATTTAAACGCGACCGAGTCGATGATCAGGTTATCGGAAAATTATAATAAAGCGAAACTCGGGCAATTTTTATCCGCCTCATTAAAAATAAAACAGGCCGCTCCTTTGTCGGCGCCGCTCGCGCCTCAAAACGAAGGCGAAAAATTGCTCGCGCTGTACTATCGATTTATCGGGGGGAGGCGGCGTTTTTTGCGCGGCCGAGCGGACGATTTCGGCCCCGCGCGCCGCTGCTACCACTGGAGTATCACTTTCGCCGCTCGCGCGCGCTCGCGGGGTCTTGGAGGGCGCGCACTCGGCGCGCCGCTCAACCGCGAGCCACGGGCTCATTCATGCGCTAAGAGCTTGCAGATTGATCGAGTGCTTTTTCTTTGACGGGAGATGCATATTGAAGGTGTTGGCTTGTTAATGTTTCCTCGGGGATGTGTAGTATACTATTATACTATTTGTATGTCTGAATTTTTTTCAAGGTAATTGATATGTTAACTAATGACTACATATATAACTAAATTATTGGAGAAAGCATTGTTATGAAGTATGCTTTTAGCATAATAAGTTAGATTAATAAGTATTAGATACGTCATTTTTTGTGGTAATAAATTGACGTGTTTCCTTCGAAAATGAAATCAATTATGAAATAAAAATTTGTAAATATTTATGATTAATAATTAATTATAAACACTTTCATTCCACAACTAATCGATCAAAACGATATTGGAATACCTTTTCAACTAGAATCATTAACGTTGCCCGCAATTAAAACTCCGCTGCACTATTACTTTCTTAGTTTAATTAGTTAAGTAACAAAAAATCATGGAATTACGTATTTTAAATAAAAATGAAAATAAAATTACAAAACAAGGATATAAAAAAAAAGTGAAAAAGTAAAATCTATTTATAAAAGGGAAAGAGCCAAGTGGAAAAGTGGAAAATTAGCGTACAATTTCGCATTGTAAAAGTCAATTTAAAAACAATAGTCTCTCTGCGCGAAAAGCAGCATGGGTTCGTGTTTTATTTAAATATTTAAATTTAGTTAATTACTTTTTACTAAATAAATTCCAACAGGTCTTTGCAGGATGTAACTCAATATCATTGCTGGCAACTAAAGTACGAAATTTGATATTTTACACAATATATAACGTAGAATTTTTTGTTACTATAATAAATCCTTTGAAAATCCACTCGTAAACAAACGATCATGGTGTAGGATTTGAATTGTGAAGCATTCAAAAGCGCGATTGATTGGTTCGTGAATATATCCGGTTGAATAGCACCAAAATTCAAAAAGCCTATATCTAAGTTTTCTAACTTCAAATATTACAGCATCATAGGTAAATAAACGTAGTACTCAAGTAGCGCTTCTCGTGCTTAAACAATTACGTATCCCCGTAACCCCGGCGTCGGCTGAATGCGAATGAGCAACGGGAAGGCCTCGGTCCAGTGGACTATTCGAGCGGCCATTCGAGTTTGCGCTCGCGCCAAACGAGACTCCCGTAACCGGACAAATGGGCAGCGGCTCGCGTCCGAGACGAGCACGCTGGTGATCGCGCGCGACGTTAAAAAGTGACGTTCATTACTCCGCCGGAGCCGACCCCCTTTATTTACTGATAAACCTCGCGGCGGCATTTTAATTAGCGCCATTACGCTTGATTTATATTTTTATTCGCCGCGGATAAAGTTGGCTTTTCCCCCGGAAAAGGAATAATTGCGACCGCCTGCGTTATCTATTCGCGGGGTAAAAAAGAGGCGCGCGCGTTGAAATTAAAATATACTTTTTTCCAGCGATATAGGGAGGGAGGGGGGGAGGGATAAAACAATATGTTTGCAGGTTGTGTTTTCGGAAGACTAGGCCTGTTTATTTAGCAGGTTCTCGTTAAGGGAGGGGGTGGGCGACCCTTTTATTGCGATTTCTTTCATGCGTGTCAGAGCCGCGAACAAAGGGGACAAGTCGAACAATGACGGCGGCGGGTCGCGGATCTTCTTTAGGCATTAAAAGCATCGCGTTTTTGTGTTTAATTTTTAAAACGGATTATATGTTAAAATAACAATGGGAAATTGTGCCGCGCCCCAGCGCAATGTGAGCTTCAGCGAAAAAGGTTGAGCCCCTGACTCATATAATAAAGAGCGGAATGAAGTCTGTGGGGCCGTGATAACTGTATCTCGTACTGAAATGTCGTTTAATTAAAATATGCCCGCGCTCTTTTATTTTTAAATAAAATAAGTTGCGTTTAATGCACTCTTTCTGGGGAAAAAATATCTTCCTTTTTTTAGTGGACAAAAAATGGAAATAAATTGTACCTGAAATATGAGCTTGAAACACATATTTTATGCAGTTTTCTCTTTTTTGGACAAAATGTGAAACTAAAGCATTTTGTCCAACGGTATAGAATGGTGGAGTAAAAAATTGCTAAATAAAAAGAGAGTCGCTTTATTCTAGTTTACTTTTAGACAATACTATCAATTTCCACTTTTGTCGTTGTTTTGACCCACAATTACTTTCCCCAATTATTAAACTTATTATTTTACTAAAATTTTAGTGACATTTGATTAAATTTTTTTAAAGAACCAATAACTTTTTGTATAAGCAGTTATATTCCTGTAATTGAGAGAGTTTTCTGCGATGCTTTAAAATAACGATAAATAAAGATCGGAAATCTAATTAATCAATTTAATTATTAAGTTATTTAGATTACGTATAGATAGTAGCGATTTATTATTTAAGAGTTGTCGAAATGATTTATTAATTAATTGATTAAAAAGTGAGTCCAAAATCACTTATTTAAGAATAATTTTCATTTGATAAATTTTAAATTACAGAAGTACGTGTTACCGCATGAAATTCATAAAATAATAATAATTATACATTTAAATATAGACTATTGATCTTTCGAGTAAGTTTCTGTAAGTATACATATTTTCTTAAATTCTAGTACATAACTCTCAATATAAAGTCTAAAAAGCTGAACTTTTCGTGAAACGTAATTCTCAATTGTACTGATACATTAAATTAATATATAATTACGAGACGTAAACAGTTCAATCCACGTCACTCTATAAATGAACATTATTCAAAACTATACTCTCATGACGAATAGAAGAGTAAAAATATCCAAAAAATCAATCGATTGAAATAAAAAAGAAAACACTCTATTTCAGAAAAATTGAGCCAATCTAATCTCGATTGGCTCAATTTCCTCTCGACTCAAGCGATATTTCACTCTTCCGCATCACAAGAGCGCAACGAAAAGAAACGGAAAAAACAAAAATCCATCCAGACAAGGACATTACATCGTAAACGTGACAAACAACAAGAAAGCTGAACAATCGCCGAGCAAACCGAACGTACAGACGTTGACGGGCCGACTGGTGCTGGTCTGGGCTCCGGCCAGGGTGAGCAGCATCGGCGCCAGGAGCAGCGGTAGGTACGGCGCGGCCGTGCCCGGTGCCATGCTGCTGGCAGCGCAGCCGCGCCACTCGGACGTCGGTCACTGGGTGGCCGGCGCGGCGCCGCGGCGGCAGCAGCGAGGCCCCCGCGGCGACGTTGTTTGGCCGGCCGTTGCCGCGGGGACGGGAGCGCGCGCGCCTCGCCCCCCGGGGTCGCCGGAAGCTCCTCTCCTCGCTGGGCTGATCGCGCGCGCCCCGGACGAGCCCGCGCGACGAGTCCGCTCCATCGATTGCGAGCGATAGCCGCCGGCGAGCTCGAAAATCGATGCCCGCCCGACGCGTCGATTTTTCAAAACGATCCGCGTCTCTTTTTTTTTGGGAGGAATTTTATTTTTTTTTTAACGGAATGGGGCTAATGAGGGTCTCTGCTTGATTTGGGTACGACGTGGCTTGCAAAATCGATGGGATTTCGGTAAAAGTTTTAATCAGGTTTGCAAGCTTGGAGAACTTGGATTCTTTCCTGGAAATATAAAGTTGGATTTTTAGGGGGATTGATCGTGGTTCAGATCAGAACGAATTTTTTTATGATGCCGTATGCTTTTGATTAAAAAAATTTATCGAATGATTTTACTCAATGGATATTTAAATCGTAAAGTTAATGATTCGCAATTTAATTTTTTTCCAGGTACTACTTTTTCTATGTTGGGCATCTTACTAGGAAAGCGTCAGTCCTCCGGATCATTGAGATGTTTTCTTTATATAGACATGAAAGAAAATAAAATTTTATTGATCTTCCTAAGTCTCCCTAAAAGTTCAAATCAACAGTTATAATTTAAGCCTTGTTTCATTAGTGTGTAATAATTGATTCCAAAATCATCGATGCATCTCCCTCAAATTCTCTGATTCAGAAGTTTGCCACTCTCCTATACATATAGGAGGTATTATTTCACTAACTGTAGTTAGTGAGATAATAGAATAAAAGTAATATTTTAATCATTTATATTGAGACAACCACCCACCCATCTTTGAAATTACTAAAAATTTCCAAAGTAAATCTATTAAACAAATGTAAACAGACAACAGACATTTCCACCGCAAATTGCACCAACGCGAATAGCCATCCTAGAGCCGGTAAACTTCAACAGCGTTCAATTTTCGAAGCGTGGCATTAGGCGGAAGTGTCGGGGAATAAAGAAAAATAACAACGAGGCGGAAAAAGTAAAGTGTTAAGCAAAGCGTCGCCCTATAACACCTACACGCCGTCTGACCGACTGTTATTATTACCGCCGGCTGTATATTTAGCCGGTGGGCGCGCTCGAATCGGCCGCACGCGGCAACCTGATGACTTTTCAAATTGGTTATCGATAGCGCGCGCGAGAATTTCCGCGACCTTCCCCAGGCGCTCGCTCGCCGCGACCTCGTTTCCCCCATACTGCCCGGCCGCATTTTTTTCTCTCTCTCTCACTCCTTTTCTCTCAACGCGGCGACAATCGTGAAGTGCCCAAGGTCAGCCGTAATTCGTATACCAGTCCGCTTACCCTTACCCTTGCTTATTGAATTTTCCGTTAAAGCGCGCGATCCTCAATGGAGGCCTGGGCGGCGCGCAGTAGAACGAGTCGCGCTGCGGTCAGACCGCGTGCGTGGCATGAAAAATAATGCAGTCGCGCGGCGGGGGGACCGTTGCGATTATAAAATGAGATGGCACGATTGCGCGGCTGTGTAATTACATTGTTACAACCCCCCCTTTTAATCTATCATGTCATCATTTTGTTAGGTCACATCGGTGTTTTATGGCCAAGAATTTGCATATTAGTTGAAAGAGCGACTTTAATTTATTGGGCTAATATAATTGTCAACTTGTATTACCGTTTAAAAAATTTGCACTTTTATTTTAATTATTAGAATCTGAAAATTTATTTATGGTAAAAATAAAAGAAAATGTAGGACTGATAATTAATTTATTGATTCTTTAATTAATCATGTATATACCTATAGATGTATTATTTAATTTACTTAACGTCTATCAATCTAAATGTGAAAGTGCATAGTCATTTCTTTCAAGCTTGGAGGGTTACACAAAGAAAAATGTTCAGCTAAAAATTGTAATAGTCAATTTCAAGGTTTTTTAATTACTTACTGAAAAAGAAAATTACAATGGTTACTACTTACTTTTAAGGTTTATTGAAAATCTGCGATAAATGTTATAGTTTTAGTGAATTTTATAAGAAACTATTAAAAATTTTAATTATGAAAATCATTTTTTCCCTGTCATAATCACGGATGTAGTATAAATAATATATACGTAATAGAAGGTAACATTTTTGTGATTTTTTATAACATTCATTACGAAAGTTTTCAGGTATCGCGCATAGAATTTTTTATAGATATTTTGAAATCATGTCTTATTCTAAATAAATAAATATTCACTTAGTCTACGTCAAAAGTCTTTCAATGTTTGTATTACGTCGAAGACATTTGAAGTATAAAATAAGTACATATTGACTTATTTAAGTAAAATCTTACTTATTCAACTTTTCACAGATTTTTTAATTAATCTGTTTCAGTTTATTAATTAATAACTGTAAGTTCTACATTAAAATTAAAAAAAAAAGACGAAATAAAACCCGATAACATCCTTTTACAGGAATTAAAGTCCACCGGGCAGCGTAAAAGCGCAAAGGACGGGTATCCGCGCCGCGAGCCACGTCCGAGGGTTCGCCGTGTGCAGCGTCGCTCCCGAGTGAAAAAAGGCAAGTCGCGCTACAATCTCTCGCAGCGGCGCGCAATCCCTGGAGGCGGTCCGCGATCGCGCCTGTCCTCGGGGCTCCATTTGCGCGTCCCAACTCCGGGGCACCGGGCGAAGTGTTAATTCATCTCCCCCATCGAGGGAAAAAAAAACTTCGCTACAACTCGACGCGCGCATCTACGACTCGCGGGCGCTTTAAGTAACAAGCTCCGCGAAGGAAACACTGAAACGGAATGCTTCTACACCTGCGTACGCGCGTAAAACTCGCGGATAGGGGGATTACAGCGTAGGGATCGTTTCGAACTTGCGCGGAAATAAAAAATATATGCACTTTTTCAGCTTCGTTTTACAATCTTATTCTCGGCTCGTTATGACGTGAATCCGTTTGAGAGTGGTGTAAACATTAACTTATATTAATCTTAAATAACTAAATTTACCTTAAATTTAAAAGACTGTAATTTCGAAATTTTTTTATACTACATAATAATGTTTAAGTTGTTAAAAAATAGCTTTCATTGTCAGGACTTTTTAGTTTTTGTGAACATTTAAAACAGTCTCCTATTGTATCAATTAAGAACTCTCACTTGGTTCTTTTACTCTTAGTCTTTAGTTTATAGTTTTACATTTTTTGTATATTAGTGATTACTTTAAGATTCTAATTCAAAGTACTTCTGTCCATTTAATTATACAAATAACTGAATTTTCAATAAATAATTATTATTCTATTCAAACATACCCACATTTTCTGTAAACTTATTTTCCAAACTCCCAAAGATAACTTAAAAAGACTGAAATTCATCAAAATCTCCTATTTGAAAAAGTGCACCGTAACGAAGCTTACCCTCGTGACAGAGCATAAAAAAAAGGGTGCGATGAGTTGGTTATGTCGCGGCGGGTCGCCGCGTATAAGCCGTGAAATAGGGAATGGAATCGGTGTCGCGCGGCCGGGCCGCTCGTTAATTAGGCCCGATAGGCATGCGGCAGCGGCGATAAGCGGCGCGTTATGACGTTGACGAAGCGGGGGCCCGGGCGCGGCACGCGAGAGTGCCACTCGAGCGCCGATCGCGCGCCCGTCGAGTGTCGGCGCGCGTGACGCCGCCAGCTCCGCGCGCTTCTGCGCGATTCCCCGCGCGATGCACGCGGCAGCGGGCTCGAGTAGCCGAGCGCTAATTAAGCTGTACCCGGTTAAGTGCTTCGCCGAGTTTTCTTTTTCAGCTCCGTTGTATCTCGAGCAGTCGGCGAGTATTAGAATTGTATTAGGTTTTTTAGGTCTAGTCCATTGCGGGTTTTTCGTTATTCAGAAAATCATTTTGAAGAAATGTTGTCCATTTAACATTATTTCATTACTCGTTATTCGTTCGACAAATCCTTTATAATGTAAGAATTTATAAATAATGGTTGTAGAAAAATAGATGAAAAAAGAGGCAACATTTAAAAAATTAAAGAAACGGAAGTTAGTACAAGAAAATTTAAATCGATGAAAAACATTATTTTCAAAAATTTTTAAATGTAAAGTAAATATGATATAATACCTTTGTTGTATAAAATAAAAATAAACGAGAAAGTTTTATCCTGACGACAGAAAGAGAATAAATAATCATTACACTGGAGTTTTCCAGGAAAGGAGCATGCGTCGTCGTAAAAAGTATTTTTTTCAATGACTGTTCAAAGTAACAAAAAACCTTTTTTACGAGGTCGTAAAGATGAATGGATAATTACGCTGGAGCCTTTGAAAAAATTAAAAAACTTAAAAAATGTTCGTCACCGTAAAAATCTTTTTTTATTATAAAATTTACCGTTCGTATTAACAGAAAACTTTAGTTATGATGTGAAAAAGTCCCTTGAAAAATAACGTAAAAGAATCACGTATTTACACGTTAATTGTCTTATGTTTTTTAGCACATTGAATTGAGCAAACACAACGCTATTAAATTACAAGCTCCAAAAAGCTCTTGTTGTGTCTTTTATGAAAGATAAATCCTGTTTTTAAAATTTATTTCATTTCGAATTAAAAACTTTGCGTTACAGACTCGCCGCGGCAACTCGCGAAAGCAACTTCAAGTCACGTACAATTTATAACTCTATATAAAATGAGAATTAAATTATCTCGCAATTTTTTTCTAAAGCCGCCAAAATTTGTACCAACTCCGCCGCGCTGTTAAAGCAATTTTGAAGCATTCGCATCAAAGCCAGAGAAACTTTTCCCCTTCATTCACTCGGCTGACAAAAACTTGCGTTCTCCAAGTCGAATCTGATAAAAAAAAGAATATAGGAAAAAAATTGTCATTATTTTACTTAAAAGCGAGCTGACGTACGAGAGGAAGATCGATGAACAAGGGGAATGCACGGGTGGGTGTCGGGAGGTACGAGGAGGAGGCGGGAGTGACGCAGGCGTGGGTGGCGATTGAAATGACGGGAACTCGAGAGGGAGGAAATGCAGCGCGCGAAAAGTCTCTCGATCTCCTCCGCTTTATTTTGCTTTGTTCCCTCGGCGGGAATTTGAGTCTCGAGATTTCGAAAAATAAAGGATCGGCGCTGCTCGTCGAAATTGCGACGGTGCATTTTGACGGGATCGGGAATCGAAATTCGGATGGTCCTCTTACCTCCGTTTTTTTATCTTTTCTCACGTGCAGCGAGATCTTTTTTGCCACTGGAAACTCAAGTGGAGGAAAGTGATTTTTCGATGCAATACCTTAAGAGTATTTCGCATGATTTACGGACGAGAAGAAATTTTCTCGTCGAATCAGAATGTTACAAATGGATTTATGCGTTTTTTCTTTTTTTTTATTATATATAGTGGGTTGAAATGTAGATACTTTCATTTAGAGAATTTTTAAAAATGACAATTATCAGTATAAATAATAATAGTGTAATGTCGAGTACCGATCAAGTTGAAATAAAAGTCAAGAAGAAGAATAACGTCAAAAACAAACAAAAACAAAATTGTTTTTCACCATTCGGTTGTTATAACAGAATAATTGTTTTTTAATTTTACACACCACAAATTATATCATGAGGTGAAATATGATCACGTTTCTTAAAATAACACAGGAAATATGATATTAACAAACAAAAATAACGAACATTTCAAATTATTTTTGGACCTTATAACTGCACTTGAATCACTTTGAAAATTATAGTTTTCGAATTTAATTTTGTTATCGAATATTTGATAATACATTGTTTTAAATTTTTATAATTAATTAAAGTTTATTTATTGCGCAGTCTTTAAAATACGTACTATATCAATAACAAAAAGCAATATTTTAACTTTATTATTCTAAAAAAATAAATACCCGAAGCGCGACTATCAACGCATGAGTTAGATCCAGATTAAAATATAGATAATCCGAAAAATATTTTTATCATTGTAAAAAAAGCTTCCATTCGCCCGGCGAAACAAAACCGAATTAATACCTTCGATAAATCTTCAATCTCAAAAAATCCAGAATCGTGAATACATACCCATCACGGGCTCCAGTCTCCCGCTCGTCCTTCCGCTTTCCGCGTATTGGGCTTTCATCAAAGACAGCCCGGGCTTATCGAACTCGAAAATTCGCCGATTCGAGCCCGCGGCCACGTAAATCCAGCGCCTAATCGTCGCATGGAAATCAGAAATTTCGAGCTCCCGCTCGAGATCCCACCGCCTCGTCTGAAATTCATGGCATAAATTTCTCTCAACGAAAAACCAACCCCCCATCCCCTCCGCACCCCCGCGCGGGGGATTAAATTCGGCGCGTCACGCGCCTTTGTGCGGGGGCCGCGATACCCGTGACTTTTAATCCGGCCGCGATTAGGAACAATGGGGCTCGCGCTCGCGAAATTAGAGCGAAAGAGTGCCGATGTGTATACGGCCGCGTTATATCGGCCGGCGTTAATCGAGTCGGCCCGTAACGAGCCCCGGTGTCTGCGAGTTAATAACTTCTGAGGAAAATTACTCTTTGTCCGCGCAAGGCGGAATTTTCACTTGAATTGGAAAATACGGCGATGGGAAGTGTAATGCCGCCTGCTCGGGCTTGTTTAAAAATGATCCTCCGTGATGAAGCGCAAAGCTAAAGGGAATGATTAATGAAACATTTTCAATTTATTTTGAAATACTGCATTTATTTTCAATTTGTAAATAAAGGGTTAATAAACGTTTTAGTTGATTGCTTTAAATATAAAAAAAGTTATTTATATGCTTGATTAATTTTTTTTTTTTTAATAGAAGATTTAAGACTTTTACATAGTTCTGTATAATGACGTTTCGTACAGCTATTGTAGTTATCTTCAAAAATTTTCGGAAATTGAAGTATACATTATTGGTATAGTATTAAGCAAATGGGACGTATAATCAGGTTTAATTATACAATGAGTTAACTGAAATTGAAAACGTTCAAACTTTCTTTTTTACAGCCCAGTAATTCCAATACGATATTAAGTAGAAATTAAAAAAAAATAATTTTATCTTCCGAGATAACTCGATAACCGCGCAAATAAATCAACCGCGTGATTTATCTATATAAGTGTAATTTAATTACCTCTAGCATCTCCGATATAGAGTAGCTCATTAACTTCAAATTTGCCATTAATGCTCCCATCAGGGCAGACCCATCAAAACAGCCGAAAACAGGCCAAAGGTGTGTATATATACGTAAAGTTAAGCTCGGAGGGCTGGCTAGACGCTCATATCACGCGCGAGCTGCTTAAAGCTCGTTAATGCGAAATGTGAAGCGGCGAATGAGTGCCGCTCCGCCGACGGGCCGAAATATCTGGTCGATCGTAATCTCTCCTCACCGGGCCGGCCTCGAAAGCCTCCCCCTCCCTACTCCTTTCCCGCTGCGCGCTTATGCAAAGTGCATCCGAAGCACATCGAAATTAATTGTACGGCCGAGCTGCGCGCCCCTAATAGCGCCCCCCTCCCCCCCATAAAGATTTCACGAGGACGAAAGAAGCCCGGGCTGGAGGTACTTTTCCGTGAGAGCTGGATAAATGATGCAGGGGGCATTCAAAATTCGTCTTTGTTCGGCGCGCCATCCATTCCGCCCTCCACCCCTCTCCGCCTCTATCGCGAGCTCGAGAGTATTACTGCGAAGTATGTGCGGCCATTGCGCAGATTAAAGCGATTTTTCAGTTTGGTGCTTTATTCGCGGTGCACTTACTACTTTTATATTGGCCTTTTGCGGCGGGAATAAGAGCTTTATTTTCGACGGTTGTTTTTCGCTTGATTTCCTCTTTTTTAAATGAAGTCACTAGCTCGTTTACACGAGGTTTGGGAGGAAAATTATATTCTCAGGCGAAGGGGATTAAGTGCAAGTGTGTGTACGTAATCCGTCACCGTTTGGAAACTACTTGAGATATCTTCATCAAATTTCTCACGTAAGTTGGAATTTCGCGAAGTAGGTCAGCGTGTAATGTCAAGTCGACCCGTCGATGCATTTGTCTTTCTACATCAGCTATTTTTGTAGAATCATAATTTTGGAAGTAACACTTTCTTTAATAATTCAAAGGGGATGTTTTTTATAAGCTACATTGGTGTTCTATTTATAAATGGAATTAAGGAAATCATTTTCATTGGGAGATTACTTTATTTTCGGATTGAACGTGAGGTGGAAAAATAAGGAACAGTTTGACAAGGTGAAAACAAAAAAGCATAGCCCGCTTCTACTTAATGGACTATAAATTATGAAAATTGATTATTTTATTAACAGTAAAACAGCTACTCTTTTTATTACAAAATTTTACTTGCTTTGTAAAATATAATAAAATTTAATTATTGTATAATTTGTTGGTCATTCTTGATTATAATTCAGTTATTAATTAAAAAAGACGATAAAAACGTCCACATAAAATACCGTATAAAATATTAAATTGAACATCCAATATAAAAGTTAAAAAAAAACATAAATTTTTGTTAATTTTTATTATTTATGATCATGCAGCGAGTATAACTTTTTAAAACTCAAGACATTCCTAAGCTTAATAATTTATAGATATACATGTGTCAATTATAATCTGTTAAATTATGATAAATAACATTTTGTATAAGATAAAGACAAGAATAAATAAGAAAGTAGCCATTTTTTGTTTTATTTGTTAAAACAAAATGATTTGTTGTGCTTTTGTATACATAAACTCAAGAAAAAGTATAACGATCTTTTCGAGATTCAAAAATTTCAACTTTTATGACTTGATTTATCTTTTATGATAGCATCCAAAATGATGGTATGATTATAATGTTTTCTGCTAAGAGAATGGGTAATGCAATTAACTCCAAAATGACATCTAAGTACTTATACACCCCCAACCAGCGGCTACCGATTTGCGCATTTAAACGAGCGCCGCAGTGACTCACGCAGTACACGGGTATATACCTATATACAGTAGCGACAAGTGCGCCAGTCGCGTGCGTTGCGCGCATGCGTAGCGCCATCAGTCCCCGGTCTCCCGTCATCACGAAAGCTCCGCGGCCGCCCTTTAAATTTTCGCCCATGCCGGCCCCCGCATCACTTCGACTGCAACTCCAAACCGACGAAATTCATCGGCAGCTACACTCGGCGTGATACGGCAGCCTTTCGCTGCCATAAGCTTCAGCTCCGTTTCTCCCTTGGCGCAACTCCGCGGTAACCTCCATAATGGCCAGCCGGACGGATCGGGTGGAGGCGTCTTGGCAGCGAGTCGAGGGGTCCTTCGACCAGCAGGTAAGTCAAGTGTGCCGTAACGTTGCAAGGACTTCGCTCATAACCTAAAAGCCATCCGCGTGTCGCAACAGATGTACAAAACGCCGCCGCCGGCGTCACGACCGGTGCTGGTGCCGCTGGCGCCAAGGAAGATCAACCGGCAGCAGAGGCGATACGTGACCTTGAAACCCCGCCGGCTCGACTTCGAGGAGTCGCCGGCGCCGCCGTCGACGATGCAGGACAGCGGCGTCAGCTTGTGGTCCGGCTCGAGCGCCAGCCTCGCGCCCGACGACGTGGACAAGGAGAACCGGCCGCTGACCAGGAACTCACGTAAGAAGCACGCGCGCCCACGCAAGGGCAACCCCAAGCCCGAGTTTCGGCCCATGCGGATATGAATCGCGGAGACAACGGATTGTCCGACTTCCTGAACATCCTGATATACCTACCTGCACCTCTCGTTCCCTCTCGGATGAAGCTCGTTTCCTGCATTCGTCTGTTCCTGTTTCCTTGTTGTCCTGCATGTTGTAAACAAGTTTTTTTACTTGTGAGAAGCCCATGAATTGTAGATGCATTGATTATTATTGTTTCTTCGTTGTTTCTATTAATAAATGTTTAACGATTGTTTTCTTTACCGTTTGTTTGTTATAATCTATGAAACACGTTGTTTTACTTTGTTTACTAACACACCTGTCCTGACTAACCTTTTTTACTAAGCTTTAAAATGTTATTGTTATTGTTTACTGCTTATTTATTAAGTTTTCCAAACTGTTTATTTGCTGTTCTATAACATACATTGTTTTACTTTGTTTACTAACATCTAACCTTTTTTTTTACTGTTATTTAAGATGTTACTGTTTACTGATTCTTTTATAATTTTTGTAAGCTTACAAATTATATATAAAGTACATTTAACAATCGTTTTTTAATGTATAAATAACAACTTTCTCGTTTTACGACTTGTTATCACGTCGGCAATATATACGTTTTATCGACGCGGGTAGTTTTATTCATTAAAAGTTCGCTTGTTATTCTATTCCTTCGCAAGTCGTGAAAAATATGCAAAATTAGCAAAATAAAACTTTGAAATAGCGTTTGGCGAGTATTTTCTAGTGCAATTTAAAAGTAATAAAAAAGCCAAACAGATTTAATGAAAATAATATTATATCATACATATTTCGCAAAATATAATACATAATAATATACGGTCGCGAGAGAAGTAAAAAAAGAGACTGTGGGGTATAACGAGATAACCATATGTTGAGTAATTTCTGTCATTAGAAAAAAAAATTATGATTTAATGAACAATAAATAAAAGAAACATTTTGTATAATTTTTATTGCAAACAGTAAAATTTGAAAAAACATTTTTAATTATTAAATTGAACAAGTAAATGTGTTTATATTGATAAATTATTATTATTTAATTATTAGATCCAATTATAGTATCAATTAAAATAAATGATCGAATAATATTTAATTGAGTTTCTCTAATTAAACAAATTTAATTATAACAGTACTGTAAACACTATTAATTGGTATAATTGAATTTTGGTTATGAACATTGGCAGATGAATTTATACAAATTCAAAGGTTGATACATACAGTGTGCTCAGTCCCAGTTGTCCTGGCATTTTATTCAATCCAGTATTTTTAAAACTTTCTAATTAAAAAGAAAAAATTTTCTTATAGATTTTCATTAAAAACTAATTTTTTAAATGAAATTTTTACCAAGTGATTTTGATAAAAAATAAAACACATTTACAAGGTGTCTCATTACATCCTGCTGACCCATTTTGCTATACACATCTCGCTTTCCTAATTTACATATTCACATGCCTCACTCATCACCCTTAGTTTTTAATTAAACTTAAAAAAACTTTGAATCTTATAATTTTATTAAAAACAAACATAATATCGTCATATTTATTATCATACTAACAATGATTTTTTTATTTTTTAGAAGATGAAAATATAATTCCAAATTCTCAGCCAGCGAAATCCACGAAACGCGGAAGTCTGAGGCAGAAGCTAAATCGACGGGTCTCCAAATACTTGCTAATCCCCGATCGCACCTGCAGCAGCAAGTAAACCAGGAAACATCGCCTGCTCTCAGCAGGCACGGGACAGTCAATCAATTTCGTGTCCGACGGCAGACGTCGGGCGCTTTTAACCCCGCAGCAGCGGCGTCAACGATAATTGCCAAATCATCGTTATAAGCGCACTTTTCATTGAGACGTCGGGTTGGCCCGACCCGACGCGATTAGCCGCTGATTAATGATTCGCTCCATACCGGGGGAGAATCGGCCGCGCGGCGATAATTTTCGCGGCGCCGCGCGCCACCAGCTAAACGTTAATTAAGCGCCGGTGCCGCGCTCCCTTGTACCTCCGAGCCTCGCGCAGCGTCGCGTTCGATCCAGATAAAGTCGCGTAATTTATTTAATCGTTCGAAAATTTCCCCCGCTTTTCCGCCTCCCACGAAACCGTAAAGTTTCACAGCCGCCGCGCGCGCGCGGCAAATTGCGATCGCGAGCGAAACGTAAGAAAGCGATTACGCGTACAAATACTCCGGGCGATATGCTTCCAGTGAAAAACACTTATAACACGTTAAGTCGCGATATTTCACCGTTTTAATGAATAATGAATGAAGGCGCCCCGGGAGGGAGGAAATTCGAAAAACATGCACAATCGTCGTACATCATTTCGCAGTCGCGTCACACGATATTCAAATCGCGCGCGGTGCAATCTACTCCGTTCGATCAGCGCCGCGCAATTGCGCCGTACCTTTCGTTCTTTCTCTTTATTCTTTTTCACTTTTTAATTCCTCCACGGGGAGGGGTAAGAGTGATATTGCACCCCGGCGCTCGGATAAGTGCTAATATAATGCCCTCCGTAATTTACGACTTTCGGGCGATTTCTTTTCGCGCATTAATTCGCTCGCGGGATACGCGGTGATATTTCATCCGCGGGCTCCTTTTGTGCGCCGTCGGCGGCGCTGGTCAATCGTGAATGGGAGGAGAGGGAGCGCGGGCCGCGGGCACTTACTCCCTCGGGGGGAGGGCGGCTGAATGGGCCGCTCTTCTCCGGTATTCATGAGCGCCGCCCGCCTTTCACAAACAGTTTATGAAAATTCAATCGATGCCTCGCGGTCTATTAAGTAAATTGAAGTTATCCAGATGAGTATCGAGGGATATAAATTGCTCGGCTCGAGTGTGCAATCGATCGGCTATAGAAAATTTTCTGCGTCCTCCTACCTTACTTTCTCCAGCGAGGTATTTTTCTTAGGAGAGGCTCTATTTTTCTTTTTTTAATGGGTATTAAGATAATTTGAATATCTCGATATTCAACAAATGGAAAAAGTATATATAGTTATTATATAGTTGATAACGTTACCGGTGATCTATCTTTGTAAAACGAGTAATTGAGATTTTGCTGAATATCGTTATTCATTAGGATTGAAGAGAAATTGTATTTTTTATTTTTGAAATATGTCTGATTTGTGTTCATTATGGTACGGCCTTTCTGGAAAGTTATTAATGTTCACGTTAATTTGAAAATGTAAGCGTGATTACTAGAGATTGTAAATTTTCGTTCAATGAAAGCTGATAATAATTATTTCTGAAGGAATTAAATGCGAAAATGTATTTGGAATTTATTCAAATAATGTGGCATTTCAATTAAAAAGTTTGCAGATATACCGCCAAGAAAATTAATAATGTTTAATTAAAACGTGTAATATGCCGTTAAATAAATTTGTGCGCAGCTGGCCAATACCCAATATTTGTATACTTCAGTTCTTTAATAAACCGCACTGTGTACGTGCACATGAATTTAGCTCAATTCTCTTGTATTAAGTCAGTAGTAAATAAAACAAATTACAAGCCAAATAAAAATAATCTAATTTATCGAAATTCCGTGTAAGACTTTACCCTACGTCTTTAATAGCTGCAACATAGGTATATACAAATCTGTAATAGAAAAGCGCACATTTCAAAAGATTTCCGAAGTGCCAAACGAAACTAAGTTCTTTCTCGGCCGAAATCACGTTTCCCCTTCGGCGGCACGTAGATCGTGCCAGCTCACCCTTTCGCCGACGCAAATTGTTCTCCGCGCCCGTCGAAACTTTTTGATCCCGCAACAATCGCAATACCCCTTTCTCCGCGCGGCGCGGCGAAACCGCCGAAACTCGCTTTCGTCGCACCGTACATACGGCCGGAAGGAAAAATCCCCGGCCGCAGAGGAAACCGGCGAAATCCGGCGTTTCATCAAGCCCCGGCCGCGAGATCGGCCGGATCAGCGATAAATCCAGACGCTCAGAAGTCGCGCGTCCGCAGGTGATCGCTCGCATATCGACGCTGCCAGGTGGCTGGCTCCTCTTCCTTCTCTTTTTCTCTCCCGCCGGCGAAATGAAATATCGACGCGGTGACGATTGGAACCCTTCCTCTTTTTCTCTTTTATATATTGACGAGTCGACGGGATTAATTGCCACGAGGGCAATTGCCTGGGATGCAGGTAGTGGATTGGCTGGGTTTTCGAATAAGGAACAGGCGAGTCGTGTACGCTGTCACGTATAGCTTCCTTTTTATTTCCATTTTCTTTTTGTCACATGTATTTATCAAATAAGTTTCGAGAACGGAAAAATCTCTTTATTGACAGATCATCTTTGGTATTTTTCTCTTGTAATTATATAATAATCGGGGCAATTTTTGTAATCATTCGTAAACGGTTTTACAATTAAGATAACAACGGAAAACAATACTTTTGTACTGCGAGTCGTAAATAGTCTCATGCGCACGCGGATTCGGTACAAAGTGTGTGTCGTCGATATACATAATAATCGCGCGTTCGATCAGAATTCGTACGGTGTGTACATCTGTGTGTGTGCGTGCGTGTGTGCATGCGTGCGTGCGTGTGTATGTGTGTATGTGTGTATGTGTATGTGTGTATGCGTTTTTATCTGCGGGGGAAGAGTCTAAAACGACCTAGGGAAGTAAATTGCGGATTGGCTGTGAAACCGATGTTTGGCAGCTATAAGGTGCTGTGTAATATCAAGCGAGCAACGCTTCGAACACTCCTCTTCTTTTTTTCTTATATCATCGTCTATTTCATTAACTTACAGGTATTTTTCTCGCTCCTAAAATTTCGTCCTTTTATTTTCTCGGCATTACGTCTCGATGCGCGGATGGACGCACTGATACTGTAAAACTGAAGCGACGGCAAGGAAAAACAATCTAAGGAACGAAAAAGAGAAAAAAAAGATCATTTTCGAAAGAGTGAACGTGCGCGCGCGTATCGTAAAAGTGGAGAGACACGGTAATGACGATAATAATCATAATTACGCGCGTATACGCTCCTCACCTAACGATGTCGGTGTGTGCGATGATAATGCCGGCGATAATGACGATGGCAATAGCGTCGACCTCGATTCCTTTCATTTATTTACCCTCGTGCCTCCCACTCCCTTACGCTCCCCCATATACATATATATATGTATATATATACGGTCGAGTCGCTTCGTCGTTCCTTCCCCTTTTCTTTTTTTCTGCTTCTCGCGCTCCTCCTTAGCCACCGCGCATATATAGGTACTAAAAATGAGCTCGCACGTACGGGAACACTGTGCACTTTCATCTCGCGCGCCGGTACAATCCTCGTGCGATACGATTATTACTACTTAATTAAATAGCTATTACGTCTCGCCCGCGCGCGCGCAACCTCCGTGAGAGTGTGGATGCGGATCGTCTCCATTCATGCAGCTCACCCTACGTACGCTATACATACATATATATATATATACGAATAATGTTCCATATTTACATGTCTAAAGCGACGGGCTCGCATTGTGCGCACGCGCTGTCTCTCTCACTCTCTCTTTCTCTCACTCCCACTTTATACTCCCACGTCCGCGGGTATACGAGCGAGTTGCCTGTATATAATATACGTGTGCGCGCGAATGTGAGTGCGCGGAGCACCGTGGAGTGTCGCGGAGCTGCTACCGCGACTCGGCGTTCGCCAGCACTTCGTCGCGCGCGCCTTGCGCTCTTTTATGCGCGTTATTTTAGCCCCGTCGCCGGGTTTCGAAATTTCGCCCGCTTAACGAGTCGACGGCCTGTGTATAGACCGACGCGCGCCGCCGCCGTCGCTGCCGCGTTCCGCGCGGTGCGTCTGCATAGCGATGCGTTTGTGCATTTGGACTTCCCTCGAGTATACGGATATTAATGAAAAATCGCGCGATTAAATTCGAAGTTTTCCTAAGCGATTTCTTTTATAGTCGGATGAATACTACCCGCGATATTAAAACTGAGAGAGCACTGGAAAAAAAAAATTAATCAGAACAGATAATGAAGACTTTTAATTTTAGTAATTGTTCGTTTTAGCTAATGAAGCGTCTTTCTTAACGGCAAAGGTAATCTTCTATTAGAAAGTTATTTTAAAAAAACTGTATTAAGAAGTATTAAAAAGATATACTCGGTTTAAAAAAAACCAATGTTTCATCAATAATTTATTAAAATAAATTAAAAACTTACGCTAGGTAAAACTAAACACAAACGTACTAAACAAAGAAATAAAAAGTCGCTTCTTACTAGGAAGACTAGGAACACCTCAAAAAGGGCCTATTTTTGTTTTTTTTTTTATTCCAGAGTGAAATAAATTTATCTAGGACCTGAAACTTTACTCTGTAAATATGAAAATGTGAAATTCGTCCAAATGCACATATTCAATGTTAAATGTTCATTTATCAAACAATCAGTGAACGTCTTATAACATAGAATAAGTGCATATTCACATATTCGTACGTGAAATCCATGAATTTCACTTATTCATATTTAGAGAGATATAAACTATTATATTAAGAAGTAAGATAGAAGTACTCGTCTAAAAAAAATAATTATCCCGCGAACAAATTATTCTAATCCAGCTCGGCGCCGACGCGAAATGAAGATTTAAATAACGACACAATCCGGCCGGATTTGCCTAAGCAGTTTAGCCGAGGCAAGCAAGCGGCGGGGCGGCGGGCACCGTCGGCACTGGCGGTATAATGGAAACCCAATAAAATCGCGACTGGGCACCGCAGCGACGCGTCCAAGCCGCGTAACGAGCGCGGAGGCGGCCGCAAAGTAAAGCTCGAGCGCGCCCGCCGCCCCCGGCTCCGAAGATCGAGTATCATCGAAAACAAACAGCTCGTTAACGGGCCACGGCGCCGCCGTTGCGTCCGTACATCGCCGCCACTAATTACGCCCGCGAGTTTAGCGCGTAAGCGCGCGGACCGATTAGAGCGACGCTAAGCGCGCGGCACCGATCGCACGGCCACGGCGGCGGCGGCCTTTCGTTCGCGGAGGACCTAAGCGGCCGAATTTCGCAGCGGCAGACGTATTGCTCTATATATCTCGTGTAAATCACAACCAATGGAGTATTAATTGAATAATTAACTAGACGCGCTTGTCGGGCGCCCCCGTGTTCGCTCTGCGCTCGCGGCTAGTCGCGTCTCGCGTTTTTGCGCGTCGGACCTTATAACGGCAAAATAGCACACTTTACTTTTTCCCGGAAGAACAATAGGGCATTTTTTTGCAACGAAAAGTAGCGTGATTCGAATGTAAGACTTTTATAGCCAAGAAGAAAAGCTTTTTTTGAATTTTTATATTTCGAGAAGCAATGTTTTCTCGAAAGAATTTTGCAAATTTTCTCGAGAGGTTTATTTATTCCTTTTAATCACAATCCACTATTAAATTTTCATTTTGTAATCATTTTTAATCATTGTTAAGACAATTTCTAATTTCTTAATTGGAATAAATAATCGTCAAATCCAATCACAAAAAATTAATCAATCATAATATGATTTCTAAATGAAAAACGAATACCAACTATAATAAGAAATCTAAAGACATTGTCAAATAACAATTGATTTTGGAAGAATTTTTTCCCAACTTTCCCGCAGAAATCAGGAAATGTGCTTTTTTTCGTTGCAATCCTATGATACCCGCTATTCTTCACGGATCACCTGAAACGCATTTTACTTTTCGCCAGTAAATCGAAACGAGTTTTTTTTTCGTTAATTGCGACGTTATCTCATTTTCCCGGCGCGAGAGGAGAAATCCCCGACGTCCGATCGATCGCATCGAACCCTTTGTAATTTCGGTGCCGCCGAGGAAAAAGCGGTTCGTTGCGCTCGGCGATGCGCGACCCGCGAATTATGCGACCCCGCGGGACGCGCGCGTTCAATTTGTTTAGTTATCCGGAAACGCCGCCAAAAGCCAGCCCCAAGTTAATTTACGGAGCGCGTGCGCGCGCCTTTTTTGCTCATGTTGACCCGTCAAGGAACAGCGCCGCAGCTCGCGCAGAGCGAACGGATAAGGCTCACTCGAGTTCTTTTATCTGTGTTTTTTATACTTTTTTTTGGGAGTTTATTTTATTATTTTTTGTGTTTTTTTTTTGTTTGGTATAATGACTTGGACTTGCGCGGCTCGAAGGTAGCTTTATTACCGAATTTAATTTGATTGATTGAAATAGGTAACTGAGATTAAAAAAATTATTGAAAAAATCGATCAAGTTTGTCGTTTTGATCATACAATCAAAAATTAAGCAGCTAGATTTGGCCAACCAAATGACTTCCTTTACGAGGAAATTCACTGATAGAAAAACTCACCTTCCGTGCAAGTGTCCTCGTCGAGACGCGCGAGTCCTGAAATGTGACCCCGATGATTCTCGTGCGATCGAGTAAGTCGGGCCGGTTTACATTTTGATTTTCGCCGCATAGATTTGTCGCGTTAATTAATTGGTCCGATTATGCGCAAATTGTGCACGTAATTTCACAAATCACGAGACACCATTGGTAAACGCTCACATTTTTTTTCTTTATAATTTACAATGAATTTTTAGTGCGGGGCGAGGGGAGGCGCGCCGGCCGCTCGCCGCGGTATACTTTAAAAGTCTTACTACGAAAATTTCCGAGTGCTCGCGAAGTACGAGTTGGCGAGCGGCGCGGTTCCCGACGCTCGACCCGCAATTACAATGTGCTCACAATTCGCTTAAAATCCCCGGCCCGACTGACAAGAAAATTGACGAAAATCAGTCTCGTATCTATGTATATATAATATATATTTATTTATTTATATACTATATAGTGTATACATGTCGCGTCGTTTGAGTTTTCTGCCCGAGTTTCCACCTCAATTAATCATAGAATTAAGGGTATCTCTATAATGTATATATATATTAACGTCGAGCATATACACATATATGCGAAGCAACGTTTTTTTTATGTTATATCCTTCGCGGGGAGTTATAACGTCGTCCCTCGAATCTAAAATTCCATTAAGCTTCGATTACGTTGTAGCTTTGGCATACCGTCGTTTTCAATTACGCGCGCAATCCCCCCTCCCTCCCTCGCTCTCTCGCGTTCTCCCGATAAAATTTATGTACAACGTGCTGTTATTTCTATTACCGTAAGCGTCCGTCATTCATCGTTTAAATACAATTGTTTCACGCACGAATAGGAACAATACAAACAGGAATGTATTATAAAATATGTTAATTCTCTCTGTGTGTTTCAAGCGGCGCGGATTAAAATTCAAACGTCGAAAATCAAAGCAATTGTTCGCCGGCGTCGCGCGACGCCCCGCGTATACCCCTGCCACCCCCGTGTACGCTGTCGAACGGATGCCCTCATTTGCATGGATCGGGTACACATGCAGAGCGCTCGAGCAGCTGCAACAGTTTCATAAACATTTTCAAACCGCCCCGTAACATTTTCATATATAAAAAATTGTCCCACCTTTTGATTCAACCTACCCCTCCGCCGCACGAGTACGTATGACCGAAAACTCAAACGTCGAAAAATTCGATACTTAAAGAGAGTCGCTCGGATGTTCCCTATTGTAACGCACACTCGGACAGAAACTCGAGCGCTACGCTGGACAACGCTTACAAGTTCTTAGGTAAAAGATTTTTTTTTAATCTTCATTATTTTTTTTTTTCATGCTTCTTCATTTTTTTTTCTTAATTCTTCGTTTAGCATTTTTATGGTTCGCTTTAAAAATCTTGTGTCATCCGAAGCACGGCTACGAATGTTTTTCACAACCTTATCACAACCTTATTTAAAAGAGTGCCCCGACTACGTGGTCGAACGTTTTGGAAATTTTCTTTTCTTTCATCTCTAGGGTAATTCGAATGGCCCGCCACGCGGCCCCCCTTCGATCGATTTCGCGCCCGCTAGGAAAGTTCGGACAGCCGCGGCGAGCGCCGATAAAATTTATAAAACGATAAAAGTACTTTTCTAAAAGTTAACGGCCCGCCCCCCGCGCGCCTCGCTCCCTCGGGGACTTTGAACTTTGAGCGAGCGACGCGCCGGGGAGGTACGAGATCGGTAAAATTTCACAACCTTACGAGCGTCGCGTAGTCCCACGCGGGTGCGTTGAACAACGAAAAAATTGAATAAAGTATACGGAGACACCGCGGGACGAGGTGTACAGCTGAGCGGACCGATCGGAGAGACGCGCGAGCGGTTTAATCAGGGTTTTCACGAAAAAAAAATGAAAAAAAAAAAAATTTTTAACGAACGAAAAGTATCTTCCCTTTTCTTTTTGTATCGTACAGCGCTAATATCAGGTATCGCGTGTGGTACGTGCGATCGATGAGTCCCTCCTTCGTCGCCGCTAAGTCGAAGCGCAAAACGTGGGTTATACAATTATTTTTTTTTTACTTTTTATTATTATTATTATTTTTCTCTCGTATCCTCGCAATCTCGTCTTAATTAGCGATTACATGCTACTCACAACCGTAAAGTGACGTTTGGGGGGCGAGGGGACGCTTCCCGTCGCCTCGCCGTTAAATATATTTAATATATATTTTTAATATATAAGAATTCATATATTCCAAATTCGGTGCTGGTTTGATAGGGGGGAGCGGCTGCGGGCGGCGCCCGCCGGTCAAAAGGCTCCGGCGACGCCGCGCGCTCCCCCCCGCCTTTTTTTTTCTCGCGTCTTCCTTTGACTCCCTCTCCCCTTTTGTCTCTCTCACTCTTGGTCGTCTCGTCGGCTCGGGTGTGCGCTCACGTATGTCTGTACGTGGATACAAGTGTGCCGCTCGGACGGATCCTCGCAGGGATCGTTATACGCGGACTCGCGGCTACACCACTCGCAAAAAATTTCGAGCTTTCGATTAACGAGCTCCCGGATTCTCCCTCCTGTCGTCGTTTTCTCACCTTCCTCCCATACCTCCCTCTCTCTCTCTCTCTCTCTCCCTTTTGTCTTTTCTCTCCTGCCTCGGAGTAGCGCGGTGTTCGTGGCTTTCTGCAAGATTAGGTCTTGTCAAAGGGACGTCGCTGCTGGAATGTGTGGCTGCTGTATACGTAAACCGTGGATAAAATTGTCCGTTTTTTTCTACCCGTTATCTCCGCGCGCGAATGTCCAAATTTTTTTCGAGAGATATATTCTTCACCCGCCACGAAGGAAAGCCATTGTTTTTGTAAATTTCCTTCGGGGGGCGCACCGAAAATCGTCATTACTTTCTCGTAACGGTCGAAATTTTTTTGTTGTGCACCTTTTTTTATACAGAATAATGATGCAAAAAAAGATGCAATTTATCTTTTTAATTGAGAGCTTCACGCTCCACTTTTTCAGCGCATTTTTCACAACAACAAAGCCCAGCCAGCAAGGAAAATGATCTTTCCTTAACAAATTGAAATGTCATCCGGCGCGAGCTTATTTCCATTTTTCATAGGTCAAGCCAGCAGTCACGCATGTCAGCAGCGCGTGGGTGTATACCACCGAGGTGCGTGCGTTCGCAAGCAGCACAAAGCCGTCCTCTCGTTGTCTCCTTTGAAAAATAGTCGCCGCTCTCCTTTACCGCAGATACCCAAGCCTCCTGCCCGCTCGAGAAAAAGATCATCCAATCTCTCCTCGAGAAAGAGAGACATCATCCACTCTCTCCTCAAAAAAAGAGAGCGAAATCATCCTATCTCTCCGCGAGAAAGAGAAAGATGCACGAATCTCTCCTCCAAAAAAGAGAGAGATAGAAGCAAAGCGAAGTAGACGGCCGACGAGGCTGCACAGATCGCGCGCCCCCCGAAAAACTCGGAGCGCGAGCATCTCTTCCGGGGCCGCGCGGTGTACGCGCACGCGAGAGTGGCTGCACGCTCGCGCTGCACCGGGGCGAGCGCGCCGGCATCGATCGGCCGCGCGCGACTCCCCCGAAGACGACGCGTCGCCCCCGCGCGATCGCCCGGGTGTCCGCGAACTTACGCGCGCCCTCGATTAACGGCGAGACGCTTCCCCCCTTCCCCCCTCTCTCTCCTCGCGATTGGACGATTAATCACTTTGTCGGTCCGCGGGACCCCGATCGCTCTCCCTTACCTCCCGACTGATGCGCCGGAGGAGTGCTCCCTCCGGCCGGGGGAGGGCGGGGGTAGGATCGATGGAGAGGGTCGCATTTGCCGGTCCGTCCGGAAAATGACGCGCGAAGTCGCGCAAGTAGGTCGTCTTCGGTGGCGGCGGCCCTGCTCGCCGCCGATAATGCCCCGTCGCAACAATGCGGCCGCGCGCACAATGGCGCCGGAGAGAGAGGGGGAGGCGGTGGCGCGCGGGGGTGGGCGGCTCGTTCAGCGGATGTGGAGGAGGCGCCGGAAGGCGCGCCGGTAGTCGAGGTTGAAGATGGTGTAGATGAGGGGGTTGAGGGCCGAGTTGATGTAGCCGAGCCAGGTGATGAAGTAGACGAGCCGCTCGGACGGGCAGCAGCTCAGGCAGAACGGCAGGATGACGTACATGAGGAAGAAGGGCAGCCAGCACACGACGAAGACGCCCATGATGACGCCGAGGGTGCGGGCGGCGCGGCGCTCCTTCGACAGGGAGATGCGCTGCCGCTCCTCGATGAACTGGTAGACCGTGGGGGCGGTCGCGGTGCCCGGGCCCCCGCGGCGCGTCTGACCGCCGGCGGAGCCGGAGCTGCTACCGGCACCTGCAACAGCCAAGCCGCCCCCGGCGGAGGGTTGTCAGATGGCCGGATTGCGTCGACGCACCGCCTTTTCATTGGTGCTATTAAATGAATATTCGCCTATTTGTCATTATGAGTCGTCATCGACTATTGATTTGGTAATTTGACGACTTGTAACATTCAATAAGTACCCGTGGATGAATTTCGTTACAGTGATGCATATTTCATTATTTATCGGAACAAAGGATCAGGATTGTACTGCAAGTTGTAAAAGGTAGTACTTAGCACCAAGTTTTAATGATATTTCAGGTACAGTGACTATTGTCTTTTCGTAACAATTTTGAGTTTTGTATGAGAAGTTTTGAAAGAAAATATATGAGGCCAATGATGGGATTCCCTGCTCTATACTACTGGAAATCATCTAGTTTTTTATCATAGAAGAAACGATCGTTTCTCAAGATGGCCATTGTACGGTCGAGAAATCGTTTCATCGATCGGAAAAAACTGGACAATTTTCAGTAAGGGTCAATCGATCTAGTCACTTCTAATTTAAATGTTTAATAAATTATAAGTAAAAAAAATCTTGATTAATTATACATTTAGTTAAATGATAGCATGAAAGATAAAAAATGTATGAGTGTAATTTAAAAATGTCAAGATCAGAATATTTTCATAAATCATTTGGAAATTTCATGTACATCATTCATGTAATTATGCTTTGAAAATTTTTCAATTATTTTTCACTTTAGACAGTCTATTTTTAAGTTAAAAATGATTTCTTTTGTTGATCTTAAAGTGAATCTTTTGTAACAAAAGAATTGTTTACCGTCTGTTCAAAAGAAGATTTTTGTTCTTGGATTTAGAGGATAATCCCGTTGAGGCTTGTTTAATGTGCAAACAGGAATGAACCTTGGCAGAGTTAAGGCTATTTGCTGAATTAATTTTGAAGTTTAAAGTTAAAGATTTACTTTTTTTCGTCTGCATACTTTTTACTTCTTGAAATTCTGCGAAATTTATTTTCATTATAGTTTCATACTAATATATTGCCAGAACTAATATTTACCTATACTACTTAAAACTATGGAAAAGCTTAATATTGTACACTTGTGAATGAATGTGGCTGAAATAAACAATAGAAAATACTGATAAATTAATATCAGATACTATGACAGTTATATTAAAATAATTTTTAAAGAGGAAAAGAAGAAAGAAAATTCATTGTTTAAATTAACAAAGGAAATTTTCGCAGATAACGTCACTGAAAAGCGAATTCTAAAAACCAACTTTTTAAAGCTATGTGACGATATTAAATTAGATACAAGAATATTCAATATCATCTGACTTGAAAGCATGTAATATAGTAAGATTATTATATGCAGCGATAGAGAAAAATTCGATGCGACATACTTTGCGCACTTTCCAAGTTACGTCATGAAAATAAAGATCAGCTAGTGAAAAAAATTAAATATGAATGCAAGTTACAAAGGAACGTAAATCTAAATAGCAAATTATTTCTAAATAGTATAAAAAAATTGAAAAAGAAAGTGCAAAATTTAATTTGAAATTTTCAAACGCACTTTGAATAAAAAGAATTTAATAGCAATTTTTGTATAGGTACTCTTCTGTAATGAAATTCTTTAAAATAGTGCAATTCACATATATGAAATTTTCTTTACGTAAATATAGACATCAAAATGTTTATTTTTCCTTTGAACATAAAAATGCATTTTACTCTCGAATTTTCAGGAAGAGAATTGTTTTAAAAAATGCTTTTCTGTTTTTATAACTAATGTCGAGCATTTATAAAAGATATTCTAAACAACATTGTTTTTGATTCATTTAAATATTTAACATTTCATCTTGTTTTGAATTTTTTTCCTAAAAATACTTTTCAAATAACTGTGAAATAACATTAAAATTTATGGAGCTAAAACATTTTTCACTTTAAAGGACGTAAACGCAGTAATGAAACGATATCTATTGAAGAAAAGAAATAAGCTGGTAAGTCGTCAAGTTTCAGAGACAGCTTTCAGATTCTATCATTTTCTTAAGCGATTGCGCAATTCCTCTACTTACGTAAATTGTAGCTTTCATATTGATTTAAAAATAAAACAAACTTAAATATATATGCTCGGACAAAAAAGCTCTTCTATAAATGTATTTGATGTTTTTATAGACTGGGATTAAAAATACAAGTTTCTTGTAAATTTTTCGTAAACAATAGTAAGATTTTTTTAGATTTCTAAAAGAAATTGTAATAAATTTAATGATAATAAACTGTTGCAAAATTTCCTTAGTTCTTTGAGAACATTAAAGCAGACTATTGTAATTTTTAATAGAACTTTCTTCTCCGTATATGAAATTAATTACAAAAATTAGAAGCACTAAGTAAGTCTATTTTAATTTACTTCTTGCAATTGTTAATTTGCAATAAAACTTTAGAAATTCAAAACTTCTTATTACTTTAACTAATTGGCTATTTTAAATGGAAAATTGCAGTATTTCAGCACCCGCTTAATTCTTTTGTTAACTAATAACAGTAAAATGAAAAGGTCAATTAAATTTTAAATTGTGCTTTCAAGAAGTAACTGAAAACCAAGTAACACAACGGCATTTTACACTCTAACTGGAAATTCTACAAATGCTACAAAACTCTGCGAAATATACAAAACTTTTGCGCGTTAAACTTGAAAATGAAAAGTTGGACTTTTAGGAGCGTAGTTTCACGGCAGAACCGCAAAAAATTAAACACCATTTCTGTGTACGTGAGAAAAGCAGCAATCACTCTAGTTCAGAGGAAACTAAATCAGTGAAATTTTCGTTTGAAATGTAATTGTTTTTAAAACATATAATTTATATTGTAAATGTATTCATTTATTATAAAAACACTTTTAAAACTCAACAAGCTTGAAAACTTTTCTAATTAATTAAATTGATTTTTCAGTCTTTTAAAATTATTAAATGATTTACTGGTACATTGAATCAATAAATATGAGATGGTTTCCTTTGAAATCGTTTTGCTAATGGGATTGGATCGTCATGTTCTTTTTATCAATCAAAAGCTTCCTTTGATAAAAGTATTTATGACTGGAAAAATGTATCTTATGTAGAAGTAAAAGTTACAGGAAATTTGTACATTAGATTTTTCTTTTAAGTTACTTTTGCACTTTTGCTACTTCATCATGAATAAAAGATGTAACTTGCATGTCAAAACCGAAAGGCGTCAGTCTAATATCCAATAGACATTGAAATAGATCATAAAAATTGAAGTAACCTTCATATGAAAAATTTATTTTTCAGCCTTCCATGTATTAAAAAAGGAAGCACGACCAGAGGTTCTCTTTAAAAGAAAGTTGAAGAGAAAATTATTTACGAAATTTTCTGAAAAGTAACTTTCCTTCTTTAGGTCTTGTAAAATAAATGTAAAATATTGAAACAAAATTGAGCATCGATGAAAACGTTCGTTTTTTTCACATAGAATACAAATAAAAAAAAATGAGGGTGTTAACTCCCATAAAATAAAAAGGAAGGCAGCCTTACCTGAGGCCTTGGGTGGCGTGGTGCCCAGATTGGCCTCGGTGGGCTCGTCGTCGACGAGCGAGGGCTTGGCCTGCAGCCTCGGCGTGGACTTCTCGTTGTGGTTGGTCTCGGAGCTGACGGACTCCTCGATGTCGTCGGTGTCGCGGTGCCGCTGCCCGCTGGGCGCCGGCCCCAGCCTGCTCTGCTTGGCCCGCTCGCGCAGCCTGCGCCTCGTCGCCAGGAATATCTCCAGGTACACGAGGCTCATGATGAGCAGCGGCACGAAGAAGCTGCCCAGCGCCGAGTACACGACGTAGCCCTTGCGCCTGGTCAGCTGGCAGGGCGTCCCGGGCTCCAGCTCCTCCGGCCAGTCGTTCCAGCCGGCCAGCGGCGGCGAGCTGATCGCCCCCGACAGCAGCCAGACCCCGGCGATCGTCGCCAGCACCCGCTTCAGCGTCCTCTTCTGCGCGTAGTTGATCGGGTCGGTGATCGCCCAGAACCGGTCGAGCGCGATCGCGCACAGGTTCAAGATGCTGGCGGTGCAGCAGAGGACGTCGCAGGTCAGCCAGAGCTTGCACAGGTGGATGCCGAAGATCCACTTGCCGAGGATGAGGTAGGCGACGTTGAACGGCATCACGAGGATGGCGACCGCGAGGTCCGCCACCGCCAGCGACACGATGAAGAAGTTCTGGACGATGCGCAGCGGCCGGTACGTGAACACGCTGAGGATGACGAGGGCGTTGCCGAGGATCGTCGAGATGATGAGGAAGCTGAGGATGAGGGTGGCCAGCACGGCCTCCCACAGGGGCAGGCTCGAGCCGGTGTCGACCTCGCCGGCGCTGCAGCTGCCCTCCGGGCTGCTCTCCGCCACCGCCTCCATCGTCCCGGCGCCGGCCGAGCCGCTCGAGCTCATCCCCGCGTCCGCCGGATCATCTGGGGGGCAGGCGGTCCTCGATTATTCAGGGGGGTGAAGTTCGGGGTAGTTTCGCGTCCGCGAGCTTGCAATTTTCATGCGCCGCGAGAGCGCGGAATTCCCGTGTGTGCGAGCGAGGAGATGCCGGTCCATTTGACTGCTATTTTTTCGATGGAGATGCAAAATTTTTTCAGACTCATTTGTTCAATTTGCGCGGTGCTGAACTGCCACTTTCGAAACAGCGTTTACTGCTGCTAAAGTACGAAGACTCCCGATTGTTATGGGTCAGCTTCTAGTCGGTCGTAATTCAAGATTTGATAAAGGGATGATTAAAGAGTGATAAAGAATCATAAAGAAATTTTAAAAGATAAATAAAATAAAATAACAAAATAAAACATAAAAGATCCTTTAAAAATCACTGGCTGACTATATTCGACTAGTTCTACTTAACTGAATTTATTGCATTAAAGCTTATTTATATCTTCATAAAATATTAGAGATAGATGTATGGATGATTCTCTCAAAAATTGCAATACTTTAAACTAAATTTAATGAGTATTTAGTAAGATAAGTCATTTTCGAATCCGTGTTTACTGTGTTAAAGTATTAAGACTCCCGATTGTTTGGGTGCAAGGGGTACGAGCTTGATCTAGTCGGTCGTAATTCAAGTTTAATAAAGGGATGATTAAAGAACGATAAAGAATCACAAAGAAATTTTAAAAGATAAATAAAATAATATAAAAAAATAAAACATAAAAGATCCTTTAAAAATCGTCGGCTGACTATATTCGACTTGTTCTACTTAACTGAATTCATTGCATTACAGCTTATTTATATCTTCATAAAATATTAGAGATAGATGTATGGATGATTCTCTCATAAATTGCAATACTTTTCAACTAAATTTAATGGGTAGTTAGTAAGATTAAAACGAAATTTATTAACTAACACAAAATAGTATAAGAATTAACTTATTCACGGGTTATATTTGCATGGCATGATACACAATGTTTAAAAATATATTTTAAAGTTATTTTAAATGAATTTGTATTTTAATTTTGTACTATATTTACAAAAGTGTATGTAATAATACACATACACGATTAAACAAGTAATGTTCAAGTTTAGGGACTTCGAGATTAAAAAGGGCATACAACATTTATTTTAAGCACTCGGCATTTGTCGTTTGACTCAAATGTTTTACGTACAAAGTTACGTATAAAAATTTATGAACCAGTGAGTTACATAAAAGTATCCCTTGACTTTTTTTACTGAAAATCGAAACGGCTGTTCGGTGTGTACTTTGCAATATTCAGTCGTTCATCCTTCAAAAGACCAGCGTTTCGCTTTGCCCGCAAAAAATTAGCCGCGGGCATGAATTTTTTCGGCAGATTTAGAGGAAATTTTTTAAAAATTGCTCCAACGCGCAAAGTAAATAAAGGAAAAAAGCAGACCTAAATTCAAAAAAATTAGAAAAAAATCTTCAACAATTTCGAAAAATAAATAAAAAGTGTATTGTTTCAAGTATAAAACGTCACAAACCGTCTCTTTAAAATAATTTTAAAAACGCCCGAGCTCTCCAGCTTTTCCCAAAAAAAAAGTGCAGAAACAATCAACGTTTCAATTGAAAATTTCGTGAAAAGCCCCGCGGCGGCTTCGTCGCGCAGCGACAACCAGCCCGTGCCCCAGATGCATTTAACTGAAATTCGGAGTTTGCACGCACCAATCGCTCTCGATAAATAGCTTTTGTGCGCCCCCGCGGAGGCCCCTTTGTTTTTCCCTCGGCTGCGTGGTGCAAGGCCTGCCGGCCGCCTGCAACCTTATACACGCCACCGGGAGAGCCGAGCAATTATCGATTTAGTCGGATGCAACGCGCGGCGCAAGGAGATGAGGTCGGAATGCGTCACGTGGCTCATCCACTAATTTATTTCCGGAGTGGAGCGAAGACTTGCTCCTCCTGTTTTTAGTGCGCGGACGAGTGGCGAGCCGAGTGGATGAAAAATTCAATTCGGCTGTGATTAAACTGGCCCGTTACACGTGAGGTACCTCGTAAAATAAAAGTTTTACGAGGCTGCGACATAATTTCGGAGGGTAGTAGATGTGTGATTACTGCTCTTTGTAGGGCGACATAATTCTTCTTTATGTCTGTCAGTATAGGTACTTGTACAAAATTTAAGAAGAATTAACTTGACCATTTGTTGGGACTTTTACTTAATGATTAATAAATTTTGTTTTGTTGGAAGGTTGTTGATGGATTAAGGAACACGAGTTTCTTTGGTTGAGTAACGGTTTTTGACACTGTCTTTCATTTTTCTTCTAATACATGTATACCCGTTGTATGTACAAGAAAAATGAATAATAAAGTAAAAAATTGTTACAATAGATGTTTATTTTTATTTTCTCATATTCATTTAATTTATAGGAAAAATTTACTTTTGCAGAAAATATGATAAATATTAGTATAGAAGTAACAGGGTAAGAATAAAATGAAATACAAATAAGGGAAAATAGGTGGAATTACTAGGTATTACGGTTGAGTGGATTTAAAAAATCTGTGGGGGATATCAGAGTCTATCGATTTCATGTATGATTGTCATTTTTATTTGTTTTTCATTTATTTATTTTGTTTTGTAATTTATATGTTTATTAATAATGTATACGATGAAAAAAACATATCTTAAAAGTTATCAATAAAAGGTAAGTATCCCGAATTATGTAAATTTTCTAAAAACTAATGTCTTCGTGCTGAGGCAATTAAGTGAACAGTAGCAATGTCCAAATTTGACATACTGTGAAGGGAAAAAAATCCTGTGAAGGATTAACCAAGATAACGTCCTTAAAAGAGATTTTTAACTAGACTAGAATTTATCATATTATATAAATTTTAAAGGAACAATCTAGTCGTCATACTGATAAGTAAAATGTTTGAATAATTAAAAGATTTGCGTCATTATTTAGTTAAGTATATCTTTCATCTCTGATAAATATTAAAATCTCTCCAAGTTCGTGTAATAAATGTGCGCTTCAGCATTCGCGTGATCCCGAATAAATTGCATAATGTCCTTTACTGCGCGACTCGTGACATTGGTAATATGCTACCCGAGTAACCCTATCAATTGCCAAATCGACTGCAAATATTTCAATTAAAATTTTTCCCGTCTCGCCTATTTATAGTTTCCGCGTCGGCGAGCCGCGATGATTAAGGCATCAAGAATTTAAACTCGCTTTCCAATAGCGAAGAGTGCAACGCTTGTTTAACATTTGCATTAGACTCGCATAATTAGCCGATCGATGATTTCCCCGGAGATCTCGCTTTGACGCTCCGCGCGCTCGATGTATCCCTTCGTAAAATTATGCAATCGCCCGCTTAAACGTATCACCCCCTAGACACGCTCTCGCCGGAATCGAAACTGAACCGAATTCCTATTCCAGCCGAAAGCTGCGAACTGAACTGACCCGTCCCCTTATATACGCGGAGCCAGCTGTTTTGCGATGCAAGTCCGACTTTATTCTTATTCCGTGTTGGAACAAAAAAAAAAGCGCTGGCGCTTTATTTTCCCCGTCGATGGTCGCAGGTCACTTCGGGAAGGGCCGCGCCTCGGAGATTTGCATGCATCGGGACAAGGGGAGAGAGATATATAGAAAGAACGAGAAGGACAGCAACAAGAGGAACTCTATCCTACCCCTATGAAGAGAGTGAGAAAGAGCGAGATCGAGAAAGCGAATGAGAGAGTGAGCAAAAGATATCGAGGCAGAGAGAGACTGAGAGAGAGAGTGAGGAAAAGATATCGGGGCAGAGAGAGAGAGAGAGAGAGAGCAAGAGAGAGCCAGAAAGTGAGGGAGTGATATCGAAAGAGAGCGAGAGAATGAGGAATAGAGATCGGGAGTGAGGGAGAGAGAGATCGAGAGAGAGATAGAGAGAAGCTTAGCCCGAAGAAGCAAGGAAGCGAATGAAGAGCGTAGGAAGCTGGGCGGAATAATCGAAGGAATTTGGCCGTCCCCTTGGCCACCCCCCCACCCTTAAGCGGATGAGACGAGCGTTCCGTCCATTAGCGAGGACGACCGGCTTTTTCGAAACAATGCCCCTGGGAGGTGGGGGAGGCGAGGGAGACGGGCAGCGCGCGCGCGCGCGCGACCGAATTAATAAAGCCGTTCCTCCGCCCAGTCATCCGATCGGATCGTCGGGGGGTAATTAAATAAGCTCGCGGTCGCCTCGAAGCGAGCCGAAATAGCGCGTTGACAAATTGACCGATGATCGGCCGAGATGCCCCGGCGTTAAAAACCGATTTATACGAAGGGGGCGCGCGTTAATAAGACGAACCGGATAAATTCGGAAAGCCCCGCCGATTAAATCATGTCCCGGCGCTTCGGTGCAGCTGTTCTTAATCAGCTGATTTTTTTTTCTTTTTTTTTGGTTGGAGAGGAGACAACGAGGGGAGGGGGTGTATAAGGGTACGCGGGCGTGCTCGGAATTACGCGCGCGGGGGAAAGTGGATTACTTACTTAGACGAAAAAAGAATACTCGACGGAAGTGTACCGCATCCGGGTCACGGATTTTGATGAAAAATGTGGCGAGCATTTGCCGACGCTAAATGATAAAGCCGACCTCGCGTTGTGTCTGATCCGATGCGGGTGCTGCCTTTTTTTCGGCCGAGGACTTACTAAGTAATGAGCTTACGTCGTCTATCTTACCTCGGCGCGATGGAGGAATTACTTTTTGTAAAATTTTTTCGCTTTTAAAGGCATTTGATTGTCAAGTTGCTAGGCGCGCGAATTCCGCTGTTGATTTTTTCAACGCAATTAAAAGAAAACATTGCGCCGAGTTTGCTTATTATCTTTTCCGCTTGATGGCGCGGAAAAGAGTTTCGCACTTTTTATAATCAGTATTAAATAAAGTTTTTTTCGCGGGGACTACATTTTTTGCGCTTACTCATAAAGAAAGTTTTGTCACGAGCGATAAACATTTTTTTTCAGGGAGCGTACGCTAGAAGTTTATTTTAAGTATTTTAGGGTTGAAATATTTAATTTTTAAAAGCGCTCGTCAGTGTTTTCCTTCCGTTAATAATAATAACAATAATACCTATCGAAGAAAAAATACAGTTAATTTATAAAGTTGATTTATGCGAAAATAAATTAGTATAAATTGATAAATTATTTTAAAATGCCACTATTGTTTATCTACACATTAGTTAAATTCATGATAAAAGTTCACTGCAGCTCTTGAAATTATGAATAATTAATATTTTCTTTTTAATCAATAAAAAAGCTTTTATATTTAGAAACTTATTTTTACGTGCAACCATTCTCATTTTCAATGCTTGATTATAACATAATGCACTGAATCTCACTATTACTTACTCAAGGAAATTATTTTAAATTATTCCAGGAATCACATCAATCATAAATTTCAATTAACAATTTTAATTAAAAAAAAAGTTGCGTACTTCAACGTGTATTTTCGACTTGTTCGAAAATACAAGCGAGCCGTTCCTTAAACCGTGCAGGAACAAGGAGAAAAAATGAGAGGAAAAAAAAGTAGCGAGGCCGAATTTTTCAAGACGGGAAAAGTGTAGTACAAGGTCGGCGCAGATTTCGGGGGATGAAGCGATCAATCGGTGCACACTCGCGCCAAGGACTCGCTCCGCGTCGTAGTCACGCTCAATCGAGCGAAAAAGCCGCGGAAAATAACGGCGACTCCGAGGGGCTGCTCGGCGAAATTCACACCCCTCCCCGGCCCCTTTCAATTGCGGCTGGTATTAGGTGGTGCGGAAAAGGGTTGCGATAGCGCCCGGAAAGTATCGCGGCGAATGCCGCTTCCGCGAAGATTTCGCGCCGGCCTCGGCTTTTTGTTGCCCCGCCGCGGAAAACAAGCAAAGTTTCGAGGAGCCCGCACATATTCCTCGCCTGAAAACTTCCCTCCTCGGCGGGTTAATTGCTGCGCGAAATATTTCGTGGATGGTGCAGTGTTACGTTTCTGTCTTTCTCTGTTCTCTCCTCGCTCTTGTTTCGCTCTATTGCTCTTTTTCTTGCGTTTTTTTTTTGTTAAATTCCGGGGCGATTTTTCGTGGGTTTATTGTCTCGGACGTCCCTTTGTCATAGTTTAAAGCGAATGCTTTTTGCGGCGGTTCTTTCGAACTTCGGTAAACTCGCGGGGCACGAGTTCGCCGGAGTTATCGGTGAAATAGGATGTTCAAAGGTTAAATTAAGAAAATGCATACAGCGAAAGAAGTTCGGGATTCTTGGCACGAAGTTCATATTTCGCCTTGTTACTTGTGTACACGCGATATTTTACAGAATTTTCGGCCGCAAATAGTTCGAAAATTGAAATTTAAAACTTTGCTGTTATCCTGTTCTTGATGAGCTATTCAATTACATACAAATTAGCGAGCTTTACACAAAGTGAAGATATTGAATTAGAAATATTTTTCTATGCAGCTCTGTTATGCTTTACTTATATTGTTTTAAATTATTCAAAGTGTTATTATATTTTCTTGATATAATTTACATTAGTAAAGTTGTCACAGCTACAGGTCTTCACTGCAAATTAACTGACGGTAACATAAATTTTAGATAGAATTTCAGTTCAGAAACTACAAGTCAATTTCAACATGGCCACAAAATTTAACGAACAGGTAAATTAAGTTTAATTAATGCAAATATTGTGCTTTATAATGACACATAAATTTAATTACTTTCATCTTGCATTAGCATCTCATCTGTAAAACAAATAACATCATTGCAATAATTTTGAATAATTTACAGATAGAAAAATGACCTTTCATTATTACCAATTGTTGTTAGTCAAAAAGTAGAAAAGAATAGTTTATTATTACATTATAATGTAAATTAGATTTTTGCAAATAGAAAAATCTTTTTGGTGAAAGCGAATTCTAATACATACAGCAAATACAGTACGTAGAATAAAATAATGAAAATATAATCGATTTTAAGATTGTGTCTAGTCATTTAATAGATAACATTAGAAAACTGTAAGTGCGTAATAAGACATTAGTGTAATATCACAATTGATTACTTTATTATTTAAATGACTTCAAGTAATAAAACTATTCAGTCAAAAGATACAATAAAATAATTAAAAGATATTGTTTATATAAATTTCTATCTTCAAAATAAACACTGGATTAAAAAGCTTCCTCTCTTAATCTAAAATTGTGGTATTACTTAAGAAAATGTGTCTCACTTTCAGATTTACGTTGTAAGATTACTCTAAAAAAATGCCCCTCCTTTGTATATTAAAACTCCATTACTCCGCAAAAAAACACACACCTTCCGACAAGCCACAGATTTCTTTTTCCTCGGCCACCCTCCATACACACCTCTATATATCCAAGACGATCTCTCGGAGGGCCGCGCGGTTGGTGAACCCGGGCGAGCCTATCATCCCGAAAAGCCGACAAAGCGGAGTAGCGGGTCCCGCGGGGCCGCGTCCCGCTCTCTCGTCTCGGCGATTTTTCAAGCCGCGGCGCCGAAAATCCCGGTTAACACATCGGCCGCGCGCGTCGCCCATTCCGCGCGGCTACGTCGCCCCTTGTATCGCGGCTGACCGGAATACTAAATCGGCCCGGTCATTATAAAATCAGCCCCCCCCCCTGCCGATTGCCTTACCGCTTAAATAAGCCACGAGGAGAAAAGCACCGCCGACACGTACATTCCATTAGGGCGCGCGCCAGTGCCGACGCGAAAATCCTTGAGCGGGGGTGTGCGCGCTGCAGGTAGGCGTACAGTGTAGCGTACGGCGATACGGTGCAGACGTGCGCGCGCGCTGTCCAACGGGATTCTGCTGTTTCGCTTGTTGCCCGTGGCAATTGCCGAGTGAATGTGCGTGCCTCGCGTTTTACGGGATATTCGATTTTGGATTTAGAAATGTCGCGTGAGAGTGGGTAAGGGTTTGGTGAATTTAATGGACTTTTGAGTTGATTTTTTAGAGAAATTGAATCTGTTGTGAAATGTTGTTATTTAACGTGGATTTTTATTAAAAAATTACATTTTATCAATATTCTATTTTGTTTAACGATTCAAAATAAAAGTCAAATACATTGACGTTCTATAAAAACACCAACCTACTCGTTGAATAAAAATTGTACTCCGCAGTTAACAGTCATCAGCGTGAGAAAATACCTCCAGAATTTTCTTTATTATTCTCTTTCGATATAGTGGTTTAAAAAATTTTTTGCATTTAATAACATCTACGCTGTTGATTTCGATGTTTATTTTAGAACCAACTCTGAATATCAAAATAAATGAAACGTAAATATTTGCTATAAATGCCGCATTGTATTTCATCAAGAAATATCCCGCTAAAAAAATATCATAAAAGTATATTCAAATATTCTCATTTCAAAAAGCGTCACGCCAATTCACCCGGGCCGAGCAAACATAAAATCCAATCCGACGTCGCAAAAACACAAAACCTCGGCCTCCGTCTAAAAAAGACTCATCTCCGCCCCGCTTATCAAACATCCCACTTTTCCATGAAAATCCGAACCAAAGCGCTCCTCAAAGAGCCGTCCCGATAATCGCGCTCCCGCAATCGCTCGCATAAACGGGGGGTTCCCCGAACGGGAGCAAAGAAATAAAAAAGAGAGACGCACTCGCATCGGTGCGCCTGACATCGACTCGGCCAGTGTACCTATATATATATATATATATGTAATCGTCCGCGGCCTCGGACTCGCGGATAATTGAAACGGAGTCCGATCTCTTTACCCCCGCTTATCTCGGCTGGCCAAGCGGCGATCGCGCGCGGCTCTCTGTCTATATCGACGCGACCCGCATATCCGCTCCTCGCTTTGATTTCGCGCGTTTCCACCCGTCGACAGCTGCGATTGCGAGGAGTAGGAAGCGGCCGGAGCCTCGAAAAACTGACGTCCAGCTTGATAAACTACGTTTTTTTTTGCGGGAGAGACGTTATTATCGCGAAGCCCCTCCAGCGGTGGCCACCGTTTTTTTTCGATCCCCCGGGACGGGACAGGGTAGTCCGCGGGTATAACGCTATTTTCGGGTGAGACGCTGGGAGAGGTTGTAACGGGATCGAGTCGCGCGGGTATGTAACCCGTCAACGTTCGGGAAACTACTTGAGTTATCTTCGAGCGAATTTCGCGCGTTAGTCGGAATTTTGAGAAACTGGGTCGCATTGCAATTCCCGGTCGATCTATCGACGAATTCCACTTTTATAAACCGTTTTTTGGAGAAAAATTTACAATCTATTCGATCGTATTTGGGCGGATCGATTCTCGCTTGGGCTGACTAAATTCGATTGTTACTACTTACACGTATTAAATCAAAGATAAAAAAAAATTTAACAAAATGTGAAAAAAAAAATAAACAAGAGATTCTTCCACGAATAGTGCTTAAGTCTATTTTGTTTGTATTTAATTAATTAATAAATATTTTCTTTGTTGTAACATGATAAACATTATAAAATTATGAATATTTTCACGATCCAAATATAAAAATAAAATTTTGATAAATCTGTACACTTTATACTTCACAATAAATGATGTACAATCATTATTTTTAAAGTATATTATTCAATAAATTCGTTTATAATTCAAGAGGATATATCCTTTAAAGATATGCTTTATCAGTGAATAATGACATAGTAGAATTGATAAACAAAACAATAATAAATAGGTTTATATTTTAATCTTCCCAATAATCAATATCCATGTAAAAAAATGTTCAGAATCAATATATTATTATAATGATTACACTGATTGATGGCTAACAACGTGATAAACCTCGCGCAAGACCGACCCTTCGAGCTTTCGTTTCTATAAAAACACCTAACGATCGATATCCAGTCTATTTATTATTCCACGCACATTAATCTACATTTAAGCGCACACCTAAACCGAATAAAATGCCCCGGCAGTAAAAAACACACCACCCGCTAAAATCACCGTTCGACGTATACAACGAATCCGAGGCGACTCGCCGCGGCGATACCCCTCCCCCGCGCGCGCGCGCCGGCAATTATTCATGAGGCGCATTCATACGCTAAACCACGGTTTATTATAACGCCCCGCGGGCAGGGGGAAAAGCCCTGTTTACGCTCTCTCCTCGGCCGTAATCTCTTTTTCCATTTTGCGCGCGCGCGCCCCTCTCCAAATGAAATTATACGGCCGCGCGCCCGGGAAATTGAGATACGCCCCTCCGCCCCCGCGCGCCCCGCGATTGCACGACGCCGCGATAAAGTCCGCCGCGGCCCGTTAGCTCGACTTATTTCGGGGCCGCACAATGGGCTAATCGCGAGGCGCCTACCGGCGGGGCTATTTGTTCGAGCGTCGTCGGGGGAAAGGGCGCGTGAGAGCCCCGCGGAGCGAAGACAAATGCCCGGGCCGCGTCGGACGACGCCGGCATTACGAGGGATGATAATGCCGCGGTGAAAAAACTTCGCTCGACCCTGATGGAAAATTTCTGCGAGTTTCGGCTAGGTGTATTAATTCTGTAAGGTGGGGTTTACCTTCTTTTTTTATGAGGTTCTTTGTAGGGTGGAGCTTTTTTTTGGGGTGATTGCATTAGTTCCTCGTATGAGTTATATTGAAAGTGATGCGAAGCAGATTGTAATAAGTTTCATGTGTAATTTAATGTAGAACATACTAAATTAGTTACAATTTTTAATATTTAATTCCGCAAAAAAGAAAAGCGATAAGGATTTTATCTGAGTGTGCATAGAAATAAAACCGTTTACTTATTGTGAGTTTTAGTGCAAAATTTTTTCTTCTTTCTTTAAAGAAGCTTTCAGTTTTAAAAGCATTTTATTCGCGCGGAAAGTATGATTTAAAACGGTATAAATACTGAGGCAAATGTGAAATAAAATTATAAAAATTTAGGGCATTTTTCATTGGTTATAAATTTTAATGTATACGATTTTTTTTACCCGTTAAAGGTGTACACTTCCAGTAAAACCCTCGTTGTAAATTACTCCAACGATCCGTCGATTTTTAATATTCATGTACGCAGATGCTCGAACGATCTGACCGAAGGCTGCTGGTACTTCAGTAAAGATAAGGGTCCACGTCAGTAGTCACGAACGAAATCCTTTTAATATTTGATAAAACGATCTTTTCCGCAGTCTTTAACCGCCACCCGGGTATTTTTCGAAAAAAAAATGGTACGGATACGCAACTATAAATACAAATGATCTGTAAAATTGTTTGCAAAAGAATTATTTTTGTGATTAAAGATAATTATTGAAATTATTTACCAGAAAAATTTCATAAGCGCGGTAGGATATGAAGACTTAACTTTTCTTAAAGGAATTTTAAAATTCATAAAGGAGCTTTAAAAGCATTTTATTTGCTTGACGCGTAAAATATGATTTTGAATGTAATAACGTTGAGAGATTGCTTAAAATTCAATCAAATTTTATTTCAAAGTGAATTTCTGCCTTATAGAGAAGTTCTTTTTTTAAATTTTTTGTTCCGAACCGAGTAATTTTATGCCCCGTTTGGTGTACAAAAGAAATATATTTTAGCAGTTTTCAAACATTCTCATCCAGTACATTTCAATTACACATTAAAAATAGTTCTTGTGCTTATTAACTTTTCTATTTATCTTCTTAAAACACTAAATCTTCATCTCTCTTCTCACTGCACAGCGAAGCTCATATTTACTTAAATAAAAATAAAAAGAAATACAATTTAACCTACTCAAAGCCGTTTAAAAGCTTCTAAAAAATCAACATTTTAAAAATCATAAGTCTGGAATATTCTCTTCGCGCGGAATCAAAATAAATAAAACTCAAAGTAAGTTTTGTTGAAGAGACAACGATAAATGTAGTTGGAAGCCTTTATCGCCTGCGTAAGCAGCTCTAACTTTGGCAACCGTTTGAAGTTTAAATTTTTCTCAAATGTAAATAGTCCATTTACAACACGGGCTCTCGAATAATCTTTTCAACTTAAATATTTACCATCCCGATCCCCGCCTTTATTTACTCCAAACTGCAACTCTCTATTTATCTAATCAATTTTTATTCTCTAATAACCGACAACTGGAACTCCAGCAAGCTTAAGGTAGTTCTTACAATTAGTGGAATATTTGAGTCACGAAAAAGTTTACTTTACAACAGAGGGCTATACATAAATTTTAATGAATCCTAAATTATTGTAATGCTTTTTTATAATTTCGATCAAAACATTCGATCCGGTCTATGCACGATTTTTTTTTAAATTTCATTATATTTGTTTAACAAAATATTGAAAAATAATCGACATGTATTTTTTCTTTTTTAAATTTAATGATTATTAGCAAAGATATCGTATTTCGAAAATTCGTGTGACGTCTCATTCACTTTCATCATAATAGTTAGTTTCAATCTGTTACATCTTTTTTAATAAAAGGTAAATTGAAAAAAGAAAAAATTAATATATCGATTATTTTTTAATATTCTTTCTGATGATCTTAATGGAATTTTTCATGCAAAGTCTAAACCATGTAAACATTGTAACTATATAAATCGTATCGCAGCTACAATAATAATAGAAAAATAACGAGGTGAATCTTGCACGGATTGATAGAGTGAATTTAAACCATGTAATCTAACGTTGTGTCAAGTTTTAAATCAGTCATTTTAAATGCACATATCTCAAATTACTGTTTCTCAAGGACTAGAAGATCCATCAGTCACATACTGCACATATTGGTTTACCATCCAATAAACTAATTTTCTTGAAAATTTCATGTCAGTCTCGAACAAATCGATCGATTTATCCGCAAACTACCTCGCTCGTGTGCTCTTCGAGCATACCCTCGAAGCGGGCGCGACGAAAGCGGAGCCAGGGGAAGACACGGCGGTCGCCTGGACGCGCCTTTCGGCGGGGCCCGCGGGGGCCTCGTTCGCGGCGGTTCGCCCCCCGGCGGGACTCGGTGTGCCGACCGACTGCGCCGGAATAACGAAGAGCAGCGGTCCGCAGCCGCAGCGGCCCTGAGAGCAAAGAGACGCGGAGGCGCGCACACGCCCGCGCGACCGCGCGATCGAACGAGCCGGCCGCACGCACGCCGAACGACCCGGTCCCGGGGCTCGTCGCGGTTTTACGGAACGAGGCATGATGGGATGGACGCTGCCCCAGCTGGCCGTGCGATTCTTTCCCCGGATTTTGTATACATACGGATGTTTATTCGAGCGGTCGCGGTGAAGCTATCCTCGATGGGATGGAGATTGTTCGCGAGGATGAACTTTTGCTTGGTGGGAAAAAAACTTGTTGATTGATACATTTTTTGATAAATTTTCCAATTTTTGTAAGGATTTTATTGATTCATTCATTTATCATGGATTTGTAGTTCCTTAGAAAATACAGAATTGTAATAAATCGATAAAAGTTTAAACAATTACTGAAATAAAACTACTAGTATTCTGTTATGAAAAAATGAATAAATGAGGTTTTTTTAAATATTAAATAATGTAAGTATCTGTTGATTTAATTGATTCTTCACTATAGACTAAGAATTCTAGGTCTACGGTAAACTTAGTTTACAAAGTTAAAATACAGTTTAAATGTAGATACTATCGAATATAAGAAAACGATCGTAAAATTTAATTGCTTCCGTAATTAATTGACGGCTATTCCATTTTAATTGAAATCTCCATTTAATCTTAAAAGGGGGAAAGAATAATTTTCAAATTGAATTGAAATGTTAAACTTTGTTTTTTTTTTCAAAGATTTAAAAAAAGAATAATTAAATATTACTAAAGTGATCGTAAGCGTCCTACCAACTTTCCTCGAAAGTAGAATTGCCATCTTATTCGAAAGATAAATGACGCTCATCAGACCTTTCTTTTTCTATGCTCGCTTATTACATCGTTAAGCGTATCATCAACAAAGAAGAACAGCAATAAACTGCAACTATACTATATATCCTCTGTCTCCCCGACAAAATGATATAACCACTTTTTATGATTTCCAGATACTTGTGTTTTTAATTATTGAGTGCCTTTTTGTCGGTAAAAAGTTTTTAAGCAATTTTTATAAAAGTATCTGTACATAAGTCTTTTCAATGAAATTGATATTGATATTGACGATAACATTGTAGCTAAAAGCTGGTATATTTTTGTGACCTTTAGGCCAATTTCGCTCGTGCCAAGTAAAAAAGGAACCTTTCAAGATTCGCGATCCATGCTTATCTCCACTTTCACAAACAGCGAAAATACCCCCTTTCACCCCTAAGTCATACAGATACATCCAAATCGCAAAAAAAATTCTTCATCTAAAAATAAGTTAACCAACAAACGTTTTATTCAACCAAAACTGTCCCGGCAGCTTTCGTTCCTCTCAATAATAAAAGCTCACTTTGAAAAAGCTCCGAGCTCTTAAAAACACTTCCCGAAGCATTTTAGCCCGTAGCGCGGCAATCGTCAATTATTTATCCCTCCTTACCGGCGCTACCCGACGCACCAAGAGATTCTCTCAGAGCCGCGAGTGCCGCGTACACACGCGCGCCTCCCCCCGCCCGCCGGAATCCGAGAGCAGCCCCGCAGTGTGCACACGCGTCTGCGCTGCACTCGAGAGGCTGCGGGTGGGTACGTCGTGTACGAAGCCGCGCGTTCACCCCTCGGCGACGTTTCCCGAGCTGCCTTTGATGCGCCGTTAACGCGGTTAATTTCCCGGCGAGATCGCTCGCTTATTCCCGATCGACTCTCGAGGGCCGCGCGTACTCCGCGGCGCGCCGCTCGGAGTACGCGATCGAAGCACCCGCCCCGCGCGCCTTACGTAAGCCCCGCGGGCGGCTCTCGAAAGAAAAGGCGGAAGAAAGGGGGAGGGCAATGTAGGCCGCGGAAAGATTGGGTGTGTGTATGCACGCTCCGCGGATCGTTTCGCCAGTGGAACGGGTCGCGCTGCGGTCGGACGGCGACGCTCCCCGCGGACCGTCGTAAATAACCAACCAGCGCGTCGCTTTTTTTTTTCGCGGGCAGATAGGAAGAAAAACGGACCGTGTCACGATCGGAGCCTGCGTTCGGGCGTTAAGGGTCAAGTGCCGTATCAAAGAGGAGGGCATACTATGAATTTTGTTTAATTGTAAAATAGAATCTTTTAGTTAATGACTTTTGAAAAAGATTGTTGACCGAGGGACTAACAATAAGTGATTAAATTAGCTTTTAATCTAATAGTTATTCATCTAGTATAACTATAGTAGTTCTTTCTATTATTTTTAACAAATAATGCATTAAATTCTGTTAGCCCATGTATGTTCAAAGCCTATAACAGTAAATTTATAAACTTTACTTTTAAATGGAACGTAATAACTACTAGATATCAATTATTAGTTATTGGATCGAAAGCTAATGCTGAATCGATTAACACTTAGGGCCCGATAAGGTCAACGATTGTTTTCAAAAGTTATTAACTAAAACATAAAAGATAATGTCAAAAGTTAGCTATTTTACAAAGTTGCTTCCTAAGTTTTAACTACACGAAATTAAGATCGAAAATTCGATTCACACGATCATAATTGAAACTATTCGATTCAAAGAAAACTGAGTTAATCGTTACTACAAGTGGCACAGTTTTTTTTTAAAGTGACTTACTAGAAAAGAGTGATTCATTGCATTTTTCACTCTTCTACATTAAAGGTGTGTAGGTGCGTTTGTATGATGTCTTATGTTTCCTAAGGATCTTAAAAGTTCAATGCAATAATTAACTTATAGGTTGAAATGTTGAATTGATAAAGAAACAAATATTATTTCTGTATAAACTAAAGTTATAGTTCTGTATAAACTAAAGTTTTAGTTCTGTATAAACTAAAGTTTCCTTAATTTCTTTTATTCATTTCCCTTTCCAATTTCACTGGAATCCCGCAGATACTTTTAAGATTCTTAACGTAAATAAAACGCCATTTAAACGCACCCTAAATAATTAATCACGTATTAAAAGTATTTCTATTTTGAAAATTCAATAATGTACCCCCGTTTTTAAAAGGCACCCAACGTTTGACCCTCCTTATAAATTACAAAGAGGGGATGGAATAAAAAAGCCGGAGAACAAAGAAAACGAGAGAGAAATTCGATTTTCGCCCGGAGCGCAGTGTGCGCGCGCGCGTCAAAATTTTTAACGCTCGCGTATAAACTGCGCGGAGGACTTTTTAATATTCGCAAGTTTCGCCCGCCGGCGGGAAGGAGGCCGCGCCCGGAGTTAATCTCGCCGCGGCGCCCGCTAATTTCCGGCGGGCTCGGCGAAGGAGGAAACGGCCCGGGGCCGAAGTTTCTTTTCTGCCGGAGATATTGAGCGCGCGCGCGGCACTCCAAAAATTCGAGCTGGAAATACGGGAAATCCTATACTGTGCCGCGGAGCGGGCTTTTGTGTGTATTTTTTTGGGAAGGCGGAAACGTCAGGATGTCGCGAGAGGCTTTTTATTGCGGGTTACTCTATGAGGTAAATCAACGTTGACGTGAGCTTTTTTGCGGGGAGTAATAAAAATTACATTCGAATGTCGAAGGGCATGCGATGTATAATCTTTTACGGCCTGGTAATAAATACAAGTAACTCGATAATATGGGTACTGTCTATGTTTCATGTTGCTTACATAAAAATTTACTTACGTAAAATTTCTATATTTGAATTTCTATCTACAGTTTGAGTGACGTCTGCTAAAATTACTCCACAAAGTTGTAAAAATTAGAGAAAAATATCGTAATTTTTATAAAAGTTTTAAACATTGGAATAAATCATTTTATTGCATTTATCAATATATATTGTAAATTAATTGAATTTATATAGAATTAAATAAGAAATAAGAAATTTTTTTCATTCGGATTAAGTTTTTGCAAATAAAATGTATAAAATATTTACTAGATATTATATATTGAATTGATATTGTACGAATTATATTATTGTAAGTAATTTCCCAAAAAAATACGTCATTAAATAATGGAGTAATCGAGTGAAACAATCGACAATGGATTTACAGTTTTTAACATTATTTTGAAATTTAACTGCACTAAGTAAGTTCAAAATAGTGCACATAATATTGGAAATTTAAAAATAAAGCTGTTTTACCAGTGGGTACATTAAATTACTTCTGAGGAAGATCTCGTAAAAAGATCTCGACCTGACAATGATATAATGAGATGATATCTCAAAAGCATAATGAACTAAGCGTGTATTAAATACAATTTCAGCTGCACCTTTGCAAAACGCCGACGAGGAGCTTTGAAAGTTCCTCCTCCCTTGCGAGCAGCCAATTAAAATACGGAAAAGGGACGAGCGGGGGAGAAAAAGGGGGGAGCCCGAAGCTCAAATGAAATTAAGCCGTCGAAAAGGGAAGTAGCTTTTCACGCTACCGGGATTTAGCTTTGCAAAATGACCGGCGCGCGTGTTGTAAAAGGGTCGGACTCAATATTATTAGCCCCCACCGCCGCCTAACGTAATTTTCTCAAACGTCGAATATCAATTACGGAAATTTATTTTCGTCGGCTTAAAGGGAGAAGCCGACGGGTAAGAGGGGCGGGGGGAGCGGAAAATTATAAGCGGGGATCGGGCCAGTGCGAAGCGTCATTAAAGCGGAGTTTCGCGGAGGCGGTGGCCGCAAGAAACGCCGATGAGAGAGTCAACCGGAGTCGGCCGGGGCACATACGGTTACACGCGAGTACTGCTTAATTTCAGATCAAACAGACTGCATTTCAATTTCCACGGCGACGTAGTTACGAAAATTGCGCACCTACTTAGGGTCCGTCGACGTCGAATTTGCTGAGCTGCGGTCGGTTAAATGAGTCCTGATTTTTTTTTCGAATTTTGGATTTTACTGGGTGCTAATTGTCACACTTCCTACGCGGACTATTATAAGGGAGAAAAAAAAATACCCAGAAAAGAGGTCAGCGCAAATTGAAGCTTGTCCAATTTTTTTGAAATTCCAAAATTGTATATTTAAAAACTGTGGAGTAATTTTTTTTAAAAAACATTTAATTTTTTAAATTGAAAGTACAGTTTTAAATAAAATCAGCATATTTATCGGAGACAATAAATGAAACATGTTTATCGGTGATAGTAGATCAGTAGATAAAACTAAATGATTGAAAACAATAATAAAAACTTAAAAAATGTGAAATTCACGAGTAACTGATAATCTTAATAGAAAACGAAACGAGATACATTAAGAAATGTTACTTCATTTCTCAGGATCGTCATTGATATGGTCAGGGCGATACTTATAATTCAAAAGTTCCTCCGCACCCCACTTAAGATAATCACCCTCTTACGCCTTGATCAATGACAACCGGTAAACCCCAAACCTCTCCATTTACGAAAAAAAGGGGGAGAAAGAGAAATGCCCCAATAACAGGGAATTCAAAGTACTCGCGTACCCTCTAAAAACGCGGGCCGCGAAAACTTTAAAAGTGTACGGTACAATCGAAGAAATTTCCGGCTTCCCACCGCGCGGTCGATCGGACGCGTAATTATAGGAGGTCGGTCAAGAGGAGTAACGTCGGCGCCCCGCAAGTTTTTCCCCGTGAAAGCCTCGCGGAGAGAGAAAAAAAAAGCGACCGGGGGACGTCGGGGCCAGTCTCCTTTGACTCCTGATCGACGGAGCTCCGAGCGGGAGGGAAAAAAGAGCAGCGGGTAATTCTATACAGCCGCTTCGCTCGCAGATAAAAGAGAGGCCATTTCTTCAAAGAGCCCAATCGCTCAATGGCGGCCGGAGAGGAGGGACGGGGGGGAGGGAAGCGAGGGAAATATCGAGCAGCAGATTCGCCGAGGCTTTTAGCCCCGCGGAGGCGGTTCGAGGAAGTTCCTCTTCTCGTTGCGGAGGAAAATGAGACGAAATGAGATCGGGAACCCGGTATACCGCGAGGCTAATTTTATTTTTAACTTATACCCGGGATTCCGAATCCCTTTGCAGAGCCCACCCCACCACCTTTTGATTTTTTCTTTACCGGCTCTGATTGCGAATCGGACTTTAGCTACGATCGCTTAATTAGGCATTGGAATCGAAACTCTCGATTGAGACCGATAATTTATTTGTTATTCATCTTCTTAAGAAACTCTCGCTTAGTGCGTCGTGCTTTTAAGCTCGTGAAAATTGATGAACTCGTGAGGTGTGTAAAGTGTAAATGCTGGAGACTTGACCGAGACGAGATTTACTTCGAAAAGTTTTGGTGAGACGAAACCAGACTTCATCAAAAAAGATTGAGGTTTTTCAAAAAATATCTTTGTTTGTTTTTGACAAAAAGTTGAGACTCATACTTTATACTTGGTAAAAAACTTCAGAGACATTCTCAAGCTAAGCGAACTCTCGTTTGTCTTAAAGAATTTCTTTATATAATGAAATTTTTTTAGAAGATCGATTGTTCTTGAGAATTTTTAACATCAAGAGTGTCTCAAAAAATCGAAAATCTATCACATTTCCAGTTTCAACTCGAATTTGATCTCACAAACACGCGAGGAGAAACTCGATATCAAGAACATAGTTTGCACTTGGCATACTCTTACGAGGAAAGTGTAAAGGGTTTAGGAAGCCGATTTGAATAAAACTTTGAACACAGTTTTGGTACCAAAATTAACTCGTGACATAACTCGTAATTCATTTGTTAATTGTTGTATTGTTCAGAAATTAAAAAAAAAAAGAAAATCTTCGTATTTGATTTTTTAAGTAAACTCTATACTTCTTATATACCCTAAAAACTATACTAAAAAGCAAACGAAAAAAGAGAAAACAGACTATTAATTTGAGAGACTGTAAGTTTCAAAACCTGTATTATCACAAAAGTGATGTAAACAATAAAATAAAAACTTGAAAACATGAAAAGTTAAGACAAATTATCACGTTTTCAATGTCCATAAAAATATGAACTCGACCTAAGATTTTGTTTATATTTAGACAAGTAGTTAGAAAATCGCTTAATACAACATAAAGTGACTGGTCGCGCGAGGGTTCCCAAAACGCCGCGCGCCGGCTTTTCTCGACCTACTTGCAGAGCGCGTCGGCATCCGAGAGCGGAGCTTTATTAAAAAGCGAACGCGTCCGCGCGCTGGGAAATTATCCCGGACAAATTACCGCGCGTTCGACGATAAGCGCGCCCGGGGACACCCTCGTCCCCGGCAACGACCGCGAAATTACCCTGAAAATTTCTCCCCCTCTCCCTTTAATACACAGACCTCCTATCGCGAAGGATGGAAAAAGGTCCACCCCCACCCCCTCGATGTATTTGTAACCGGCGTTATCGGACTAATGGGACAGCGACGCGCGCATTATGAAAATTCAACGGCTCGTTTGTACGGATCGGCCGAGGGGTAAGGAGCGCCTGCGATCGCGGCTTGACACGCGATCACCGGCCAATTGGATGTTCGAGCGGCCCGGCCTTTCGACGCGATTAATCCCCGATGATGCGCGGCTATACGGGCCGTCGTTTTACGCGCCGCGCTGATTTATCGCGCGCTTAATTCCTCTCGGCTTAAATTACGCGGCCCGGTCGGCATGACAATTTTATTTATTTATTCTTTTTTTCTTGCCCGGGGATTTTTGCGCCTCGCCGGCACCGCGGAATGAATATTTTAGACGCGCGCGGGGTGCATAATGGATTAGAGGCAGCGCTGCTTTCGTGCCGCGGACCCGATCGGCCGTTTAGATAAAATTTATAACGGATTAAATGAAATGCTCAATTTCGCTTAATGGGGCGATGCGTCTCGGCCCGGCCACTGGCTAATGCATACTTTTACCGCGGTATCGCTGAAAACACATGTTGGGCGTAATTTAATGCGCCGCTGAAATCAGTTGCCGCTCGGCAGATAATGCGCGCGCCCCCGCTGACTTTGCGATTTTTTGAAATATTGGCGAGAAAGAAACGATCGTTTTGTTGCGACTGCGGCGAGAAAAAAATTTGATGGAAGTACATGGGTTTATTTACGTTGGCGTGCACTTTGGCTAATAGCGATGATTTCAAATAAAATCCGTGAAATTCGGGGAAATGCGAATTCACGCTTCGCGGGAACCAACGGGATTGAAACATTTTCAATGTGCGCAGAATAGCAGTTTTTGGATGGCACGAGCTGTTAGGTGATATATTTATGAAATGCATTACGTCTATGTTTTCCCCTTTTCCCTCCTTCAAAAGAGGTAAATGTAGATTTAGAGCGCCAGCGTTAAATAAAAAAAGTAGGTATATAATGCGCGTAAAAAATAAACTATCATCATAAAAAATATTATGAGATAAACTAAAGCCGATATGTGTAGCGTAAAAAAATATTGTGAAATGCAATTACTTTGAAGAACGCGACGTTGAACGTAGAAAACAACGAAGCAGACGTACACGAGCTTCTGAAAGCTCGCCTATCGGGAGATGATGATGAAAAAGATACAATGCGGAAGATAACTCGAGCTGCTTCCAGCCTTGAAATCCCTCGATGTTTAGTATTAGGATAGTGAGTCGGTTTTCTTTACGACTTTAAGCTTAAGTCGTACGAAATGCTTAGCTCAGCTTCTTATTTTACCGAGATACAATCTTTTTCATTGTTTTGGAAGCGCTAACACACATATTTTGATAACAACACTGCAAAAAATCAACCAAAATTTTGTTGAATACTCCTTACAAATACTATTTAGTTGATTTACCTAAACATTTATTTAAATTAACAATTAAAGTTTTTGTTAAATTAAAGAAAACTTTCCTTAATTCAATTAATTAAATGGTTATTGTCAAGAGGATTCACAAGTTTTAATGAAGCAATTTTAATTTGTTATAGTTGCACTGCAATAAATAAGATAAGATTTATTTTCAATATATGCATTAATTGTAATTCCCCGCAAGTAATAAAAAATTAATGATTTTACATTAAATTTAATTATTTGAAAAATGTATTATTTAAAAAGTAATACAAAACAGTTAATAAACCATGAACACGGAAAAGAAGAGCCAGTTACTAATCGATACCAGTTATTAAATTTAATGACTTTACAATAACTTCTCTATCATTGCACAGCAAACATTGTATCGAATAAACGAAATATTTTTCTTAATTGACAATTATCCGCGTGTCGCGCGAGGAAAACCAACAGAGGCATTGAAAGGCAAAATCAATCAATTAGCAAATCTGGTGTAGTAAATTAATTATCCGCCGGCATTCGAGAAACTCGGATCGATCATTCGAAGTTACATTAGCCCCTTAACAGTCGGCACTCCGACATTGTTTTCGCGCCTGCCAATTGAGCGGATCAGTTCGTTCGCGGCGCGCGCGCGCTTGAGGAATAAAACCCGGTGCGCACACATCGAGGCGGCGCGCTCGAGTCCCTGCATGCACGTTGCACGGGGGAGGCCCGCGCGCGCACAATGAGCGCGGCCCTCCAAAGCCTCCCCCATTGTCGGACGATAATGGATCCAACGACGCGGCCGCGAAAATCATCCCGCTATGACGAGAAAAATAATCGCTGCCAACTGCTTTGGCACTGCGTTTTCACTTAAAAGTTACAGAAAAAGGTACCCAAAAGAGCAATATCATTTTTAAGTCTTTGAGTATCTCGATAAGTATTAGTGATTTTAAGTCATTGATCAAGTCATTCAGTGCAGTATTAAATTTTTACTATAGATATTAATGTAATTATTAATGCACCGGAAGTATTCCTTTTAATATTGGATAAATAAATAAATTAAATAAAACAAACCAATCCATACAAATTTTTGAATTATTCAAAAGAGCTGTGGTTTCAAATAAATTACGAGAGAACGTACCATATATATAAAAATTAAATACACTTTTTGACACTGCTAATAGATGCCTCTATACATCAAAAACTAAAAAATATCTTTAGCGATTCAAATGCATTTATCTATGAGAAGACAAAACAGGGGGCTGCGAGATACTCGCAGAAGTTCCCCAAAGGTCATTCACTTCCTCCCTCGTAAGATTCTTTTTTCACCCCTGCGATCGAAAATCGATATGCGCCTTGAGTCGTTCCCGCCCGCGGCGAAGTTCCGCGACGGAGCAATTTAAAAAAGTTGCGCCCAGGTGAGGGGGGGCCGCGGCTGCGTTTGCATAATTGCGGTAATCGGGACAAGCGGCGGCGCGCGCCAGCGGCAGGGTAAACACCGCGGCGTATCGAAAAAGTTGCGGCCGAGCCGCGCGGTATGTATATACTTTCGCCCGTCTTAAAGTGGCCGGGGGAGCGGAATCGCCGGAAAGTTTGACAGGCCTGCTGCTGCCGCGGCCCAAGGCGGTATTTATTTGCGGGCCGGATCGATTTTACACTGGATTTTCGATCGGCGGACTAAGGAATGGCGTTTCAAACTTCCAAGATTTTGTGTTACTTGGGATTTGAAAATGTTTTAAATTGAAATCGTGATTTTTTCAAATAAGCTCCTACCTCAAAAACGTCTCATTTTCTCGTTTCATTTGAATTTTAAAAAATGTGTGTGAGTTGAGTTTAAGCTTTTGAAAATCATATTCTCTTGTTTTATTTGGAATTTGAACATGCTTTAGTTGAGATCACGCGGAGCAGATAAGCTCCCTGTGAGAAATCATCTGACTTTTTCGTTTTATTTGAAATTTAAAAATGTGTCAGTTCAGTTTACGTTTTTTGCATATAAGCTCCCTTTTGCGGTCGGAAATTGCCGTCAGTTTAAGAAATGGTTATTAAATAGTCGAAAAATATTCGAAAAGAGGTAACTGATTTCGAGTATGGAATTCGTCCATATTTTGTAAGATTAAAACTTTAATAATTCTGATAAAATAAAATTTTTTATGTAAATGAAATTTAGTTTATTTTAAGATGAGAGTATAATTATAAATTGTGTGATATGATCCTTATCCATTGAAGAAGAGGTATTGACATCCAGTTTCTATGAGAAATAATGCACTTTTTCTTAGAATTACCCATACAGTGATATTCCTGCGTGGAACCTGGAATTGACGTTTTCTCGGGATTATGCATTAAATTTTTCATGTTGAAATGTTACAAAGTAATTTTAAATCACATTATTTAAATTCTCATATTGATGGAATATATTATTTTATTACACATAAGCTGCGTTGAACGAGTTAAAAATAAATTTTAATTAAGTCATTCCTCATATTTTGTTTATCAAAGGAATAAAAAGAAGATTATTATCAAAAAAATAAAATTTTGATCAACTCATATCAAATGCGGTATAAATTTTAATTAAAAAAGCATACTATGTAAATTTTAAATAAAAATTCTGTGAAAAATATTGACCTGGATTAACGTTGTGCACATGAGCTAGATATTATTGACAACTAGAATAAAATTATAAAAATGGACACTTCTATTAGAATAGTTCCCTTTTTATTATTTTACATCCAATTTATTTATTTCAATAAATTTGTGCAGTCATTCAAGTGTTACAAATTTCACACGTGTGTACCTTTCGCCGTTAATTTTCAAATGAAACCATCGACATTGTAGTTTATTGAATTGAATATTTTTTGCGTTATTTTAATCAACCAGTGCGCTTCCATCCACCGATTGCGTTCTCATTCCTTTTAGTTCAGCTCAGTTTACTCTTGTTAATAAAATATGTGTACACCTAGAGTATCCGTTTCGTCAGACATTTACTTTTTTTTTAATTCAATAAAAACAAAAGCAAAAGAGTTGGGGTATTTTCCTTTCAATTTATTGTAAACGAGCTGAAAAATAATAAGATAAAAGCATTTGCTCACATGATGTACGATATGTAATAAATAACAGAAATACGAAGTCATATTTGTATTGCAGTACTATTTATTTTAACATCAAGTATTATTATTAATACTATAAACATACGAATCAAATCCAATCAAATATTATCAGAAATCATAATATTTATCCGTCCGTGTAAACTTAAATAAATAAATAAATTTATTGAAATATGCACGAAATTTACAACTAAATTATTTCAATTACAGATTTTATCTTATTATCAGAAACTTATATAAATAATATGTACATAAAAATGTATGTACAGAGAATTTTATTCTTTTGTAGATAATAATAGGGAAGAATAATCTAGTACTGATACCTACATAGTTTTGGATTATTATAAAAATAATCTTGTTATTTCATATTTATTTTATCCTTGACATAAAATATTTCTGACATTATTGCTGCAGCATATGAAAATTTTTTTGTGTTCGTACATAAAAAGTTTTATTCACATGTATATTCTTTTTATGCAGTTTCTTGCATCCGTCCATTTGCGACATTTATATTTAATTATATCCGGACTGTTAATTATTTAAAATAGTTTAAAAAATTCATTTTATTTAAAGGGTTTTGATGAGAACTGAGGACTGTTTGCGCACTTCGTTTAATTAACTCTCCAATAATTTATTATTCCGTCCAACAATTTATAATTTATTTTGTAATTTCGTACGTGATGATTTTATATTCTTTACTGTAACAAACAAAAAGTAGTAAAATCGATTTGAGAAAAAGTAATATTTACTTTATTAAAAGTTTGAAATACACGTACTGGAAACAATTTTTATAGACGTACATACATCAACTTTAATTTAATTTAAATTACACATATTTCAATGTTAATTAAATTTAATTTAATTTAAAACAAATTTAATTAGAATTAATGTTAATTCAGCAAAATGTACATCGATGGAATTTATTTCCAGTATGCACTGAAATTGATTTTTTTTAACGCTAATCTAAAATTAGCAACATTTGTTTATCTACGTAATGCAGAACAATCATTACTTTAGTATACAATTACGGACGACTTAAGCATACCAAATTTTTCATTTTAAAAAACTGCACTTTCTCGTACGATAAACTGATAAAAGGGGTGAAAAACGAGTGACTTATTATTTACTACTGTGCACGTAAAGCCGACATTAGACCAGAAAACGCCGTCGTCCAAAAAAATATCAGCGGCAAAAATCACGCCGCGCTCGTCATCGCGATAAAAAAAAAACTTCGCCGCAGAAAAGAAAAACGAGATCCAAGCGGGCCTGCGGCACCTCGAGCAGTCCCCGCGGGAGCCTCCACAGCCGAACTCGAGGTCGCGGCAACTTTGAAGGTAATCGAACTTTCGCGTATACGCGCGCACGTGCACAGCTTTTGCCCGACGAAAAAAGACCCTCTCCTCTACACGAAAATTCGCGCGAGGTCGTCTCGCGAAGGTGAGACGCCGGGGGGGGGGGCTTCCTTTGATGTCCTCCTCCGCTTAATGGCCCGGCTTTTTTCCTCCGGGTAGCCGAGAGAGGTGCCGGACTAATGGGACTTTCTAAATACGGCGGGATAACTCGGGCGCGGGGGGCTAGGTCTGCGGCCGGAGGGGTCGGGGATCGATAATTGGATTCTCGATTGTTGTGAAATTCCAGAAGTTAGCGCGCGAAATGATTAAAGAGCACTCGGAGAATGGTCGCCGGCGGCGGCGCTTGAATTTCCCGCGGCCCCGTAACGCAGTCGATTTACCGCGGCGGGGTGTAACTTTTCTCTTTATAGGAGCGCGCGGATCGTTTTCAAGTTTAACTGCCACATTTTAAATGCGCGTGGCTTAAACAGCCGGCGACGAGCTTTCTTTTTTTACGAACGATTGTTTGATATGTATAATACATTTCTTCATATTTTTTTTTGTACATTAATTTGTTGTTAAACTTGGTGGAGTATTTCGTTGCAGCGAGGCGGAATGTTGGCGGTTTAGTGTTTATGCAAAATTTGTGTATATTTAATTTTGCAGAGGATCGAATGTAAACGGACGACTGGCGCTTGAATTTTCAACGCGTGTCCTACATTGATTCAGCATGCGGAGGGTAAAAAGGGCTTCCCCGCGAACCGCTAATTTTCGACGCTGCGCGTGTAGATGCAAATCGCGGCGCTGATGGAAAAAAATACAATAAAATTCATAAAATTTTAACGAAACGAAAAAATGTGGAGGAAAAAAGTGGCGAACGCACTCATCGAACCTTGGAAAAGGACATTTTTACCGGAATCAGCAGTGTATTCACATGCAGATTGCGATTTGCTTTTAGCTATGTATAGAATGTGTGCGTGCTGTTGAAAAGGAGTTTCGAAAATAAAATAAAGCCGGAATTAGAGTGATGAAAAATATTCCGCAATTAAAAAGTGTCCCCGCCATTAGTCACAAGCGGAAAATTTCCAACATTTCATTAAGTCCACTAAATAGGAATATATTTTTCATCGTTGCTCTCTTTTCATAAAATCCAAAAAATTATTTTTATAGAATACAATACAATGGAACAGTTTTTTATTGTAAATTGCATGTTTAAAAATAGTGAAATCTCTCTTACGATAAAATACAAAACTAATACATAAAAAAGATTATATCTATTTTAGTACACAGTGTAGTATCTTATAGTTTAGTACATAAAATAAAAAAACGGAAAATAAACGATTTTATATAATACTGCGAATAGTCACTTTGAAAGTAACGCTATTAAATTGCAAAATTATTTGATATCACGGGTATGTCGTATTACACTTACTAAAATGGTTATAGAATTAATAAAACTATTCTGTCAAAAGTTAAAATGCAAAATAAATAAAGATTATAAAAATAAATAAATTAAAAAAAAACAAATTATGATTATAACAATAATATAATCTGCTTTGTAATTTATTTATGCGCATGAATTTCTGATAAATAAATTTGTTTAAATGTTTAAATTTATAATAAACTATTTCGTTCTTTAATAAGTCAATCTAAAAGCTCTTTATGAGAATATCCCCGCAAAGAATTACGACTGGCAACCTACTCGTAAGAATAATAAGTCCTCCAATTATTAAAATAGTACCACCGCCGTATAAAAGTTAAACTGCACCAGCCAGACACTTAAGCTGCTAACAATCCACATTACTCTAACCATCAGGCAATTTGAGAATGCACGGTCCTCCCGTCGTAAAAACCGCGCGAGTATTTTCACCGTCGGCGTTCCTCCCGCCGTTCGCCCGCGATCCCCCGGCATCCATTATCGTCCCCCACATATCGGGCAGTCGGTTAATTGCGCAGCGCGGCATCGCCAGTGCCGAATTTTTCCCGGCCCCCGCAAACGAGTCGCGGTGTTTGCGCGGAAAGACGCTAAAAGCCGGAGCTCCGGTCTCCAAGGAAAATATTTAATCACCCGCGCCTGAATAACATCCTCTCTTTCCTCTCTATCTCTCTCCTCTCTATCCACCCCCGCGCCAAAAGACCAACAAGCCGCGCCTGCAGCGAGCCGCAAAAATGAATTCGAAATTTAAAGCGCGCGAGGCAGCGAAAAAGGGGAAAAAGGTACGTAGCGCGCGCAGATGAAAAACGGCGGTATCGGGGATTGCGGCGCGGAGTAATACGCGTGCCGGAGGAATGCGAGGCTGACCCAGTATCCCGCTGCATGCGCCGCGAGGAGAAAAAAAAAGTACGATGGGACACAATGCGCGGGGGGTGAGGCCGCCCGCTCGATGACACGCCGCGGCGACGTCTCGGGCCGCGATTCGCCGCAATTTCGAGCACATCCGTCAAGTGTGACGGTGCACGCACGTGGCTTGAATTTCGGCGTAGGCCTCGTACGTATAGGAGGCCGCGCTGCTGCTTTCTATATAAGCGCGGCGCCGCTTTTCACGCACGCGTTCTGATTGAGCCCCAAGCTGGCGGCTTTTATTGTTTCATTAGGAGACCGTTACGCGGACGGAATAATTTACCGCCGAGAGAGCCGCGAGCCACTCGATTGCCGCGGAAGTAGCTGCTTTCCTGGAAATATCAAGATTTACGGCCCCGGCTCCGGGAGCGCGGAGTTTTTATCGAGATTTGAGGAACGCGACGCTTGATTTTGCATTCGTTATTTAAAAATGGTGAATTACTGGATGTACTCTGTTTTTTAAGTTTCTTAAATTCTCGCTGCCAAAATATAGTATAGAAGAGAATAGAATACACAGTAAAAAATCGGGTACTGAATTCACACTTGAGTGCTAATTTTGGGAATGACGAAAAAGCAGTGAATCCTAATTCCTAATTTAACACTCAATTTTTTACTATTTAATTGATTATTGTAAATTTCGGTATTTACAAAAAGAAATTCAAAATTGATTTTATTTTGCATTCTTTTTTTATTTTTTAAATTATTTAGACTATTGAGAAGACTCTCTAGAATAGAATGGAAAAATAGTTTATTGCAATTGCAGTTTTTACGAAAAATACAATCAAAATTTATTTTAACTTGTATTCTTTTTTAGATTTTTTAGCTTCGCACTGCAAAAATTTGTTTTCTCTTCAGTTCCCAATATATTTCGCGAAAAGAAAAAATTTTCAAAATGAACTCTAAAGTTTATGACAGAAAACACATCGCCCCCAGAAGTAAGTTACTATATTCCCCTGCCTTTCCCGAAGAATCGAAACTTTTCATGCGTGGGCTTCACATAAAGTCCGCGAAACTTTTTCAAAAAAAAAGAGAGAAAAAAGAAGAAACCGACATTCATCTCCGCGCACTGAATCCGCCACTCACCTCTAAACTAACTAATCATTCCCGCGGCCGAGACGAACACTGCGTACACTTGTCATCACCCCCGGAAGAAGGCGCACACCGCGTATCGCTCGGCCCGTCCATACTCCGGCGTACACCCCCGGCAGGATCGTCCGGGCGGGCCCTTTGTCTAGCCGATAAATCGTCCGCGGACGGTGTGCGGCATGAGGTCGGCTCGCGCGCCGGAATCGATCCGGCGTCAATATATACGCGGGATTGAGCGGCGCGACGATTAAGCCGCGCGTCGGAAGCTCTTCGGCGGCGTCCCGCGCTCGTGTCGCTCTCGTCCCTCTCAGCCTCGTATCAGTTATTTATAAAGCGATTCGCAATAATCAATAACCCATGCCCGCTTGCGCTGGCGCGAATTTCGCGCGCGCCGCCGAGACGCGGGCTCTGCTGCACGTTAGGCGTGTCTCTCGTCGCCGCAGCCTCCCGTTTTGTAGGTCAGTCGCGCGCTCGCGAATCTCTCTCTCTCTCTCTCTTTCTCTCCCCTTCTCTCTCGCGCCCCAAGCCTTTCACTCTCTCTCTTTCTCGCCCCCTCGCACACTCGTTTTCCCGTGGACTCGCGGCGCGCGTAAACAAGCCGCAGGTGTATGTACCGCACGGCACAGCCTCCCGCGTGTGTGCACCGCGGTGGATCGATGACACGCGCGCGCACTGTCCCGACGACGCGGCTGCACCGCCGGCGTGCCGATGGGCCTCGTACCTGGGCTCGGAGCTGGTGTGGTGCAGGGCGCGGCGGCATCGTCCCGTCGTGGCGCCGTTTCTCGAGAGCACTGAGCTGCCGCCGCCGCCGCCGCCGCCGCTTTCCCACCCACCGGAGCGCCGGAGCCGCCGCCGCCGCTGCCTCTGCGCCAGGGAGCTTGCGTCGACGTCGAAAAGACGTTAAAATGACGGGCCAATGCGCAGGCTCTCGCCTTTTGCAGAGAGAGCGAGCGGCCGCGCGCTAATCCCGGAAAGAGATGCGCTCTACCCCTTCCCCGCGTGTCTCCCTCTCTTTCCCCCGCTCACCTGGCGCGCTTTTGTGCACGTCAAGCTCGCGCGCGAGCGAGATGTGGTTCTGGGTTTTCTTTATTTCTTTCGGGGGGGACTGCCTCGCTCTTGGTTTTTTTCTTTCTTTCGCTCCGCTTTGTTTTCGCGCACGCGGGGGAAATTTCGCCGCGGACACGCTGACGCGGGATTTATTAAAAATTGGGATGGAGCGCGCGCCGAGCTTTCGCGGGCTTTTTTCGACGCGGCCGCGAGCGTTTTGTTCTAGGTCGATGGAGCGGATGATTTTTTCGGATGTTATTTTTTTTTGTGTTCGCTCCCCATTTTGCTTTTTGACTTGCACGTCACGCGCGACGAACGGCGCCCTGTCGATGTTCGCTTGCGCAAGATTTTTATAGGTGCTTAGGTGGAAATTGAGATGTGTGTAGTAAGTCGAACACTATGATATGTTTTTATTTTTTACGTATGAATTGGGTATTTTGGCATTGGATCGAATATTCTAGAGGCAATTTTCGTCTTTATAGATTTATAGAAATCAATGAGACCTCGATATCTATGTGTAATTTGATATGGAAGCATCGTATTTCATAGATATTCCATCCACATAAAGCAGTTCTGGAAATGTATATACACTTCTTTATTTCTGTATTTACGATGCGCATTAAATTATTTACCAAAAATTCTATATCTGTAATAATCTTCGAACTTAATTATACGGACCTTTTTTAATGATATGATAAGCTCTTTTCATGTTCATAAAAATGACTACTTGATTTTAGTACTCAAATAAAATAATTATATGTGCATTAATGTTATAAATGTTATAATAAATGTTATATTTTAATTTGTTGAAAAAATAACGAAAATAACACGAAAAACTTTACCCAAACGCTGCGAGATAAGTGAATTCCAAAAGTTTCATTACGATCTGCAGAAAACTTCACCAACTAAAATGGTTTAAAACCAAAAGTACATTTTCCACAGAAACAAAAAAAATCTATTCCAAAGTTACACTTCATTGTACACTGCATTACCTTTTTCACACTTTTTCACTTGTCGTAAATTTTCATTTATTTACAAACTTTGGCACTCATAGAAAAGCTTCTTCTTGCAAAAAATAAGGCGAAACAAAACCGCGAACGAACCGCGCCTCTGCCGCAACGAAAACAAAAAAGTGCGTTTAAAGAACCATTTCCAAACACTTGAAACTTCACCCATTCGTCGATAATCTCCTGGCACCTCCTACTCGCGCCTGGCGCAAACTACTATCCGAACTCATTTTTGCCGACTCGCGCAGTCAACCCGGCAATTCGACGGGTCTCCCCAACTGGAGTTATTCGGCGTTTACTACCGACTTCGCTCCCCTCCCCCTGACAAAGCGCAACAAGATACAGTCCGGGGATTCCCCCCTCGAATCCATCGTCACCTCAAACTCTCCACACCTCCGGACTAAAAACTCGACGGCTCCAGGATATACTATTCATCAGAAAAAATTCAATAAACAATATCCCGCGGCTCTAAAAGAATCTCGTTTCCAAATTCAATGTCCACAAACTCCCTGCTAAAAAAACAAATCCTTCATCCCCTCTCGTACGTATACGTGCTACCTTTTCTCGCGTCTGCATAAAAGAAAAGATCGGACGCGGGGTATTAAATTTTCATAGTGTCACGCCCGGGGTGGAGTTAATGCGACAGTTCAGGAGAGAGCGAGAGAGAGAGAGGGAGCGAGCGGGTGAGGGAGAGAGAGAGATGAGCTTTGTATCGATTGCGCGCGCGCCAAGCAGAGGACTTGTTGCGGCTGATCTCGAGGGCCGAGGGGGTGCCACGGCTCGATGGAGCCGACGCTTTATGGGGCCATCGCCGCTTGTGCGCAACACCTATAATTATACGCTACGCTTGCTTCTTTCATTTCCAGCCCCCCCTCCCCCTTGCCCCTCTGCCGCGCGCCTTTCGAAGCCCTCCCCCCACGGGGGCGTTCGACCGCCACCCACTTTTCCAATTACTCTGCGCGTGAATTTCGGCTGGAAGTAATGATCTTAAAATAGCGGAGGGTGAGGGCCGTTTGTTTATCAATAGGCCAATCGTCGATCCTTTTCAATTAAACGAAGGTGTTGGGGGGAGGCTTTGCGGGCGCGTTTCAAACGATTTTTTCGATTTTCAGTTTGTGAATCCCTCATTGATTTCTCTTCTTCCTTTTCTCTCGTTCACGTTTTATTCAATATTCCGCATTGTGTTGTATTCATGTTGAAAAAAAATTCACACGCAAAGTTTTTATGTACTTATGTTTCGATAAAATTGCTGATAAAATAAATAAATAAAAATAGAAATTACAATAATAAGTATTTATTACATTTTTTACAAATTTTATTTTAATTAAGATATAAATTTACGTAAATAAAAAAAATTATTTTGTAAAAATTAATAAACAACTGCGTAGAAAAACATACACTTATCTCTACAGATAAAATTACCATTAAACTGTGTTCAACCGAAAATGAATGTACATCTAATAAAAAATAGTGATGTCTAAACTGTCAGTAAAACTTCAATTTGCCTTTATCTTTACATATATAAAACTGAAAGAAAAATGTATTTTATTATTCATTATCTTGCCTGTCCATCGTGTGTTCCTCGCATCGTTATACAATCTCGACCGCTTTAAAGATATAATTTGATGAGATAGCGCGCCGACATCGAAGTTGGCCTAGTGATCCAGAGCAGAAGTAGAATAAGCCCGAAAGTTAGATTGCGTTGTCAGAGAGGAATGAAATAATTATGACCAAATGAAAAGTTACTTCAAGAACGCGAGACTCTCCTCCCCCTCCACCTCCTTCCAACGTCTATCCATTAAATCTGCAATAATAAGGAAGCACTCGCTCTTGTCTTGTATAATCTTGGAATATTAAAAAATGGATAAAAAAAGTGAATAACATTGTTTATCGTGCACACAGAGATTTTATTCGTCACCAGTGCAATATATACACATTTTCCTCGGAATATCATTTCCATGCATCGAATGTTTTTCGCGCGATCTTGCCATCGGCGGAGCTCAAAGTCCGTTCAATAACATTGATTGTTATTTTTCGTTCCTTTATGTAAGTGCATTGTGACGCTCGCCTCACACTTTGACCTTATTTTGAGATATTTTCATATGCTATTTTCCTGCGCGTTACCAGCTCGTCGGCATTTTCGCGGATACGTTATATCGCGCGTCTCTCTTTTTTTCAACCCCCCTGGTCATACTTTTTCCGATATTTACGATACTTTTTAGTTATTTGGAGACGTATTATTGCCTTATTTTCAATATACCTTCAATAATTTCCGATATTTCGATAGACGCGCGACAGGAAGACGTATACCGGCGTACGTGTATATGCACGGACGCAACGCGCGGCTCAATGTATAATGTATATTTATATACACGCGCGGGGCATGTACGTACGCTCTCTGAGAGAAAATTTTTCATTAATGACATAGACATACTGCCGCCATTATCTGATAATAAATTCGTCCGGCGCTATATATGTAGGTTCTTTTGTAACCTTGAATTTATGAGGAATTCGTACTAATGTCGAGGACAAATTCAAACGTTGCAATTCGTGACTCTCGGCAATTAATTCACTATTACGCTTAAAACACCGCCTTTGTGATACAAAGCTAAATAACTTAATTACACATTTCGCTCCATATATATTATAAAATTTTAGAATAATTCATGCTTCATTAGGTAATAGCAATGCTTTAGCCGAAATTACATACTTCTTACACACCATTAATAAATAATGCAAATTCATAAAAATGCAGAGAATGTACAAATTCATTAGTTATTCTAAATTAAATATTTGTTATTTACGTTAAATTGAAAACAAGTTATTCTCATAGGCGCTAATACTATATATATGTATCTGATATTATACTTACACTTATTATGATACTTTGATCTTAACTCGTAACGAATATTAATAGAGATTAAGTTATATATTTTGTGATATCAGATAATCAAATTCTTGGTATTACCATTATTAAAAAAATGACTAGTGATCAAAATCAATTATCTCCAATAATTGTTATTTTTATTTTTATTTTACATATATGATACTTATCATACTCTTTTTTTAGATAAATATTATACATCAATAATAATTTTTTTTAACAATTACTGTAAATATATATTTATATGTAAGATTTTAAGTTTTGTAAATATGTTAACATTCAATAAAAGCTATTCCACTCTATATATTTTCAAACGAGAACAAATGATTCTACTTCTTCACATTCTAATAAACCCAACTCGCCATTTAACTCCCCGATCCGAACGATGAAAAATCAAATCCAAATATCCAGCGATTAATCATAACTTATCTAGCGTAGTGGGAGGGATGGGGGCTGTCGAACTTCGACTACTCACCCTGCAGGGGCTACGAAATTACGAAAAGTTAAAAATAGGCAAGGGCCGCTGCACACATTCCACCCACACCCACACACACACCGCGCGGCCGATAATAATCAATCGGGCCGACATATCGCGCGTCGTATCGGGATCAGATCCAGCCGAGGTGTGTGTCAAGACTTCCGATAGAGGCGCGCGCGGGCCGAAATTCCCACGGCGCGCTCCATTCATATCGACGCGCGCCCGATTGTTATTCGGCCTGCGTGCTCGAGCGAAAATCTTGTTATACACCCCCTCCTCGCCGGCCAAAAGACGCGCGCGCGCGCGAAAATATATAGAGTGCCGGGGGGTGACGGGGCGACTGGAACGGTAAGCTCCTCGAATGAGAATCGAGGCGCCTAACGCGCGCGCGGGAGGAAGCGGCGCGTGTGGGTGAGTGCATTTTATTAGTCGAGGGGAGGGTGGAGCGGAGAATGGAGGCTGCCGGGCGCGAGCGAGAGGGACGACGACTCGCCGGAGGAACTGGGGCGCGTCATTTTTTTTTTTTTTTTTTTCAACCCTTGCCGATGGACGCCGGAGCATGGCGTTGCGCGCGCGCGGCCTTCCGTCTCAGCGACGAGGGCCTGTACACGCGGTGCGCCGTATAGTGTGTAGGTATAGTATGGGCCCGCGGGGCTTTGTTTTCTTTCGTCGTATAATAATTTTTTCCTTCTTCTCGTGCAGACGGGGAGGAGGGGGATAAAACGGTTATGCTACGTCTCGTTTATGTATAGGCTGCGGGGGTGGCTTGTTTGTCGGCGCTGCTGTGGCTAATGAAGGACGCCGAGGAAGTTTTAGGCCTGTTTTGCGATGTCGAGGCGGTTAAATGAGGTTGCGGAGAAGCTGCAGAGAATACTGAAATTATGCCGATGTAATTGAAGCGTTATATATTTCGATAACAAGCCTGAGCTTACTACTATAACTATATCTAGTGTTATATTATGATATAGAAAAATATAAGAATAAAAAGTTTTTAATTGTTACATATTTTTGTTAAATTTTCCTTGTTATGCATTGTATAATAAATACTTGATTGTACAATTAGTTACATAAGCTGCGAGATAATTTTTAAAATCAGACAAGTATTATGATCGAAACCTCAATTTAATGTACAATGATTATAATTTTAATACTTTATTGTTTTTAATTGTTAATTTTAAAGTTTCTATTTTACAAGACTGATTTCAGATGTAAAAGTTCAGTGTAATTTCACTTCAAAATCTTCGTACAGATCCAAATAAAATAAAACAACACTAAAGTTTAATCCTATAAAATTAAAAGGAAAGTGTGAAAAAATTGGGCGTTATGTATATGTACAGCATTTTTTTTTCATTAAAAAATTTCTATTACCTATACTTATCGCATGAACATCTTTGCACTTCGCTAGTTGAAATTAAAAATTTTTTTACTCATTTTAAAATCCTATTATCATAAAACCATTTACTTACACTCTTCGTGAAATCATAATAAAAATTGAATTTAAAATTTTTCATTAAAAAGCCAAATTTTTCGATGTTTTAAATTTGGATTCAACAGATTACTTATATAATTAAAATGCTAACCAGCAACAATTTTTCTTGTTTATGTATATAGATTATAGATAATATAAAAAATGTATGATTAATTATTAAAAACTGTTATTATTATATTGTATTTTGTTTATCACTTCGTTACACTCTCTTCGCATCTTTTCCACACAGTATCTTGATTGTGCACATAAAAAATCTTATCAAGTCATTATCCCCGTATCAGTTTACTCGCATTCATTAACAAATTTTACGCATAACCTTGGAATTTAAGTACCTACGCGTTACTCCTCTCAAAAACAAAGAAACAATCAAAACTGGAGAGTATATACAATTGACGCACGTTCAGGGACCACAAACGTATTGCACGTTGTAAATCTTTTATTGGTCGATCGCCAGCACCGCATACTGAAGGAAGAGAGAGAGGAAACGCCTCGCGTCGACGGCGAGTGCTTGCACGTGGATCGCGGAGGAAGCGCGCGTGATAATTGGCCCGCGGGCTTCGATACACGCGCTCCTTATCGCACCTCCTCGATACTCATCGGCCAGTGTCGTAAACAATCTCGGCCGCAATTTCCGAGCTTCTTTCTCTTTCTCCCATTCTCTCTCTATCTCTCTCTCTCTCTCACTTTCTCTCCTTCTCCCTATCTCGCTCTCCCTTCAGTACGGGCGACGTCACGCCGACAAGGCGCAGTCAAAACAGCATTACTCACCGGCCCGTATCGCGCCTTAAGTGTGCGCTCCATTTTCCGACGAATTTCGGATAAGGGATATTTACCGGGCCGGGATTTGCCGGGGGGACAGGGATTTCAGACGTCAGACTGCGAGCTGTCTCTCCATTTTCGCCGGTATTTAAAAAAAAGAAGAACCGACAGTCGAAAAAAAGAAACTACGCGCAGAGACGGAGAAATAAACGCGCGAAAGCTTTCCGTCTTAAAGGATTTATTGCGCGGGAGGGTAGGGGGGTAGCCGCTCGGCTTCCTTTTTTTCCCGTTGACTCTATTTGTTCGTCCTTTTTCTTCTTTTTTAGCGTCAATTCCGCTGGGGGAATTTCGGGAGGGGGTCGCACGCCGCGCGAGCGGTGTACGCGCGCGACAGGCGTAATCGCGTCGCGGAAGTTTAACTGCGAATTAATCTCCGGCGCATGACTTTTCCGGGTGTTGAGCCGCGCGAGTGGACGGACAAAAAGTGCGGCAGTTTACCGGGAGGCCGGGGCTACGCTCGCGCACTCGAGCCCCGGGGTACGTGACGAACGATTAAAGCTGCGATGCCGGGCACGAAGTGCGCGTATTTAAGGCGGAATTAGACGGGCAGGTCAATGAAACTGCTCTTGGGTGGAATTTTTTCTCTTCCGTCTTTTTTCGAGTTTAATTTTCTTAAATTCCCCGTTTAGCGATGTGTCAAAGGATGGTGTTCCTGGCGATATCGTTAATGTGCGAACAAATGAAAAGTGAAGCTTAAATAGATTTTCTTGAGATTTTTATAGTTTATTTCATTTTTGACAAGTAGTTCAGTAAGATCTTATTTGCGAAAATTACATCGTTTTTAAAAAAATAATGGCCTGTACAAACTACTAAAACTATTAAAATATTAAAGCAATTAAACTATTAACTTTTAAAACTGTTATTTAACATTTCAATTTTATACAAAATAAATCGCATCTTTAAGAATACATTTATCAAATAGACTTGTGTTATATTTTCAGACATTAAAATTACAATTATGAAATTCAGTCTTAAAACAGAGGAGAGAAGAGCAAAGTGGAGCAGCTGCCAGTCAGCAAGGTAAAAGGGGCTGTCAGAGAACTTAAAAATAATTTGCGGCCCCCTAAACTCTAGTACTTTATTACGATACCTCGTATAAGTACCATATCTATCCCACTTTACCCTATTCTCCCTTACTCATGTAGGTTAACGAACGTAATAGCTAGGGGTTGTTCGAATATCACATAATCGTGATATATCAATTCAGATACAGGCCGAAAGACTTAATCTCAATCGAGTAGCCCGATGAGGGTGTGAAGAGCATCCAACAGGGAGTACAGAAGGTTCGTGTGGGCCATCGCCAACTCTTCGATCAGACCCTTGTAATGCACTTGGGCTAAGTTACTACTAGTGCCGGTTTGGCAAAGCATCAGTTGGATGCATCTCACTTCCGAGATAAATATTTCCATTACGAAGAACTGCCTACCACAAGAATTACTGCTTTTGTGAGGTCCGACCTATGACCTTTAATAATAGGCGCACTTACCCCCGAAGGGAGAAATTCTCCACTTGCGGCTCGCCTCGCAACGCATCGGGTATACTGCATTAAACGACGAGCTGATGATTGCGCTTGTCACTGCTCGGACGCCGGATATAGTGGATTCGCGCATAATGACATTATTTATCAAACGATTTACCTTATGTGTGAAAAAATGATGTCATTTATTTAAGTATGGAAGACGGAAATTAATATTAATAAAGTAAATTTTAATCTTAATTTGTTTAACAAAAATATTTAACAATTTAATTATCACATGCAAAATTGTTAATATATTAGTAAAATTAAATAAAAGTTGGCTCGTAAGTATCGAAATTATTTATAATAATGGCAAAAATATATTTTTTGAATTTAAGCTCTAAGCTACGAATAGACAAGTTTACTGGTGCAAGCTTCAAAAACTCCGTTGCAAGTACACGTGGACGACTTACACGCAGAGCTTTACACACAGCGCAATCATCATTACACTGTCAAAGGCTGTAATTCGTCACAATTTGCTACTCCGCTGTTGTCGCAGTTTATTTCTTTGTTTTATTTTAAATATAACAGTTTTGTGTGGAGTTGAGCTTGCAAATTAAACTGCGTCACTGTCATGCTCCTCTTACTCTCAATGCAAATTTTTATTCCATTTTGACGAAATAAAACCTTTCACGATTTTCACGAAAATTTGTATGTACGTTATAAAACTGTACACGTGTTTGACTTTTATTTAATTCATAAAAATAAAAAATTTTACATGCGAACATTTACTTTACTCCTACACTGCAGCAGGTTAAATGCACTTGCGAAAAAACGTATAAAACAACAATCGAATCAAATTTTTCATGTCCAAATATAACCGCGTTGCATTTCGGAAATTCCGTTTGCCCAGCACTCCAATTGATTATTTAACACACTGTATGAAAACATAAGCTTCAACCGATTAGTTTCACTTGAACCCGCCTTATCGATCGCCGCTCACGGCGCGATAACACCTCCAAAAGATACTTAATAAAAATCACCCTGGATTTCCAAAAAAAAAATTCCTCCGTAATCCCCGATAAAATCGTTCGAAACTTTCCAGTTCAGCCAGCCGCGAGCGTCGGAATAATTCAGCCGGTGAAACCGTCGCCCTCGGCCCTCGCGGCGCTCAAAGAGCCGGCGAGCCTTCGCGGCCTAATTCCCTCCTTTTCCGCCGAGGGGCGAGCCAATCTAAGTGAATTTCTGGGCGGGATCACGCGACCCCTCATTGCCGGATTAGGGGTTTCACGGGTGTCGATGCAATTACACCCGGCCGATGATATTTCCACGGCTATTCTAGTTTGCGAGTCGCTTTGCTGCCGCCGCAGCGCTAATTATACCTACCTATATATCGCTCGCAGCGCAAGTAATCCCTTTGATTGTTTACACGCGCGGCGCACGCGCGCGCCTCCTTTTAGCCGGCTCCACGCGCTTTCCAGATAAATTAGCGCGCTTCTATATTATTCAATTCGGCTTATCGCGACGGAGTTATTATCGTCGGGAGATTTGATTTTTTATTTCGTTAAGTTAAGTAACAAACGCGAAAATGCGATGTTGCTGTTATATTTTATCGTAAATATATGCCCGTGCGAGCGTCAGTGAATTGCAAATGATTATTTTTTTCTAGCTGGTATTTTGTTCTTATCTTGGCAATTTTATAATATCAAGGTGAGCTTGATAATTTTCGCGAAATACTTCGTGGACGTACAAATTATTATCAGCCAAAGTGTAGATGAATAATATTTAAAAGTAAATATATAATTTATTTTTATTAATATTTAGTATGAAATAAAAAATTGAAATATTATTAAATTATTAAGATATGGAATATAATTTACTATTAACAGCAGTTGTCAAAGTCTTTATACATTGCGAATCTTCTCAATTTAAAAAAAAAATTATTAATTTATGTTGAATCTATCTACTTCTACTCTATCAAATTTTTGCTTTAGTACAAGTTTTAATTTTAGTTTTATACCGGATCTATGCACAGGTAATTTGTTTACTTACGTAGAATTTAGTTTTGTCAATTAATTTAAATGTAACCAAAAGCAAACACATGATTTATAAATTGTTCATTAATATCAGACTTTCCTAAGAAAGCTAATTGCTAAATTAAATAAAAAAAACTACACGTTAGATCTGGAAATTTTTTTTCCCAAGTATTAAATTTACTCCTAATAAGTAAACACTAAATCACTAATTTAACAGCAATATTAGTCTAAAGACTTTCTTTGCTATACAAGTGTACGAGTATCTACCGATACTTTCTAAAAATTAATATTTCTCATTTTCGCAATTACGATTCACTTAAAACATAACGACACTGCAGTCTAGAATTCGGAGGCCTTCCACAGAGACGTGGAAAAATTCTGTGGAAAAATCCTCGTCCCCGGCGGAAATGGACTCCGCGCGTCGTAAACACGTCCATCGTAAAGAGATCCAATTAGTCTCAAAATCACACTTTAATACCGTACTTAAGAAGCGCAATTTAAAAACGTCATATTACCATCCTCCTACCTGTCCACGAACTCAAAATACGCAAACACACTGTTTTCACAACCTCGAAACGGTAAACATCTCCTCCATAAACCCCACGTAAAATCCCACTCGACCCGAAAAATACTAATACAAAAAAAGAGAAAATAACACCGAGGCAGATACCGATCGACAGATGAGTCTCCCTCGCATCGATGTACGCGCCGCCGCGGGGATAAGATAAACGCGCGTACACGCAGTCGGTCCGCCTCCCGCGAGGCCTTGCGGCGTTTATATAGCGCGCCCCGGCCGACGGCGCGCGTCATACACGGCTGCATCGCGCCGCCCGTCAAAACGAGTCTAAAGTCTATTGTGGCGGCGTACCATCCGGCGCGCACGGGCCGATCGGGCCCCCACCTCCTCCTCCCCAATATCAGCGGGCGCCGATAAGCCCGGCGAGACTTTAAGCGTCGCCAAGAGGCGCTGAGGAGGCGCAGTTCCTCCGCGGTCTCGACTCGGCGCAGAGAGAGCATCGGCAGGAGAGGCACCCCACCGGGCAATCACCAGCATGTACACGGCGCTCCTGATGCTGCGCCGCTCCGCCGGCCTGCAGCGGCGACTCTCCTCCACGTCCAGCCTGCCGCTGAGCTTGCAGCACTCCAGCGTGAGTCTCGCCTATTTATCTCGCTTTTTCTCGCGCAAGCTCCTATTGCGTATGTATAAACGTATATATACAAAAAATATATAGTACATGTAGGCGACATAGATATATATTTATGTATATCTATGAGTGTGTAGGAGAAACACGGCCGCGTCACGCGCACCGCCTGTGACCGAGGCGTGCGATATTTCCCGCGGCGGAGTGCTCGCCACCCTCTTATCGGGCCGCTGCGATTTTACGCGCGAGCCTCGCGGAACGCATCGTGGAAATTGCAGTCGCGCACGGGGTGAGACGGGATCGATATCGCGAACGCGCGGGCGTGAATTTAGATTCGCTGCTTTCCATTTTTTTTTCTTTTTTTTTATACGGAGAGTGGCTGTACGGTTGTTTCGCGAGGAATACTAATTCTTTTTGAGGAAATCGCAACGGAGGAGGAGGCCGGGATGTGGATTCGCGATTGAAATATGAATGAGGAGAATTGACTTCTTCGAAGCTTAAATCAGAGCTTAAAACTGGCGCGGTTATACATAAATTTCGGTTGCGCGGGATCGATGTGTCTTGCTTTAGCGAAATATTGCATAAGTAAAATGAGTTAAATATGCAGATTTTATAAGAGGATTGGGGAAAAAAGTGTGTGTACGGTATGAGCGAATCTTTTGCCTTTAATGCAACGTATATAAGACGACGTACTTTTAAATATTCTTTTAAGCACACTATTCTATATTTGCATTGTATAATTTTTTAACCCAAAAAAGTATATACAAAGAAAAATAAAGTTTACCTATAAAAGCACAAAACTTCGTCGCTCTTTTTGTCAAGAATGCATCAAGCGCCGTGTTTAAAATCTAAAACATTGACCGATTTCGGAAACAACGGTAGCGTCTCTCTCAAATCAAGTCCGCCCACTCCATCGGAAAAAATCGTCGCCGCTCGCTCCCCTTAATCGAAGCGCGCTCGTCGATTTTCCTCGGGCAACAAAAAGAAAAAAGAAAAACACATCTATACAACCGAGCAATCGCGCGCAACCGCTTATCCGAATGAAAGAGCAAAAATCAAAGTAAAAAAAAAAGAAAGATCATGCAGTGCGCGCGAGTGCAGGAGCCATCGGGGCTTTCCGCGTCAGTAATCGTCGCCAGGGATGCTTTTTTTTTTAGCTCCGCGCTATAAAGGCCGAAATCGCACGGCAAAAATCGGCTCTTGACGTTATTTTACGGGATTGCGAAACGCGCATTGTCGCACGTTTATCGGGCATCGAGCTTGCTGTTTCTCTTTCTCTCTCTCTTTTTCACGCACAAACACACACTCATCCACCCACACACACGTACACACAATCTTTCTCTCTCGCTTTCTCTTTCTATTTGATCACCCTCTCTCTGTCAGGTCTTGCAAGAGGGAGATTCTGTTCGAAAAGTAAATTTCAGAGTAAACAGGCTGCGAGCGCGTTGGATGTTGGGAAAATCGAGAACGAAATAAAGGTCGGTAGATAAATTAATAGGTAGCTGCCGCGGAAAATACAGTCCACTTCAAGAGTTCGCTTTTATCGCCGATACACTTGGCGTGTTTCTTGCGCGAGCCGTGACGATGTACCTATTAATTGTTAGATAAAGCCCCCGAGATGCGCCGAGAACTCGCGGAGGAGCGGTATATAAAAGTTTAAACCGGCTAAAGGCGATTTTCCGCGAGACCGTTTCTCGATATTATTGAACTTCTAATTGAATTACGAGCAATTTTTCTTATCGCTCGATTCCTTTCTTTTTATTTACTAATTTTTGTTTGTCACAGTTAATAATGTTTGTTATATTTATATAATAGAGACAGTCAATTTGATGTTTTCTACAGATAAAAATATATATACGTACAGATCAGTTCGAAGTGAATAATTTTCAAAGTTATCGCATGTACACTCAATAGAAATTGAGAAAATAAGCATTAAAAAAAATAATGCGAAAGTTTATATAATTGAAAATAACTGATAAAAGAAATCCATAAATGATGTACAAATTTTTTCACGAATTTTTTTTTGCATGAAATAGATTAAGTTCTGAACCAATTATTATTTAATAGAAACTCGACATGTATCTGAATTAAAATTTTAAGAAGAAAATTTTTTCTAATATTCTACTCAATTTCGATAAATTTTTCTACATTTTAATACAAATCTTTCTTCACATCAAAAGATATACAGCCATAGATAAGCAAAACATGTGATTTTAACCGATTCAATTAAAAAAGCAAGATGTTAATCTTCAAAAAGAAATGGAGACCATCTCGACCGCCCCAAAAATGAAACATCCGGAAATCGTCGGAATAAGGATTACACGCGAAACAAATGTGATTCTCGATGATCTCGCCTAATCCGTCGAGCGTCGGTTGAAATTTCCAGCCGCGTCGTACATAAACCTTGCGGAAATCCCCCCAGCCTCCCGCACCCCTCCCCTGAACAAACCCTCCAAAGGACTCGTCCGTGAAAAATTCGCGGAACGCCGCGATTGCTTTGCGCGTGTAAAATCGCGCGGAATGGAACGCGACTATAGCGAGCGAGCGATGATCGGAATTTTCGGCGAATACTTCAGCGCGCGCGCGGCGCAGATACAGCCGTTGCGGCCCGTCAGATAGCGAACTAATCTCGCGACCGTCGAGATTCTATTAGCGTTTCTTGATTAGATAATTCCTTCGCCGGAATTAACCTGTTTCAATTGGTTGTGCGATAATGGAACGCGATCTCCTTCTTTATTTCTCTTTCGTCCTACTTCAACCCCTCCCCCGGCGTCCGTCGATACTTTTTCGCGAGGCCGTCCGCGGGGCGAGTCGCTTAATTTCGCTTAAGCGACGATAACGAGATTACGGGGGTACGGGGAGGCTGGGGTTGAAGGAGAAAAAAAAAGGATCGCGTCGGCCACTTAATCTCGCGATTAAAGCGGCTTATATAGGTGTACCGGTTTATCGGCCGATCGGCGTTTCGCAAATCAATCGTTCGCGCGAACACTTGCGGGAGTTCGAGTGCGGCTGTATACTGATTACGAAGCGATCGGGCACTTGTGGATTTTGACGTAGCGATGCAGGTATTTCGCGAGCGATATCAAGCGGTTTTAATTAGAATGTATAGTGAATTGTTTTGTTTAGAGAAATTTTTGAGGTCCTTTGACAGCACACCATCAAAGCGATAGGAGCCACTTGCTATTATGAGCGCTATATAATTATATTCGGGAAATAAACACGTATTTGCGATAGGTAATTAATTAAATGAGTTATGTGTATATTAGGTAAAGCACATTTCGGCACTGTACATAATACGGGAATAAATTCTCGGTCAATTGCTACGTAGTTGCGTATAGATATAAACATTTCTCTTATCAATCTGAATTTACCTCCGAATATATCTATTATAACAGGTTCATTAATTTATTAGCATTAAATTGGTGTGATTATACATTTAAGTAATATCTGGAACGATTAGTGGTTTCTACATTTTAAAAATCTATTGATTTTTCTTTATTATAATGTTGAATCCTTACTGTTTTATAAAATGAATTGAAATACATTATTATTTTGAATTTTTTTTCAAAAAACAAGTAGTTTACTTGAGCAATTTCGGTGTTATCAAACTGCATTTATTTGTCAATACAATTTACTTTGTCATCAGCTTTAAAGCTCGAATTATATACTCATTACATTAATAGATAAATTCTGAAGATTATAAATCGAATAAATAAGATATTATAAATCTATTAAATGTACATTTTTAATGCGTCGCCTTAAGATTTATTGAAATGTGACATCAAATTAATAAAAGTATGTCAGTAATTTTTCAAACATACAACTTTTAATTATTTGCTATGCAGTGTGAAACAAAATTTCTGAGCGATTAAAAATTAAAAATTAATTTTTTTAGCCTGAAAGTCAAATGTAAATGTAATATACATTACCGGTAGCGCAATTTTATAAATTAATGTTCTTACCATTCCGACTCTTTCCTTATTTTCTATTTTTTTTTCTTTCCTAAGCAAACATTTACAACAAATTAATAAAATCGCAAAAATTTCACTAATTTCCATTTACAAGAAAAACAACATAGCAAACTAAAAATGAAGCCATAAAACCTTCCCATCCTTCCCAAGGAAGTAGCAAGCGAACTCCCGGCATCCCTCGTACATCCAACCCCCTTACCACCCCATAACACTCTCGTCTCGCCTCGCGAAACCTAATCGCCTAAGCGTACAAACACGGAGGCATCGATCAAGCCGCGGCGCGGGCCGCGCGGCGATGCCTCACGCCTTGTCGGCCGAGCGCCCCTCAAATCTAGCGTTACGCACACAGAGCAGCCAGCGATCCAACGGGTGGTTTTGCTTGTTCGCACAGGGCAACCGGGTGGACCTGCGCCGGGAGCTGCAGACGGGCGAGCGGCCGCGCCGGGCCACCTTCACCGAGCGCAACCAGCTCAAGTACGCCCGGCGGCTGGTGGTGAAGCTCGGCAGCGCCGTGATCACGCGGGAGGACGAGCACGGCCTGGCCCTCGGCCGGCTCGCCAGCATCGTCGAGCAGGTGGCCGAGTGCCAGCTCGCCGGCCGCGAGTGCATCATGGTCACCAGCGGCGCCGTCGCCTTCGGCAAGCAGAAGCTCGCCCAGGAGCTACTCATGTCGCTGTCCATGAGGGAGACGCTCAGCCCCGCTGATCACACGCGCGAGCAAGCCAGTGAGTTGCACGATTTTTCTCTTTTTCTTTTGGTCCATCTTGCGCTTTTTACGTGTGTTTAATATATCATAGAATAATTGACATGGATTTTTTCAATTTCAATTTTATTTAACTAAGGTATAACTATAGCTTATACCGGTGCAATGTATCTATAGTGATTAAATTTTTAACATTAAATTGTTAAAAGAAAAAGTAAGTGACGATTATTTTGGAATAATCTAGAATAATCAGACCGTGATTAAAAACATAAAGCAAGTAGTAGTAGTAAATGCGAATAAAAAAACTTCTAAGTCTATTAAATATTAGGTACCTATATTTGCAATGTTTTTTGCAGTAATAAAATAATATTTTTGTAATAAGTTCATGTTTTCAAATTTACTTGCTCAATTTGCAAATTCAAATTCAAAATTAAAACCTAAGTTATGTTAACACAAATGAATATCATCTTTTATGTACGCTATTAATCATATAACATATTTAAAAAACTAAGACTTTTTGCAATATTTCCCATATAACTATTTTAGGAAATTCTAAGAAAAAGGATATAGCTACAATTAGCTATTTTAATGAATAATACTACATAGATAGAACATTCGATATATTTATTTTATTAAACATTTCTTAGTATACCTATATCTTTTTTTCTTTATCTCGTTTTCTCCCGTATTTAATTTAGAATTAAAACGTCCATCAAAAGGAAATGAAGCTGTCATGACTCGAGAAATGTGTTACGTTTGCAATAATCAATTAAGAATAATGTTCTCATTAAGCATAAATGAATGACCTGTTTATTTAAACATTATTTTATGAATGTTATAGTATAGATTTTATAGGAAAAATTAGAAACAACTAAAATAAGTATTTAAATCATTAAAGTAACCAGTCTACAAAAAAATTAAACAAAAATCATTGACATAAAACAAATATTATCATATAGACTATATAAATTCCTTGCGATCAAACACTCCTCATTAAATATTTAAAACATTGATTAAAATTTGCACATGATTTATATAAAAACAAATGTAGAATCTTCTCTTACATTATACCTTTTCACCAATAACGATAAATAAACACAAAATTGCCTCTGTCGTCGTAAATACCCTTCTCTCCTCGGTAACTCAAGCACCATATCCCGTAATATCCATCCCAGGCATTTGCCATTGACCATCGCTGCCGGAACAAATGGGCCTGTAACGAACCCAGATTGTGACCGATAGCCTTGAATTTCTCACGCGGAGTAAGATGTATGCGTAGCTATGTACCGGGATACCTCGTCACTGCGATCCCCGACCGGCATCTTCATCCGGAACTCCGGGGAATCCCCGGATTCTGTTTATCGTCCCCCCGTGAAAACTTGAGCGGGCTCCACTTAATTATCGCCTGGCTGCAAGCCCGGCGGCTCCTTATCTTATTTGCGCAGGGGATCGCGACACCTGCGCCCTCGACACCGCGCAGAAGCTCCGCTTAACGCGGCTAACCCACGAATTTTGCCGTTTGGGGCGAAAAATTAATAAATGACGGGGATTAAATTTTTTTCGTCACCTATAAGACTAAGTGTCGACGGTTGTTCCTTTCAAGGAAAGGAATTAACAAATGACGTTACTTGGAAGTCGGCGAAATGTTTTTATCATTTCTTATCTTTGTTAAATTAAACAATTAAAAAAATAACTTTTTTATTTTATATTATGCATATTAGTGATCAGTACGCGTCCATAAAAAACTGTACTGTTTATTTTATTTTTTAGGAAACTTGTTTTACAATTAAATAATGATTTAGTAACGTTATGATTTATTTAAAAAAATGATAATATTAAAAAAAATATATTTAGAACAGTAACTTAGATTAATTTACATTATAATAAAAAATAAAAACGTATTTAAATCTTGACAGATTAGTCGTTACTCTAAGATACATTTAAATTATACTCATCTTTTTAATTTATACTTTTGGGTACAACTGTACTCTGCGTTTGCTTTTTCGACACACTAGTTAACCTATTTTCAATATCATTTAAAAAAATTTCTCTAATTTACATGGAAAGCTTCAATTGTACTGAAATGCGTTAATTGCAGATTAATTACTGGGCATTTGAATGCGACCGAATAATTAAAACCTCATTTGCTTGATGCATTGGTGATAATCATTTTTGGTAATCGCTAGTAAATCATAATAATTATTGCACAGGGTTAAATATAATTACACTTGCAATTCTCAGTAAAATTAATTAAATTTAACACAAACGAAACATTTCAATTTTTATAAAAATATATGCTTTATTAATTGGTTCAATTAATTACTATAATACTATTATTTTAAGAATTAAAAGTAATAATAAAAAAATTAACAATAAAAAAACACATTAATTATATCTAAAGCAAATGATGTAATTGACTGTTTAAAATAGAAAATAGATTTTGATCAGTGTGTTGCTTTTACTTTTTTAATTTATGTTATTATTGTTATTGTTATTTTATCTATAAAAAATCGCAATAATCCGAGCATAAGCAGAACACTTGGACGATTCGAGTCGTTAACAAACAGTCTTCGGATAATTATTCATCGCACTCGGCCCCGGCAGCCAAGAAGCGAGCAATCGAGTAAACAATCGACAACAATGCACCGGGGGGTAATCCTTTCTCCGGCGCTTTCTACAGCAAACATGGCAATAAGGACTAAAACGAGTTTCTCTCGGGGAGTAGCGCTCCGCGCATTGTGCTCCCGATGAAAGAGCGCTCCCGTAATCTGAAAAACAATTTTACACAATTGCGCCTCGTTTGAAGGGCGCGGGGGTGCGGGGGGAGGAAGGACGGAGAAAAGCGGGATTCGACGGGCGGACGGCCGCCCGGTAATCCGTCGGCCCTCCGCGAAAAAATTCGCCCGCTCTCGAGGAATCGATATAGCGAAGCGGGCGCCTCTTATCGCGGCCAAGATTACGGAATCGCGCGCGGGCCTGAAAAACGCCGGCGACCCACTTCTGTCCGACGCGCCGTTCGATTTTTCGCTCCTCCACGGAATACTCAAACCCTGGTACACGTATACAGTGAGTACCTTCCTCTTGCTCTCCCCCGCGCCGTTTGCGATCTCCCCGCAGCTTTGCCTCGAGAGTAAGAGATCGCTTTCTTCTTTGAAAATGTTCATATAAATTTCTATAGAAATATATATGGAATCCGTATGGAAATCTTCGTTCCCTTAAGAAAAGGGACTACTGGATAAGAACTGAGGCGAAAACTGCTGTAAATTACTAAAAGCTACTGATGATGTAATTGATTCCAATAATAGTAAGTATACAACTGCTAACTTCATTAAGAAGTACTTTTAAGTTGTTCACCTGAAGTTGCTAGTCATTAGTTAGTAAATTTAGTACTGGACTTAAGTAGTTCATCAATAGTTCATCAGTAATTCATCAAGTTATTTCAGTATAGTTTATTTTCTGAGCAATCGAAATCCGCAGGGATTTCAACATCGATATTAGTCCCAATATGTTAGGTAATTGTGTTCAATATAGCTGCACACTGATTTCCACGTTCATTTTTTACTGGATGCAAAAGATGGATAGATCTGGTGATTTAGACGTAGATTTGTACATTGACTTACACATTGATTTTCGAAAGCACATGGATAATAGAAATATTACGTGGATTTCAACAACGATTTCCACATTGACTAGTGCATTTCGGCTGGATGTTGATGATGGGAATATCACGCAGATTTCCGCTCAGATTTCTATACTGATTTTGAACGCGTGCAAATGGATCATGAAAATATTACGTTACATTGATCGTTCTTCTCGCTTTTAATTTTTTTTACATATCCCCGTTTAATAAAAATTATCAACAATAAATTGATATTATTTTTGAATTTTGATCCCATTAAACTGTACATTAAGTCATTAATCAATCAAATCGCTTATTAAACCGCTTCGTAATTTCCAGCTATCATTTTCTCAAATCAGAATCCACGTTCACGCGAAATTCAACGTAGAAATCAGTGCAGAAATCCATGTTGATACCCACGTGATGTACCAAACACGCGCATTCGCTCGAAAATCAACAGTTTTCAACGCAGTTGAAAAAAAAAAACAAGTACTTCGCTAATGTTCATCAAGAGTTTCGCGGAAGGCATGAGTACGGTATCGAGAAAATTTACGCTCGCGGACTTTTCTCCTCTGCCGCTCTATAAATAGTGCCCGGCTTCCCGGCGCGTGCACTCTCCTTCTCTTATCGTTCCATCGCTTGTGTGTCGCGCGCGCGCGCGCGTTGCGTCACCCGGGTAAATCATTTCAATATCAGCGGTCTAATTATTGCCACCGCTCAATCTCGTTTCCTCGTTCATTTGTCTCCCGCGTCCCCGGCGCGCGCGGCTATATTTAGCGCCGGCGAGTGCGCCGCTCCCTTGCAGCCGCGCATGCGGAAGGTATATACGCCGCGCACGCCTGCACGCTGCAGCGCCGCGAAATCGCTTTGATTTAGCGATGGATTTCGCATATAGCGGCTACGGCGCCGTGAACGCTGCTGGGCCGACGATAGTTTTCCACTCCGGTTGCTATGGCTTTCTGAGGGCTTACTCCTATCGGCCGGTTGGGTAAGCGATCGCTTTAGCGGGCGAGGACAGGATATTGTAACTTTTGCAGAAATTTACGGGAAGATAAGATGCTTATTGTACAATTTTTATGTAAATAGTTACTATTTTCGTTACTAGGGGTAGAATTCTTATTGCAACGAAAACTAATCACTTTTCTTCTTCCTAGAAGCTTTGTAATGGTGATGAAGAAGTTTTGACTGAAGATGATAGAACTTTGTTCTGAGCCTTTTTTTTCAAAAGTAACTTAATTACCAACTTTTTATTTGAATTTACATTGATTTTACATTATTTTTATTTTTATCTATACTGTATTTTCTTCAGTCCTTTTTGAGAAAATAATATTCCTCAACGATAATCTCGAAATAATTATTTCTTTACAAAAGTCAACGTGTAACTTTTTTAGTGCTTCGAATTATTACAAAATTTTTTTACTAAAACGCGTAACTGCTGCCTAATATCAACTTTTTTTCTCAGTATGCGCGGAATTACAATGAGTTTGCTCGGAGTTACAGGGGTGTTATTGCATTGTAAGCATGAAACGAGAATCGATTGCTATACGCCACGTCTAATACTCCTATTTGAATTGAAAATGTAAGCAGTGGGATTAAAGCGCTTTATTTTATATGCAGAATAATCGAATAAATAACTTCGAATTTGAATTAATAATATGCATGAGTCTGCTCTTTTTCGAGGCAGCTTTTCACTGAGAAAAAAGTCGATGTTAATGGTTATTATATAGTACCTATATGAAATTTGGCAACGAGTACTATGGTCTTAGCAAACTGAAACAATTTTGCTTTAACGGATATTTTTAAGTATGCATTAGCTTATTTTATTATCCCCAATATTTATCTGATAATAGAACTGTAAATAAATAATAAAGATTCCTATTTATGTGGAGTAAATGATAGCATATGAAATCAGAATTTATTTTCGGTACCATAATTTTATAGTTCCCAAAAGTTTCACCGTAAAGGTCGTCTCAAATTATTGTTCTAGAAAGATTATATTATGTTCAAAATTTTTCTTAATTCATTAATTAGTATTCACAGATTCTATTCTAAATTTAGCAATAAGTCTCGACTCATTAACTATTTTTTCTTTAAATAGAGCAAAAGCGAGTTCATCAGACTTTGTACTATTTACGTCCTCGCGTTTTTTTTTTCTTTGGGTAAACAAGCAGCTGGCTATTACTATTTTATGGAGGGACTTGCAAATTTTATGTAATATACGAATACTGTGGAAGGTTCTGGCAGAACAATAAAGTTGAATTGCTCGTTAATTCTATTTTAAGGGCAGCCAAAAGGAGGGCTATTTGTTGAACCCCATAAGATATACGAAAATTATTATTCAAATATTTCCCCGATGTAAAAAAGACTGACGCGGCATTTTTTCGGGTGTCTGTTTATCTGATCTATATTCCTTATTAATCGTTTCAATGTCAATAACCGCAAGAAGACTATTAGCATAGTTGGAGATGGAAATTTTTCTTTTTCAACTTAAGGTCGCACTATATACATTTATGTTACAAATTAAACAAAATAAATTTATGATTTTATATTGTTTTCTATTCTTATTTTTTCACTTCTACTTTAACATTGAAAAATAACTATTTAACAAGACTTTTTATAATATTTTTACCATTTAATCGCGTCGTACCTCGTTTTCACCCAGGGCAATTAAAAAAACAAAGATAATTTCAACATACTTGTATTGCAAAAAGTCTTAGTTTAAAGATTTTTACGAAATGTTAATAAAATACACTTGTAGAAAAAATTATAGAATCGTAAATTATAGAATCTTAGTAGGGCGATTAAAATAGTACAGATTTAGTACAAAACTAATACTATCAACATTAATTATCACTTTAGCTTTCTTAAACATGATTAAATGTCATTCCATTTCTCTCAGTTTTTTTCGATTTTTATGATATTAAATACACAAACTTAATTTCGTATACGTAAAATATGTTTGGAAATCTTTAAAATTTTCTCGATTGTCTCAAATGGTCTAATTTAAAATTCCAATTTACAACCTATCCTTAACGAATCGCTACATTTTTATCTATGTCATCTTCATTCAATCACCATCGCAAAATAAAATAAAAAAAACAAATTCTTTAAATCTTCAGCAACGATGCTGGAGCCTCGCGCAGCGGCGGCGGTGGGCCAGTCGGGCCTGATGTCGCTGTACGACGCGATGTTCGCGCAGTACGGCGTGAAGCTGGCCCAGGTGCTGGTGACGAAGCCGGACTTCCTGAACGAGGAGACGCGCAAGAATCTGTTCAGTACGCTGAGCGAGCTGATCAGCCTGAACGTCGTGCCGATCATCAACACGAACGACGCGGTGTCGCCGCCGCCCCAGGCGGACGAGGAGGTGGCCGGCGGCGGCGGCCGCCGCGGCATCTCCATCAAGGACAACGACTCGCTGGCGGCGATGCTGGCCGCCGAGGTCCAGGCGGACCTGCTCATCCTGATGAGCGACGTCGACGGCATCTACAACCTGCCGCCCTGGCAGGACGGCGCCAAGCTGCTGCACACCTTCAGCTCGGACCAGCGGGGCTCGATCACCTTCGGCGAGAAGTCCAAGGTGGGCACCGGCGGCATGGACTCCAAGGTGAACGCCGCGCTCTGGGCGCTCGATCGCGGCGTCTCCGTTGTCATCTGCAACGGGCATCAGGAGAGGGCGATCGAGAGCATCGTGGGCGGCAGGAAGCTCGGCACCTTCTTCACCGAGTCCGCTAGCAACTCGGCGCCGGTTGAGGTCATGGCTGAAAATGGTATGTATTAACTTGCACTTTAAACCTTTTTATTTACTGCTTTTGATACTTTGAAGAATCGGGAGCCGTCGGAAATTTCTGTATATTTTTGGATCGTATTATTTATTAAAGTATCGGTAAATGAAATATCGATACGGAATCGGAAAGTCCCACTAGTCATATAGGTACTCACTGTATATTAACTTATCCGATTTTAAAAAGCTTTTTTAGTAGTAGTTTTTGTCCACTGTTTAAAAAAGTTACTTTTCATTCTAATTATCTGTAAAGTCCACATTTAGGGACCTCCGCAGAAAGAGTTTTTCTCTAAATCACGTCACTCAATCCCCACAGATTTATTACAATTAACGGAGACTCATTTTGTTTTCCATAGACACTCCATATTTTTACGCTTCTAGACTCAATTTATTTAATGTACCCTTATTTTATTTTCCTTTGAATACACATAAACTGGATAAGAAATGTTATCGTTGTCCAATAAAGTGGACTTCGTTTAAGCTCGGACAGCAAACTTCACCAACGAAAATAATCACCTATTTCATTCTATTTTTCAAACACTGATAAAAAAAACTTTATACTCACTTTTTAGACTGAAAAATCGTACAAATCAGGCGCGTACTACAAAAAGTTAATGTTACTATTTTAACCTTTTTGATAAATTAAAACACAATTACATTTGTGAAATTTATTGAAATTTTTTCAAAACAAAGCTTCTAAGTCTAAGTCTAAATGTATACTTTCTTCTAACATTTATTTTCTCTTATTTATTGTTTCGTAAAAACCTAATTAACATAATCAAGCAAAATGTATTTGCTCGCAAACTTCGCCAGTAACAAAATTATAAGAGAAAAAAAAGCTTACAATTAAGCGCATCAACAGACGCATTGAAACCCCTCAAGGGAATTTCGCGAGGCGGCATTTCCGCCCGGTGATCAAAAACGCTGTCCTTAACGGCGCCTCAATCTTCTCTCACGAGGAGTAGAGGCAAAAAACCCCCCCTCGCAGCTTCATTAACCAAAGGAAGCCGAGCACTTGCGCGCGCTCGCGCTAATTAAAAGCTTCCTATCCTGCAGCGCGCAAAAAATCGACCCTCCTTCAAAGAAAAAAGAAAATAGAAAAACAACCCCTCAGCCGTTAACGTCGCTAGCAAGTCGATACGGTTGTCGTTCGCTCGTAATCACCACCTGGCTGGGTCCGCAGCGCGAGTGGGCAGCCGGGTGCTGCAGTCGCTGCAGCCGGAGGAGCGGGCGGGGTGCATCAACACCCTGGCCGGTCTGCTGGAGTCGCGGCAGGGCGACATCCTGGAGGCGAACGCCCAGGACCTGGACGAGGCGCGCAAGACCGGCCTGGCCAAGCCGCTGCTCTCGCGGCTCTCGTTGACGCAGCCGAAGCTCAAGTCGCTGCGAGACGGCCTCCGGCAGATCGCCGACTCGTCGCTGACCAACGTCGGCCGTGTACTACGTAGGACCAAACTCGCCGACGGCCTCGAGCTCAAGCAGGTCACCGTGCCTATTGGAGTGCTCCTGGTCATCTTCGAATCTAGGCCCGACAGTTTGCCACAGGTTAGACTAATTTTATGATTATTTCTTTGAGTTTCTTACGAAGAGATAAAGATTTTTTTTATCAATTAGTTAATTACACTTTTATTTTGTTATTAGATGCTGTTTTATAAGAAAAGTGATTAATTTCATTACATTTTTAATGCATTATTTCGTACTCCATGAAAACAATATTTATTATGGTATAAAATTCATTTAAGAAGAAAATCTCAATAAATAATATAAAATATTTACAATCATCAATTACGTAAAGTTTTATAGGTAAAACACTTTTTCTCAATATTCATAAGATTTAAAAAAAATCACGGTTACTTTTTATTTATTTATATAGACCCTACGATAGAAATGATCATTTCCTGATAAAAATAGTCTTCCATAAACAAAGAAATCAACATCTCACGATCCAATTCGCACTAAAATAAATCAATTGCCTCGCAAAAGAAACACTAAATTAATGCGAACACATTGGGATAGGTCGCTGCGCTGGCGATGTCGAGCGCGAACGGCCTGCTGCTGAAGGGCGGCAAGGAGGCGGCTTACAGCAACCGCTGCCTGATGGACCTGGTGAAGGAGGCCCTGAGCTCGGTGGGCGCGGCCAGCGCGATATCGCTGGTCTCGACCCGCGAGGAGATCGGCGACCTCCTCTCCATGGAGCAGCACATCGACCTGATCATCCCGCGCGGCAGCTCCGACCTCGTGCGCAGCATCCAGGCGCAGTCCAAGCACATACCCGTCCTCGGTCACGCGGAGGGCATCTGCCACGTGTACGTGGACCGGGAGGCCGATTTACAAAAGGCCCTGCGCATCGTGCGCGACTCCAAGTGCGACTACCCTGCAGCCTGCAACGCCATGGAGACCCTCCTGCTGCACGAGAGCCACATGAGCAACGGGTTCTTCACGGAGGTCTGCAATATGCTGCAGAAGGAGGGGGTGAGTCCCGAATTATTACTTGTTTTTCGTTTCTTTCGTTTTTATTCGGAGCTTGTTGTGCGGTGCGCGATGTGGTGGTCCCGCGCGAAAAATAAGCGTGACGTTAAATACGCGAGCCCGGGAGAACAATTGATAAGAGGGCACTGACGAATAAATGCGTTATCGACAGCGCGGTAATAGCTTGAAATAAACATGCATTATTGGAGAGATATACAAGTTCACGCCTCGGCTCTGTACTGATAGCTTTTCAAAAGTTTTCAATGTTTAAAATGATTCGTAGTTTTCAATTTTTTAATCTCTACAATTTTTTGAATTTTTTTTATATATTTGTTTTAAATATTTACTCTCTTAATCTGAAAATGTGAAGTTCGTTAAGAAAGTGAAAATATAGTGTAAAGTTGTTTACTTATTCAATGTAAAAAAAACTTTTCACGTGTAATATTTTGTAATTTCACATTTTCAGATTTACATAGTAAGCTATTTTCATTTGTGGAATGAAAATTTTGCTAAATTATGCATAAAATTTTGTTATGTAAATTCAGAAAGAAAACTTAATATTTCATAATAATATCTGTGGCATGGCGGATAAACGAATAACCAATGAAGGATCCTTTTTCCTTTGACACTCGCTTCAGAATAGGCCAAAAAGTTATCAAAGAAAATAGCAGCTAAGTGCAAAAGAGTATAAGTACAAATGCTTCCGACAAAAGGATATATAAATGTTATTATTTCCGGCATAAAAAAGTATCTTAGTCTCGGTAGAAACTTTTTGTTCTTTGTTCTCGATAAAAGGGCACAAGAAAGTAGAAACTTAAATTTCTCGAAAATATGACAGATCCAGTTAGATATATAGATATTTAAATCAGATATATTAATATTTTGTTGAGCTTTCTAGATTTTTATTGAATGTGTAAAAAAAACTAACATAACTTTGCCTTAAAGAAAGAGACTGACGTATTCGCTTATAGAATAGAATTCATATAATATTTAGCATCATCTTTTTTACATAATGATAATCAAGGCACTTGTACACTAACATTGTAATTAAAAAATTAAATTTTAAACAAAAAAGCTTATTTTTTAATAAAAATCAAAGTTTTCTTTTAAAAAATACCGCGGGAAGAATAGATTTTTTACTATATTCTGAAATAACTTTAAATCTCGTCTCGATATTGTCTAGATCTTATCAAATCTCGTAGAAGCCCCAGAACATCCAAAAATTTCGACGAAACAATTCGTCCTTCAAGAACCGAACGAATTCAGGTCTAATCGCGGCCACCGCAAGTAAAATTCCACCGCGCGCGCAAAATCCTCCGCGGGGCTTCGAGCTTGCGAAATACCGGCGGGGCGAGTGCACATAACTGACGGCTGCGGCGATTCCCGCGATTCCAGGTTAAGATAAACGCGGGCCCGAAGCTGAGCAAGCTGCTGACCTTCGGGCCGCCGGCGGCCAAGAGCATGAAGATCGAGTACGGGGCGCTCGAGTGCACCATCGAGGTCGTGTCGAGCCTCGAGGACGCGGTCGGCCACATCCACAAGTACGGCAGCAGCCACACCGACGCCATCGTCACCGAGGACCAGAGGAGCGCGACGTACTTCCAGCGCGAGGTCGACAGCGCCTGCGTCTTCCACAACGCCAGCACCAGGTTCGCCGACGGCTACAGATTCGGCCTTGGCGCTGAGGTCAGTATTGTTTGCTACTCCTCTTTATCTGCTTTCTTTTTTTTTAAACAACTGCGTTTCAACTTTCCTTGTAGTTTAGTTTATAAATTTACCGAGTTTCGCGCTTTACTAATCTGTGCAAATAGAATGTCATCATTAATTTTTGTTTCGTAATTTTTTTAACAACTGCGTTTTTACTTTTTAATTTTATTTTTGTAAATAATTTTTTAAAAGGAATTCTCGTTTTGTATTTCATTCATGTTTTTTTATACTATCGACGTGTTATTTTTATCAACGTTATTGTAAGGTCCATTTAAATTTGACGTCATTTTCACTTACAGATAAATACTTTATCTAAATAAGTAAATTATATTCATACGAAATAAAAAGAAACATTTGTATGCTTCGAAGTTTTAAAAATGTTCATAATTAGTTAAGATGGACTTTAAACGCGGATATGAAACGAATTACAACTTCATCTATATATCTTTCCTGTTTACATCAATGTTTATCTGAATGAAGCAAAATAATAATAAATTAATAAAAGATAAAATTCTTACGCACGCCATGCAATCGTGAAACGTTATCTAATTAGATTCGCGATTAAACGAGTTAAAGTAAGACATAATTTGCATGATTGACAGATTTTTCTTTCACTCGACATATTTAACATCTATTAAATTTTAAAATTTTAAAATTTTACATGTTCACTTTGAAAAATTACTTTTTTTTCTATTAATAGTTTAAATTTTAGCCGACCTCTTTTACTTAAAAATCTCTTTTAATATAATTAATTTTTAAAATTTCAATTTCAATAAATTCTCATTATTATAAAAGAAAATTTCATCAATTTTTCTTGATAAATCAAATTGTTTGCAAAAAATTTTATACCACCTGCAAAGATTATGAAATTCCAAATATATCAGCAATCATTAAGATGTATTAATTTTATAATAGATTGAAGACTCATCCATTCGAGATATGTAATTAATTCTGAAAAGGTAGATTCGAATGATCAGCGACCAACCAGGTTGATTGAAATTATTTATTTAACCCGTTTCGGTGATAAAATAAGTACCTATACATCGGGTCATTGTTAATAAATAATCAATGCTTAATACTCAGCATGACTGTTTGAATTATTTTTGTCAAAACGAGCCACTAAAGTCGCTTTTTCAGGATTTACATTGACAAAAATTAGATTAATATCATGACATGCGTGAGTCTCATGACAATTTGTTGAATATTTATTTATATATATAATATTAATTTTTACTTTCTCTCTTAGTTTCATCTTCGTTTTAATACAATAAGTTTTATAGTACATTTAAAATAAATTTTAAAAATCATGCATTTAATAGCCCCGCTAAAAATGACTAATTGAATCCAAAAGATCCACGATAAAATCCATTTGTTATAATTAAAATTTGTTCAAAAATGAATATAACTTCAATTGGATTTAATTAGGCGTTTGTAATAGAAGAATAACAAAAAAATGAACATTCATATAAACTACAAGAACACAAAAAGTGTAAAAATAACCCAAAGCGCAGACTAGACCCCACACTGTTCCCTTCAATAAAACAGTGCTGTTCTCCTCGAGTCTTGGTGCTCGACGCGTTGAAAACCCTCCAGCTAACGGCGAGTCCTTTTATCTCGGCAGGTCGGCATCTCGACGGCGCGCATTCACGCGCGCGGCCCCGTGGGCGTGGACGGCCTGCTGACGACGAAGTGGGTGCTGAACGGCGAGGACCACGTGGCCGCGGACTTCGCGGAGGGCGGAACGCGCAGCTTCGTCCACCAGCAGCTGCCCGTCGAGGGCAACGCGTGACTCGGCCCGCCGCCCACGCAGCTAGGACTATTCGACTATTTATTTAGGCAATTGCGCGAGCGCGCCCTGGGCCGGTCGGAGGCGACGACGACTCGGCGGCGACGATCGGTGGCCGCGACGCACCCACCGTAGATCGATCGCCGCGGAACTCTGCGCGTGCACGACGTGTCGTCGTGTGATAGTATTAAATTTTCAGAGGAGCTTGCTTCTTCCCCTTTTTATCCGTTCGAGATCGCGAGATTCTGCTCCGCTCGGACCTTAAGGTTGCGAGGATACTTTGGTATTTTTGGGAGCTGCGTACTGTTGAGACTTTGTATACGAAGTTTGTGAAATTAATGTCAGCTTTTATTTAACGAACTTTTTAGCATGTGGATTGTTTGCGTATTATTTCGGTTAGATCGAAGTTTGTGTACTCCTATTTCCTGCCGACAATCATGAAATCATTATTCATCCGCTTCATTGTTTTGACAATTTTCATTGATAATTAGATTGTACTGCCTGTATATTACGGATAAATAAAAACATGTGCCTTTACAAAAAAACAGTTTTTCTTTAATTTATTAACCAGTCAATTAAGATAGGATTAAGATAAAGTAATTTTTTTTTAAATTTCATAATGTAGAAGATTGAAAAATTCAAAAAATTATTATATTTCAGAAAAAACTGTATATGACAAATTGAGTGACTTTTCATTTTTCTACATTTTGAGAGAAGTAACTTTTATTCTTTAGGTATTGAACGTCAAGATACACACTCAGGTGTTTTTTAAATGCTTATATTTTTATAAATACTTATTTAATATTTTTACACTTTGTAGATAAACAATGGAAAGCTGAAGAATTGAAATTTAAGAAGTACATTATGCATAACTTACGCACTTTTTAAAATGTGTAGATCAAAGATTAAAAAAGAAAAAGGGCCCTCGAACAACTATTTTGGTAAAATTAGTGTACACATGGAGCTTGCTGAATTCATGCTTGAAAGAAAGCTCCATGTGCTTGTAAAATAGGTTTGTTTAAAATATTTTAAAAATGAAATACACGGTGAAAGTTTTTGTTTTTTATTTGCGTAGAATATAGGTACAATGTTTCAAAAGTCAAGATAAATTAGATTATTTCACTAGAAATCCGCCTCAAGAGAAGGAAATGCACTCCACACCTATAAGACTTTATTTACGTCTGAACGATGAACCGCCCAATCTCCGGACAAGTCTGTCGACGTATCGCTCGCAAATATTTGCGCGCGCCGCAGCGATAAGCGTGAGTATAATTTCCGCGGGGGTCCCCCGAAAGAAATCAAGGGTTCAAAGTGTAACGTCACCGGCGGTCCTTCGAGATTTTCATTAACGAGATAGCCGCGCGCTAATCCGTCGCTCAGCGGCCGCTTATCATCGTAAAAGCTCCGAGGTCACGTGCACGCGCAATCTGATGGGAATTAAATGTGCGCGCGCGCGCGCGCCGGCTGATGCAATCGCTATCTTCAGCGAGATTTCCCCGACGTTTACTTACTGAAAAAAAAAGATCGACGACACTTTGGATCTGTTTGCGCGGCCTGGGGAAACGGCCAGGGTCCTTATCCTGTAAGATTATCCAACGCGTTAAATGAAGTTAACGCGTATGCTTTCATACGGCATTTACATTGTTTTGTCCATATGTACATTTATATATATCGAAAATAACACAGCGTCCATAAAGCTTATCGAAGAAGGTCCCAGATATCCTCGATCGGTTCCTTCTGCACTCCTGAAAAAAGGTGTATTTTAATTTGTTGTTTTTAAAGTACCAGAGTGAAATAAATTTATCTAGGACCTCAAATTGGTATGATATCCTATGTTTATAAAATTCTACAAAAGTTCACTTTGCTCTAGTATTTTAAAAATGACAAATTAAAATAGGTCTTTTTTAAGATGCGTTAGTCTTCGTGAGAAGCGACGATATGACAACGCGACGGTCAATCCAATTGAATATGTTATAGAAGCGCGCCTGACGGGTCGCTGTACTTTGGTATCACGACATTGAACGCTTATCGATGAGACGGTAATTTTGCTCGAATTTTAATTCCTCGATAGTACGGGGTAAATGAATCTTTAGAGCCGAAGTGTGGGTTGTCGATGGAAAAAGGAATTTTTTTTTAAATCGAAGTGAATTCCTTTGAAAGGCTTTTTTCAGCTCGCTTTTCGTAAGAGCCCGTGGGTGGTGGTTTATTACTGGAGGAACGGTTTTCACTGATAGTATAGTAAGCTTTTTTTATTCGGCTTTCAAATCTCTTCGAGTGCCTTAGTTTAAATAAATCTATCGCTCTATTTGTGTAACCACGTGTCATTGCCACTCAGAAAAAAAGCTTATATATGTACTTCTTTTTACTTCATTATTATCTACTGCATTCCACAAGTTATAGATTAAATTTGTTAGAAATTTTATTTTTAGAGAAGTAGATGAACCAGTTTTAACTAAAGTGTTGTAAAATTTTGGTTGAATTATATAATAGTTAATAATTTTCTTTTTGTTTATAACTATTTCATCAAATGAAATAAGAAGAAACGGTAGACAAAAGCAATGCGTATAATATACTTATTATCTTCAACATACTTATTCCTCGAAAAAAATAGATAAATTAATGTAAATTTCAGATATAAATAAAATATGAAATTTAGAAAAATTTTCTATGTAAATGTATGATACGTCACTTATGTATAAATCAATTATAAATGCTGTTTTCTAATTGAAATCCTTGAAGTAATAGAAAACAAGAATTAGTGTCATCATTTAATAGAAATGAACAGATAACCCAGTTATAAAACTTGTCGCTCTTATACTGCACTAGATAACAATATTATTAAAATAGGCAATGCAAGTCATGAAAATGACAAAATCTATCGCAATTAATGCACGCGCACCACTGAAGGTTGAAGTTACGCAAATCATCAAAACACAAACACCAAAATCGCGCAGAAAAATGCAACCTTAGTAAAATCAAAGTCCATCGCTCTTAACAAAAAAAAAATCGTTAATAAAACTTTTTCATTAAACGATTCTCTTCTAAAATCTATCTACGAAACAACAATCAATCCGAGCGCCATGCAGCGCGCGCCGAGAGTGTTTCTCCCTCGTCGCGATCAATTCCGCTGAGCGTGCACTTTGCAATCGATCATCGCTCGGCCCGTCTGTCAAAACCAAAAAAAAAAAAATCGCAGGAGCGCGCCGACTTCGTTCATATCACGCTGCGGTGCTCGCGGGCGCAAAAAAAATCACCTCTTGCAATTGCATAATCGCCGGAACGTCTGATCGACGTCCGAGGAAGATATTGCGATCGGAGGGGGAGAGCCGCAAGTGGAGCGGCGAAATTGAAAATTGATCCGCGGACGCCGGCGTTTGTTTCGTGCCCCGCGGGCCGCCGATAAATCGCGGCCGACGTGCGCGCCTTCCGCCGCTCGTTAATAATTGTCGAGGACTCGCGCCGACAGGCCGCCCGCGCGAGTTACGGGCCCGACGACTGCATCGCGCTCGCGCACCTGCCCGGAATTCGCTTTGCCTTTTTTACGCCGAAGACGCCCGGGAAACGCGTCGGTTTAAAGCGCTCCGACGGCGGCGAAATTTTAAATTTATACGGGCTCTGTAGGTCGGGGCTGTACCACGCTTTGAAGTAATCCTTCGCTTCTTTGTGGAATTTTCTTCTTTTTTTTTCATTGTTTCGCGGCATTAATAAAACTAATGAAAAATTTGAAAAGGAAAAAGATACGAGGCGGGTTCTCTTTTTTTAAAAAAGGGAATAAATTTCCCGACCAAGTAGAGGCGAGCTGCACTTTTTGCGAAGATTCAATAAACATTCTTTCTTTGTAGGACGGAGGATTATTCGATTTTAATGGCACCGGTGGGATGAAAAATGGATTAATCGCATGAAAAAATAAAAAGTTTTAGAGCTCAATAACACGTATTGAAAGAGAAGTCGTAAACATTGAGTGTTTATTTTCTCGTTCGCGGATCGTTGTCATCTTCAAATATTAGCTTTTGCGAAAATTTAATTAAAAATTAAAAAAACTTTAAGTGAAAGTTTACTATACGTTTTTATTCTAATTAAATAACTATCATATAACTAGTTATTTTAAATGTTAAAATTAAATACAAATTACTGATTTCATGAAATGAATTATTAAAATTACAAAATAATTGTTATTGTGATTATCAATTGTTTCATCAAATGTTTTATTGAAACATTTAAGTAATAAATTTAACTTGTTATTTACACAGTAATTTCATCTCCTTTCCTATGACTTATTTTTATTTTTTATAGTTTATTTAAATTGAACAAAATTTCTAAAACTCTAGAACTGATTTCTTATAAGTCTCAAGTAAAGGAAAAAAACCATTACTCAAATTCTATATCTCGTTCAGAAAATAGTTTGAACTTACATTTCTTTTTTAAAATAAATTGCGTAATTACATCAATTTACTAATCGCTCAAAGTAACATGTAAAATGTCAAATAGCAATTTATCGAAACAACGTGAAAAATTCATCTAGTAAACAACACTCGACATCAGCTAGGATCTGCGCAATATCGAGCCTTCGAAAACACGAGTTTGTCATCCGACCACATCGTGAATTCAATTATAAAATTGTAAGCGGCCCCGATAACGCCCAGCGCGATTTTCGTCATTTGTATACGGAGACGCTGCTTAATTGGTCCGCGAGTGAAGGAAAAAAGTCTTTAACGGACTGCCCTCCCCTCTTCCCCTCGCTATCTCGCCGTCGCTCGCTGTATCTCGAAGATGTAATCGCACGCGTCCAAAACTCAATGTACCCGCAGCACCAAAACATTCGCCGAATCGGAATCGCTTCCTCGTTACGTAAATCCGCGGCGATTGCGATTATTCGGCGTTAAGGAACTGGTATCGCTGCGGAATATTTTGTCGGCGACGAAGGCCGCGCGCGGCCTTATCGGGCCTTTTATTTCACTTGCACTGCCTTTCGATGCATCAAGATCGGACCGCGTGTCCGCGTGGTGAGCATTCGGAAAATTTCGAAAACCGACGGCTTTATACTATTGAGCTTCGCTTTTTGTCCTATCTTTCCGAGAACGGCGCACTCGACGGCTAGACATTATCAGTCGGTGTCGTTGCGCGAGCGCTGATACGAGCGCGTATACATCTTTCGGCACGGGAAGCAGCCAAGATCGAGGTTTCGAAGCTTTCACTTCATGTCGTTAGCTTTTTTTTTTAATTTTCTCCGGCATTGACGTCATTACATGCCCCGCATGATACAGAGAAACGGCAGTGATAAGAACTAAATTACGCTGAACAAACTGGGAAGGTGCATCGATCTTTGTTAAATCGACGACTGGAGCGGTTCACTCAGTGACCTCGCGTCAAAGTAGATTGATGATTGATTTATTAACGTTTTAAGTTCGCTTCCTTTTCTTCTGTTAATTGTTCGCATGAGTGCGGTGTATTAAACTGCCAGATTTAGTTCATTATGAAAAAGTAAAATCTTTACTGATTTTATTCTAGAAAGTATGTACAAATATTTGAAAATACTCGTGATCCACACGTCACTTCTCTTGTCTAGAGTAAAAAAAATAGTACAAAACCGACAATTATTTACAAACTACAGTCGGGCGCCCAAAGTTTGAATGTTCTATCGTAAGACGTCGTCGCTATATACTTATGATCGCTCGAGATATCGACGGACATAACTTTGTTGTCATGGCCTGACAGCGTTTTCAGCGGCTGCCACGTATTGTTTGACCAGATCTTCGCGCTATTGTCATAGGAGGCTGTCATTAGATACTGGCCCTCCTCCTTTTGATACTTTACATCGGCTATTAGATTCTGGTGAGCTGGAATCGTGTATATGCAGGAGCGTTTGCGCAAGTCCCAGATTTTGCACGAATTATCCTCCGAACCGGTAGCGATGTGGAAGCCGTTAGGTGAAAAGTCGATGCCGAAAATTGATTTTAGATGACCCTCCATAAACATGATGCACCTGCCAGTTCTAAGGTCCCAAACTCGCCCAAATGAATCTTGTCCACCTGTGGCTACTACGGAACCGTCCGTTTGGAAACTGGAAATCAAATAAAGGAAATATTTTACTTGAATTTATTTTACTTGTAAATTTATATTGTACTTTAATAAGTTACCTGATACAGTGCACCGGTCTAGTGTGACCCTCTTGATGAAGAACTTCTGCTTGCTGCTCCAAATCCCACAAGCGCCATGATGAATCGTAGCAACAGGTTCCTAAAAACCTACCAGACGGATGGAATGCTAGCCGTGATACTCTGTGAGGTTCATGACCTTCAACTTCAGCAAGAGGCTTTTCCCCTTTTCCTCCACCCCAGAGTTTTACTGAACCTGAAAGTGATTGAAAAGACATTTTTTAATATAATCTGTAATTAAAAAGTAAATATTTTAATAATAATGATTTTTACCATCGCTAGCACAGCTGGCCAATATGCAAGTACGGCCTACATGATCTTCAAATATATCTTCAGTAATTGTGGCTTTAGGATGAAACACAATACAGCTTACATTGCAGCCATGACCTTTTAGTGTTCTTAATAAATCACATTCAGGTACAGACCACAACTTACATAAACCAGACCATGAAGCTGTAGCAAGTATTTTTGAATTAGGACTAAACTGACAGTATGAAATTGGTCTTGTGTCTCCAATTTGTGAACCATAATTCGTTAAAGCTTGTAGCTTCTTCAATAATTCTTGTCTTTTGGCTGTTCTTGTAGCACCTGGTAATTCTAATTCTTTCCTTGCATTTTCTAATCTTTGGTATGCTCTTTTAATGGAGTAAGCTATAAATTAAAAAAAAAAGGTGATTTAGAATGAGTGTAATAACATGAATTAAATATTATAAAAAGATGACTTGGCATTACCTGCATTCCACAATCGAGCTATTCTAAGTGAATCTGGTCCTTCGTGATACCACGTAGTCTCAGGATCTTTTTCAGTTGTACTCTTTTCCTCCTCCTCCTTTTTCTTAATCGCTTCTTCACCTAAATTGGCTAGCAATTCTCGCAAACGATTTCTTCTATCTGCTGGTCCTTCACCGAATAAACAAATAGGCTCTCCTAAATGCCTCAAGTTTTTCTTTACTTCTGAATCATCTGTGGAAACATTGATGTGCCTTGCCTTTTTTCTACGCTCAAATTCTTCTAATAAAGCTTGTCGATCCTTTGAAATATCTCCTTCGAGATCCATATATTCATTGGATATATGGACATTTGAAAGGAAGTGATCCTTGTTGTCATCGTTGCTGTCATCATTTGTTGATATATTTGATATTCGGATTCTTTCTCCTTCTTCCAAGGATCCATAGTGAACTGTTCTTGGCTTTTTTGTGTAGTGAATATCTTCATCGTCCGACATTTTTAATAGTATTCTAAATATTCAATAAGATAAATTAGAAACACTTAACATTATTTATAATGGAATAAAATATGTTTAGGTTAGAAATGTATTACTAGTAAAATTAAAGAAAGTGGATTCATTTTTATGAAAAATAATAACCTAAATAGTATAATAGTACAAGTTAAAGCAGTTGCTTTAACACGAATTGAAAAAAAATACGAAATAGCTTAAAAATTTAATAAACTGTAATTGTAAACATAACCTAAGAATACAAACATTCATAAAATTTAATATTTTTCCGTCTAAGTAAAACAATTAAACAGGGTCACCTGAACAAATTCTAATTAATTTTACAATAAATTATTTTTAATAAAAATCTGAAATAAATATAAATAAACAACAACTTACTAAAGCCAACTGATGCGCTGATAAATAAGGAACCGGGTATAGGCATGCACTTCCCTCTAATTCCGTGGCCGTGATGCATTCGGCATAATAATTTATTGATCGGTCTCAGCAGCAGACACCTATTTTTTAAACCACTGTAAGCCGCTAGCCAACTGAACCAGATTTAATTTATCAAACTTGAACTTGAATCAACTTAACTTAATTCAATTTTCGATAATTACATTTATTTTAATTAAATATAAATGTTACCAGCTGGCAGATGGAGTGTTAGTAGCGTTTCTTTACTACCGTACGATGATATAAAAGCTCCCGACTGCATCACTATGGCCTGTCGGAGGCCAAACAGGAACTGACGCTGCGTGGGTGTTTACAGTATGGAGGGGAACGAGCTAAAGGAAAAATAAACATGGAGGGAGAGGGATAGTAAAAGGGTAGCGGCGCAGTGCACTCTGCGCATCTGTAAGGACCTAATCTGACCTATAATATGAAATACAGTATTTTATATATATTTTCTTATATAATATACAGATATACTTACCAAAATAAGGTATTAAGCTAATTTAATTTCTTTCCAATGTTATACATATCTATTTAAAAATAATCACAAAGTAATTTTATTAATTTTTATATTTAAATAAAAATAAAAATGATCTTGCTAACTATATATATTTAATTTTCTTGCATAAAAATATAAGAAACTTAATGTAAATGTTAAAATCAGAAATATTTATTATTTTTGCATAAAACATAATTTATTAAATTTACTTATTTCTACATATTGGAAATTGGAACTATCAAAACAAACATGAAACAGGTCGTTTGACAAACAGTAAATATATTGTACTACACAGATACCCACCTAAATAAACATCATGATTTATAGAAATACACATGACTCACAGGAAAATCCTAGTCTTACAAATAATATTGTAATTATTGCCTAGATTGGTCGCTTGCGAATTCAAATTCAAAAACCGAACAGAAAATGTAAAGCCAAACAAATAATAATATTCTTCGGTTCGCAGAGACAAGAGAAACGTCGACGTGCCAGTATCTCTGAAAATTAATTGACCGCCGTTGCACAAAAAATATTTGCGCAATAATTAAAAGAAATCTGGATACGAAGCAAAATTGGTGATAAAAGTGAAATCGTTCGACGGCACTGGCAGTACGCGCGCGACTTTTCCGCACAAGTCAAGGTTATGTCATTCAATATGGTTGATAACATGGCGTCAAGCAAAGAAAGAGTTTTTGAAAAGGTTTTAGAATATAGTATTTATAAATGTTCAAGCTACTCCGCGAGTTATGTACCTGAGTAAGTACTTCACAGTTTACCCTAAAAATTCTTGGCGAAAAAAAACCGGTCGAATTATTCCCGTTCTTACGTTTTGCGCAGTTGAAAAATTTTCTCTTAACCTTTCATGTGTCACATTATCTTTCGCTGTATTACCTTATGTTTCGCGAAATAATAAGAAAGTACATCATCCACACTATAGCGGCTTTTACTTATTTTTATTTCGCCTTTCATATTATTCCATTGTTACGTGATTTCACTTTTTTTCAGAAACATATTAAAAGATAAGCCGTCGGATGTAAATTCTCGGTGGTCTACTGATAATGATAATAATCCTCAGGTGAAATAACGTTTTATATTCAAATTTTGTTATTCGTTAATATTATTATTAAGTTTTAGTAATTGAAAATCTTTTTATTCCAGTACATTATTCTCAAATTGCAACGAGCGTCAATTATTAAACAAATTACATTTGGAAAGTTTGAGAAAGCACATGTTTGCAATGTCAGAAAATTCAGAGTGTTCGGAGGTCTCGATGAGCATAACATGTTGGAACTTTTAGAAGGGTACAAGAATTCACCAATTACTGTTATTTTGATATTTATGTATATCTTTTATCATTGGAATTATTAACAATAACTGTTTTTATCACAGAGGTTTAAAAAATGATTCTTATGCAGAAACATTTGAATTACGATGTACTGTGGGCGGTAGGGATAATTATTTCCCAGTAAGATACATAAAAATTGTTTTATTGCAATCATGGGGGCCAAATATGAATTGCTCAATATGGCATGTTCTATTAATTGGAACTGACGATACAAAAATAGTTAGGCCTAGTGTAGAGTGGTTGAATCTGGTAAGTTTCAATTGAAAATTTACTTGAACTATGAATTTTTGGTTTTCTTAAACAGATTTTAAAACGTTCTATTCATGTGTATTTTAGTACCGTCAAAAAGAAGTTATTAGGCTGTGCATGAAACACTTCCGAAAGCATCTGTTACCAGAAGTAGTAGATAAATTAGCAAAAGTAACTGGTGTATTATTAGAAGATCCACAATTGTCTAAACTATATGATTTGTTGGTTGTGCAGGGTGATTATGTTCAAACAGAAGAATTTATTTCAAATGCTGTTAAAAGTAAGTATAAAATTAAAATATTAATTAAATTTAAAAAACTGAGATAATAACTCTATTTTTAATTGCAGCTGGACTTCTAAATGAATATATAAAAACTCAGATGTACCAAGTATTATGGTCAAAAATATCATCTCCTGAACCAAAGCCAGGTATGCGAGGAGGCCATCAAATGGTTATAGATTCAGTTGGAGAAGTTCTTTATCTCTTTGGTGGGTGGAATGGATATCAGGACCTTGCTGATTTATGGGTTTATAATATCAATACAGCAAAGTGGTCATTGATTTGTCAAGATGCTTCAGCAGTTGTATGTACTACATTTTCATGAAAAAATAATTTACTTTTATCATTTGCAAATAAATACATTTATATTAATTATAATTGCAGGGTGGACCCAGTCCACGATCATGCCACAAAATGTGTTTAGATCCAGGAAGGCGTCAGCTTTTTATTTTAGGACGATACTTGGACAATCAGCTCCGTAATATGGAGAGTTTAAAAAGTGACTTCTATGTGTACAATATTGACTCAAAGCAGTGGACACTAATTTCTGAAGATACAGCAGCTGTAGGTGGACCAGAGCTCATTTTTGATCATCAAATGGTAATGGATGTTGAGAAGAGAACAATATATATATTTGGAGGTCGCATACTAGTAATAATGGCAAGGTAAACATTTTACTTTCCTTTTTATCATTTTTGTAATTTATGTATATTTGATTTTATGAAACTTATTGTTATAGTCCAGAAGAAAATACAACAAATGCCAATGAATCTGTATTTTCTGGTTTATATTCCTACCACGTACCTACAGGTACTTGGAAAAAACTTGCAAGTGACATTTCTAGACAGAATAATGAAAATATACCACTCATCAGGTCTCGAGTTGGACATTCCATGTTGTTCCATCCTGTAAGAACTTTGAAGCTCTTTTCTTTTTTAATTATTCTTACAACCTTTTAACTATCTAATATTATATATTTTTTTTTTAAGATTTCAAGAAAATTGTATATCTTTGCTGGTCAGAGAGGAAAAGATTATTTGAATGACTTTTTTACATATGAAGTGGACACCAACAGATTTGAGAATATCAGTTTAAATGACTTAGGAAATAAAGAAATAGGCCATATTCCAGCTGCTGGTTTTACCCAACGTGCAACTTTAGATCCAGAACTCGGGGAAATTTATGTTTTATCTGTAATTATCTGTTTTTTTTAGATATTTTTATTTATTAAAATATTTAATTTTTCTTTTCTTTTACAGGGCTTAAGTAAAGATAAAGATAAACGAGATGAAAATGTACAAAACTCATTTTGGGTATATAATATTAAAAATAATAAGTGGACTTGTATCTATCGAAATGAAAATATGGGAGAAAAATATTGGAGCAAAATGCAAAATTATGAGCCGTGTCCTCGTTTCGCTCATCAACTTGTATATGACCATGTAAAAAAGGTAAATTATCTAAAAAATAACTAAAATGTGAGTTTAAAAAATGTTTCCATTTAATTCAAACAGTATATATTATTTTAGGTACATTTCTTATTTGGAGGTAACCCAGGAAGAACATGCCTTCCAAAACTCAGACTCGATGACTTCTGGCAATTGTCACTATGCAGACCATCTCAGAATCAAATTCTTCAAAAATGTGTACTTATTATTAGAAGACATAAATTTGAAGAGCTCGCAATGCAGAACAGCATTGAAGCTTTAGAATACTTGCAAACTCAGATTTTTGAAATCATTGACCATCAAGATGTTGAGCAAACCAAAGAAGTAAGTATGAAGTTAATTATGTATTAATAAAATTACTAAAATAAGATTAAACATAAAATAAATCAAGTAAAGACAAATAATTGTAAAAAAATTAATTTTTAAAGTTTCAGTCATTGGTTGCTGTGCTCTTCCGTGAGCATAATTTAAGTGAATCTGATTCTTCATTTGAAGAGGAACAGGATTTAAGTGAATTATTGGGTCTAACGTCGGGCGATTCATTGACGCGATCGATACACTATCGTCGGACTCAGTTATACGACAAGCTATCAGAGTTCTTTTCTGAGTCACTGACGCAGCCACGCGCGAATCTCATCGATCTCTTGCCATTATGATAAGGTATCCACTGATACTGCTTGCTTTCATTTCCTGAAAGGATTGACAAAGGCAACACTGTATCGATTTGTTTAATCGTAATCTTTCATATTATTACTTTTCTAAATACAGAAAAGAGGAGAAAATTGTATTGAATATTGCGAGTAACAAGATGATAAGAGAGAGAATTGTATTCAGGAATAACACGTTCGTTTTAAACGAGATAATTTAAAAATTTTTATTAACGTTAAGGATGTTTTGAACATTAATCACTCAGAGTACTGTACATCCAATGTTAATTTCTCGGTTTGATTGATTAATGTTCAACTCGTAAAAATCTAAAATATCTGAAATATCTGAAATATCTGTTTTAAAATAGCAGTGAATGATGATATTTCTATTTTTAGTTAAATGATTATTAAGTTTGATTATTGATTGAATCACTGTAACTAGACTCTGTTATTTGAAGCCTACACTTCTTTCTCTTATTGAAAATTGTAGGAGGTAAGATATTTATTGAATAAGGGTGATTGAATTGAATCGTTGTGAAGAACTTATATTTTTTTATGACAAAGATGAGTAATGTTTGTAGACGTTACATTATCTTCATTGCGACTATTTATGTACTCCATTGTGATTCTGCAATAACTGATACTTTTTTCCATTCGTTAACCTAAAAAAAGCGTAATTTAAGAAGTGTACTGACTATTCGTGTTAAAAAAAAAGCTTTATTAAAATTATAATTTATTTTTAGGTCAAAGGTTATTGCTTGAAAATTAATAACAAAAATTGCTTTGCTTGCTATTCCCATGCAGGAAAAAGCTTGAGAGTCTTCCATTAACTGTAAATTGATTTTAATACAACCAGTAGAATTTTCAATATGCTTATAAATATATTATCTTTTTTAAAGTGTTACGAAACATTATATTCTATCCAATGAAGATTTATAATTTTTATACAATATATACACAGCTCTTTCCATAAATGAATTTATTAAACTTTAATGTAAATAAATACACTTTTTACTAGCAATTACTGGCTTCTATTTCAAAATAAATATTTTTATTTAGAAAAGATCAAGCCATGTGATCAAATGTGCCATTATTATATTTTTCTGTAAAAACTGAAAGCTATTCAAACTGTAAATACCAAGTTTCAACTAACACCAAAATTAAAAAAAAAAAAATAAACCTTCAAAAAACAAACTTCCATACTAGTTTTAAATCTCAAGCTTTTTCCTAAAATCTATTGTCATTAATAAGGATAAATAAATTAGCTAGAAAAATGTTAAATATCAAATGTCAGAAAAGCAAAATTTATTAGTGTAACACGGTTACTGTAGATATATTATGCTTCTTGAAAATTTATTCATAGATTTGCACTTAGTTTATAGCTGTTTTTCCTTTGTGTATATTTTTGAAAGGACTGACAAAAATTGTCATTTGAAAGTTGATTAAGTCTGTAAAATAATTTGAATTAGTCACTGTTGAATTTTGTAAATATTGTAAACGTAACGAACAAAAACAAATTTTATATTGTAAGCGAATCAGATTGATAAATCTAGTAAATAAATCAGGGATGTTATAAATTTGTTATATTTAAGCAAGATTTGTGTAATCTAGTATAGAATATGTTTTTACAAAAAAAATCTCAAATGATTCTCAGTCGTTAAGTGACGAGTATATCTAATCGGAGAATTGAAGTGAGAAATGATCTATTTTTACAATGTACGAGTGGCAAAATTTTTCATTGTAACTTAGACTGTATTAGTTCTATTGGACGTGCGCGTAAAGACGAATTTATGAGGGAAGACTGAGAATTGTTTTTCTTAAATTTAACGAATTTATATGTAATAATTTTAATATGTCGACTTTAAAAATAATATTAGTCGGAAATCTAGTCGCTTACATATGAACACACATTGTCAATAGGATTGTATACCTTCACGTTTGAAATCAATTTCCATTTCTATGGTATTTGTATATTTTTATTTAGTAATTTTCTTAAAAAGAATTATTGAAATTGTTATATAAATAAAGGAATATGTATAAAAATAAATTTGTGTAAATATATAAACTTTTTCAAACTATATCACTTTTATTTCATATTTTCCACATACTTACCGTTTATAAAATAAAAATGTTTTTGAAATTATCTTTAGATTATTATTTATAGTATAACAAAAATTTCGTGAAAAAAATGATTTCAAAAATCAAAATTTGCAACTCTTTTATACCGGCGGAGTTTTTGGCACCATTATAATTATATCTCGATCTGTGGCGGGAACCGCAGCAGACGCGTGCTGCGACAGGACCTCATATGTGAGATAAAGTATAAGATGTTATTATTGTTTTGGAAATCGAAAAAATTTTGATTTATAAAGATGTCAATTAAACCATTAAGTAAAGAAACAGTGAAATTAATAAACAGTTCCCAGGTGATATCATCAATTTACAGCGCAATAAAGGAACTGGTGGAAAATTCTCTTGATGCTCAGGCTCACAATATAGAAGTTAACCTTGTAAATCCTTATTTTTCACTTACTTTTTTCCAATTTTTTGAATTATTTCATATTATTATAAAATTGAACAATTTAAGGTGGACAATGGATTGACACTCATTGAAGTCAAAGACAATGGTACTGGAATATGTAGAGAGGATGCACAGTATATGGCTTTGCCATCTTATACATCAAAGATTTCAGATTTTAATGATTTGGGTATAAATAACTTATTAAATTTATTATATTTTTGTTAATAAACTATCGTATTATCAACTCTTTATTTATTGGTATTGATTATAAATTATAAATTCATGTAGATTTGCTGTCGACCTATGGATTTCGAGGAGAAGGTTTGACTGCAATTTGTCAAGTGTCGGATGTAAGAATATGTACAAAAACAGCAAATGATGAAACCATGATATGTTACACTTTAGATCATGATGGACAAGCTGTTACTTCTGAATTATCTCATGGATTAACTGGTTTGAAGATTTATAATTAAAGTAGGTACATTGTTTAAATGTTTATCTAACTTCCTTGTATATTCCAAATTTTTAGGCACTACTGTTCAAATGAAGAATTTGTTTAAAAATATGCCAGTTCGAAGAAATATCTTTAACAATAAAAAGAAAATTAGTCAAGAGATTAAAATTACAGAGATCTTACTAAAAACTTATGCCATTTGTAAACCGTCTATTAGATTTTTATATAGAGTGAATGGAAATACTGTTTTTATAAAATCTGTCTGTAAAGATATAACTGAAGCAGTAAAATTAGTTCTTGGAATACAAATATTTTCTAAATTAACTGCTATTCAAAAAAGTACACCTGAGGTAAATTTATAATTTTGAACTAAACTATGAAAATGAAATAATACTAAAATATGAAATAATTACTATGAAATTTATTACTTTTAGGCTGAAATTCAATTATTCATTCCAAAAAAAGACATAAAAGACTGCACAGAAGCATGTCAAGCTGGGTTTCAATTTATATGTGTTAATGATCGCCCAATTAAATCTAAAGAAATTGAGAAGGTAATTTTTACATATCTGTGTATTAAATATAGTTATGGTAAAATGTAATTAATTATTTATATTGCAGAAAATCAATAAGAGAATTTCAGATTATTTCAATCAAAGTTCAACAAGAAAATTTATATTCTGTGTAATATTAAAGGTTGATCCTTCAGTATTAGATGTTAATTTAGAACCTAATAAAGATAAAGTATTTCTTCAAAATGAGGTAATACTCTTTGAATTAATTTAGAGCTTTGAATAAGTAAGTATAACTTAGATTTAATTTAAGTGTCATTTTAGGCCTTTGTACTGTCTGAAATAGACAATTCTTTACTAAGTTACTATGAACTTCAGGACTCCCAAATGTCAATTCAAACTGACGTTGAAAATATTGATACTAATAAAAAAGTACATGAATTGGAAATTGACAATAAACAATCTGAATGGCCTGCCTGTAAAAAACGAAGACTTAGTGATAATGTCTGTGACATCAGCGGAGTAACTAAAAAGGTATCGAATTCAAGAAAAAATGCAGGTACACCAAGTCTTTTAACATTTTTTTAATTTCATTATTTTTTATGTAAGTTATTATAATTTCTATAAATTATTTTAGATCAACCTACAAAAAAGTCAGATGCCGATTTTCTCAAGGAAATTCGTGAGCCAGTATTAAGTGATTCAGATTCAAATGATGGAGAGATGTTCAAAAAGAAATATGAGGAAAATAAAATTAAATGTGAAAAAATGGCAGTAGATGAATGTAGTGAGAAATCTGAATTATTTGATTTTGCTGAAGAAGTTACAAAAAACAATCAAAAAATGATTGTTGAAGAAACTCTGTCTCAATTACCAGTAGTAGATCTTGGTGAAGATTTTGATTGGAATGAAATTGTCAAGACAAGTGCACCATCCACTTCAAGTACTAAAAGTTCTGAAAAAACTAATAATAAAGAGATATCTGATATCGAATGGAGTAAAGGACAAGTTCCTGGATTGCAAGTATGTATACCAAAAATTCATTATTTCGTTATCATTATTAAGAAGAATGCAATAATTATTATACTCATTTTAAGGGAGGAGTTTCCATTGGTATAGAAAATAATGCAAATAATGCAATACACGATGAAAGTGGCCAGTCTGAAATGTTTGATTTATTGCAAGATATTAACAAAATTGAAGATACTGAAGAGGTAGTTCCTAATGGTAATGTTTCTGCTGTTGAAGTGAATGAGTTTGATTGGAATATGGATTTAAAAAAAGTTAGAAGAAAAACTCCAACAAAATTAAAAATGATTGATAAACCATCTGGAACAAAAAAACAAAAATTAGACACTCAAGTAAGATTACAATTTTTCTTAAATTAATGTGATTAATTTTGTTACTCAAACATTTCATTAATAAAGCTGGATCAAACTCAAACCAAAATTCCGTTTGCTGGGGATAATGCTTGCCTGCCTACGATAATGGGTCTATCAGCATTTGCTATGTTTTGTGCCAATGAGAGATCAAATAGTAAGAATTTTCAATTGCTAAAAAAATGATTTGGAAGATCAATGTTAATCCAGGACTATTAAATTTTTCAGTTGTTAAAAAGCATCCAGAATTGTCACCAGCAGAAGTTGCAGCTTATATGAATAAATATTGGAAAGAAATGTCACCAGAGGAGCGTGAATATTATCGCGATCTTGCAAATCAACATAATCAAAGTGTATCTGACAAAAGTATGTCACAACCAACTAAAAAACCAAAAACGCAATTGAGTCAGACCGAAAAGGAAAAAAATAAGAAGCAACTTGTTAGTATGCTAGAAAATATGAAAATGAACAAGGCTGAAGTTAAAAACGAGAGCATGATCATGAGAACTTTTGTAAACTGGAACATAAACATTTCACAGATTAGTGAAAAGTTTAAAAAGTAACTTTTTTGTCTACTGAATCTAATTTACGATTAATTTTTCATTCACATTATTTTCAATTTTTTTAGGTCCAAGTCAGAAGTAGAAAAATTGGATGTTATTGGATCGTTAAATTCATTACTATGGATTATGAAATTGAATAAGGATCTTTTTACATTTGACATTACAGAACTCCATGCACAGTTAAACATGACTGGCTATGACATAAATCGAGTATGCTAAATAAAATTACTTTTGAATTAATTATAAAAACATATATATTATAAAATATTCTTTTAACTTTCTAGATCAATGTTGAATATGTTAAAGATATTGTAGATAAATGGATATCAGAAAAGAAAGATATGAGCATTTTTCATCCTCTTCATTCATGTAAAACATAATTATAGTAGTTCAAAATTTTGTATGAAACACAATGTACGTAATCTTTAATTAATTTATTAGTAGAACTTATTGTTATGTGCAGACACTGCATCTGTGATGTATACTTAAGCGAAGTTACACGCTTTTGTTACAACTTGCACATTCGTTAATTACTGGTTGTAAAATAATTTATTTATAAATAACTCAAAATATTTTTTAGAAAAAATTACCTATTTATAAATTTGGAAAAAAATAGTTTATGCTTATTGCATTTTAATGTAATTTGCCAATAAATTTCTATATATTTGATAATTTAATTGTTTATTTGTTTATGTGATCTTCGAAATAATACAATTTGAAAAATATTTAATAAAATAATTTGTATTTTTAAGTTGGTAGAAATGAGCTTATAACCTAAAAAGCTCCTGTGAGTTCAGTCAATCAGTATATTTAATCTTACACTGTGAGCCACACACACGTCTTATTAACAAATTACTTGTAAATAAATAAAGTGAAAAATGTTTTAGAGCGAAAAATATACGCAATTTATTATTTATACAAGTGATTTGGTAGTTTACAATGTCAATTGTACGAAGAGCTCAGGTAAATAATTTTGCAATCAAACTTTAAAGTTGGAATTTTTTAAATTTATAATAAAGATATGATTTAATAATTAAAGTTTTATAGTAGATTAAGTTAAATAATTTTTTTCCTTTAGCAATGGGGTACCTTTGCCCGAACATGGCATGTTTTCGATGCTACTTGGCAAGACCCATATTTAAGTGCCAAAGTTCTAGCACATTACCTGCGAGGTGACCACAAGCCTATTTTGCATCCTATGAGTGAGTAATAGTTAAATTAATTTTATAATTTAAAAATAACTAGTTTAATGATTACTTTTTAATGTGCATTTAATTTTTTTTACCTATTATTATATTTTGTTGAATAACATTTTATTAGTTAAATGGTACTTTGTTTTAGATCAATGTGGTGACCATGTTGTAGTTATAAACAGTAATGATATAGCTTTAAGAGGGGACGAATGGCAAATGAGAGTATATTTTCACCATAACACTTATCACAGAGGTGCATCGTGGACAAAAGCTTGGGAATTGCATAAGAAAGATCCAACTATGGTAATTATACTTTGAAATTATAATATTTTTGTTTCTTTTCATGTGAACATTTTAATATCTCTAATAAAAAGATTTTTTAATTTTTAGATCGTCAAAAAAGCTGTCTACAGCGCTTTGCAAAAAACGTTGAGTAGAAGATATGACATGGAACGTTTACATATATTTTATGACGACAATATTCCAGAGAAAATCAAGGGAAATATATCAAATCAAATTAAACAATTAAGGCCTGTACCAACTAGACTGGATCACATTTCTCAAGAAGAACTTGAGAATTTCCCTCAGCTTTTAAAACTCCCAGAAACTTATGTTTTACAATAGAAAAATAAAATTTATAGTCATGTTCATTTATCAAAGCATTTTTAATTTTTTTTTTTTAATACAAAGAACAGTTTAATTATAAAACGTACAAAAAGAGAATTAAAATTATACTCGCGATTTGTACAAATTTCTAAAAAAGCTATGTATATAAATTGGAAGAACTATCAATTTGTGTTGTTGATTGTTATGGTTGCTTCTATATTCTATTTTTTTCAGTTGCTAAGTGTAAATCTTTTGCGACCATCTCTCTTGTAACATACATCATTTTATCTTTGTACATTAAGTATATATCTATCGCACGTTGACGCATTTCTTCCCAAGCATATACATCTCTGAACAGAGGCCTTACAAACTTTAGTCTACCTTGTGAAGTAGCAAACTTAAGTGCTTCGGATACTTTAGGCTCCCATCTAGACTTTAAACATAATCGCAACCACTGGAAGCTGAAAAAAATGTTTTATTGAGTTAAAAGAATAATACAATATTAGATTTGATTAAAATTTAAATTTTGAGCCACACAGTTTTAAATAATATCCATAATATTTACCGAATTTCAGAGTTATTTGAAGCATCAAGTCCATATAATTCATCCATTAATTTTAATTGATCTATTGTCAGAGTTTTATTGCTTAACACTAATTCAGTTAAAAAGGCTTCTTTTTGATTGGATGTCCAATTACTTATATCATTTTTATTAAATTTCGAAGGACAATCACCTGATAACCACTTGGCTACTAAATCTGTATATTCCTTTGCTAAAGTATTATCATACTTCGGAATTACAGGTGGTTCACCAGGCTTATGTAACCAAGAATCCCAATCAACACTATTCAATATCTAAAAATTTAATTTGTCCTTTAATTTTTGTATCTATTTAATCGTAAATTTTTTAAAAATATTATTTGCAATATTCAAATAGCAATTACCTCATGTTTATCAGAAAAATATTCGTATAAGTAATCCTTCCACTGTGTTGTATTTAGGCTTTTATACTTGTATTCTTCTAAATAACTTCGCAAAAATGGTTCAAATACTTCAGACCCTCCAAGCAATTCTTCTAAATAAAATAGAAAAACATGTCCCTTTTCGTAGGGTATTGACGAAAATGAATCGTCTGGATCAATCCCAACTAAGTCTACTACAAGATTAGTTAAGGGATTCTTCTCTCCTTGTCTGATAATCTAAAAAAAAATTTTATTTTATACATATATCTATCTAATCGATAAAAATAGTAAATATTTGATTTTAATATTATAATTACTTCTTGTTTTAATGACTGCAGTCCCATTAGAGCATTGAAGTGCCTTACTTTTTCACCATACATTCGACCAGCAATTTTTCTCTCAACAAATACAGTAAATCCTTCATTTAGCCAGAAATGTTCAAAATTGGCATTAGTTACTAAATTTCCAGTCCAGCTGTGAGCTATTTCATGAGCAACAACATTAGCTAAAGATCTGTCCCCTGCTAGTAAAGTTGGTGTAACAAATGTAAGGCATGGGTTTTCCATTCCACCAAATGGAAAACTAGGAGGAAGTATCAATAAATCGTAAATACCTAGAAAGATAAAATTACTTAATTAAACCTTTTTTTAATTCATAAAACAAAAGTTAACAATTTATATTTTGAACCTCGAACTAAAATAAAGTATATCTTACCCCAAACATATGGTCCACAAATTTCTTCAGCAGTCTTTAACATGGTTTCAGTCTCTTCAAATTCATAAGCACTTTTATCTAGAAGCTCTTGTTCAGTCCATACCTTTGTACGTGGACCTATTTGTTTTGAAACCAAAGCACCTACAGCTATAGCAATTAAATATGATGGAATGGGCACAGGTTGGTGGAATTTATGTACTTTTGTTGAATTATCTACATCTTCTACCCCATCTTTAAGTGCTGACATTAAAACATTTAATTCTGCTGGGGCTCTTATCTGAAATAATTTTTAAATATCTTTGTTAATATTAAGTACTATATTGAATAAAAATAATTGACATGACTAACTGCATTATTCATCATATCACTACTTTTCAATATTTATATTTTAACATTACCTCAGAAGAATAAGTTGATTTTACATATGGAGTATCTTGACATGGTAGCATAGAACGTGCATGAATTGCCTAAAAAGAAATATAAAATTGAAGAAATACTTATAAAATTATGGAATTAATTGTTAATTCATTTCAAATAAATGTATTACCTGACACTGAGAAAACAAATATGGATGCTTTCCTCCTGCAGTTTGTTCAGGAGCCAACCATTGTAGTGCAGTTGAATCTTGTGATGTACGATAGTCAATTTTAATTTTATACCTAAAATAAATTTAAGGTAAGATAATAAATCATAGGGTAAAATAGGGAAAAATTTAATGAGTATTAATATGATTACAATAGATTATGAAACAAAAAAAGGTATATTTACTTCAATTTTTCTCCCTCTACAATCGGTGATTCAGGTAGTTGGATGCTAAGTTTTGAACCATAATCAACTCCTTTTTCTACACAGTAAACAAGTCTAGATCCATCGATAATATTGATAATAGATAACAAAACAAGCCCTCGGACATCTAAAATCTAATCATAAAATACATAGTTTCTACTTTTATATTCAACTTTTTCTTATGAACTAAAATGCAATTTAAATTTATATGATACACTGCAGATAAGATGAATTTTCAAGTTTATTTGCGCTTTATTATACTTATAAAACATTAAATATTTTTTAAAATTTTTATAACTAAATAAGTAGAAAATGAGAATTATAAAATTTACCAGGAAATCAGTTTCTCCTTTTTTTTCAATATCAAGAGTAACACTGCCATCCAGTATTCTCTTTCCAAAGTCCACTTTTACATTCAAATGTGTATGAGTGACAACTGTTAAATCTGAAAATGAAGACATTTTAGTAAATAACTTAAAAAATTTTAATAGAGTAAAAATCTAGAGTTTAAAGTAAGACAAAAAAAAAATTTCTTATCAAGTTATAGAAAGAATTTTATAGAAAGAACCATGCGTGATAAGAATATATGTACTTAACAATTAAATGTAATTAGACTAGAATTATTTTATTAATTCTTAAAAAGTATAAAAAAATGATAAAATATTACATATGTATCATAAATAATCCTAAATGTGTAATGTCAAAAAATCTCAATGTATAAATAAATCTTTCAGCCAGCTGGCTTAGCTAATCACGACGACTAGTTTCTTGCAGATTCATGAAATTAAATGGCGTGTTCTTCATATGAGACATATGTAACACAAAGACCTGCAGATTTACGCGCCTAGTATAAGATTTGAAATCGCGTCCTAAAACTCGCTCCACTTGACCGAGATAAAAACGAATCTAATTTGGTCGTACGAGTAGTCCTCGCCGGGCCGAGTCAGACATTCGCGCAAACAGCAATAAAAGCGCATACCTGGCCTGGAGAATGAGTTCGGGTCGGTCGGGCTCAAAGCCATTTTAAACAAATCACTATTAGCCTGGTCAACGAGCGAGTGAATCCCAATCGCCTCGAGTCCTCTGCTTTTATAGCCTACTCGCCAGACGCCGGTACTCCTCACTTTATCTGTCTTCGATTGCGTCCATTGCTGCCGCCGCGTACACCTGACTCCATTCCGAAACCAGTCTTTCCATGCTCCGTTTAGTGCAAAGCGGCTAAACGGTCCTCGCAGTTCGGCTACCGCCATCTCATCTGACTCGAGATCAGGTGTTTTATCTGATGGAAGATGGTCTTCGTTTGAACTTGGACGAGGAATAAACTTCGAGAACGACACGGAAGACAAAAGGTATAAAGCAATCGATGAAATACCGAGTGTATGGGTTTCATATCGGTAACTCTGAAGGAAACATAATCAATGTACGCAATTTGTGTCTGAAAAAGTTGTTTCATTGTAAATTGGATGGCTTATTTTATCATTTTTTAATCCGCCTGTGTTTGATGTTTTGAAAAGAGGAATTGACTTTATCTGAGAGAGGTAAAAGATGATAACATGCGTCGTCTGCTTAGTATAAGAAACGTCAAAACGCTGCATTAATAATTTTTTATTTTTCTTAAACAAGTGTTTTTTATTTTCTCACGTCTATCGACAGTTTAATGTTGTGTAATAATTAATCGGTAATTATTCTGGAAAAACCCGAATTACGCATTCATTGCAATAATCAAAACTGTTATCGTTTATCGAATGCTAAAAATAAAGAAGGATAACCTTACATTGATTATTGTTCCATTTCCGTTACGGAATCGTGGGAGAATATTTATTTAAAATATTTCCAAATTAAATTATATTTTCAGCAAACAGTCCTTCAACCAATTGTAACTGTATATTGTAAACAAACACCTTAACCTTAAAATTTTGCAGTTTGTTACTTCTTAATTTCATAGCATATATGCTGCAATACTATTGTTATTGATAATTTATAATAATAAATAATAAAATCTCGTGAGATTTGCAGCTATTTAAGATTCAAGATGTCAACTTCTAACGAAGTAGAAGGAAATACCGAAGCCGAGGGAAACGATGACTACTATTTGGAGTTGTCACAGGAGCCAGTAAAGTTTGAACCTGTTAGTGATGTTACTGATGTTTTTTTCGATGATTCAAAGCAGCAGGTATGATCTTTTACTTTTAATTATTACATTTATTATTTTTTTTTGTTTATCTATTTTGTTTACTATTTTTTTACATGTTAATTTTATAATTTTAGGTGTTTGCAATTAGATCTGGTGGTGTTACTGGAGTGCTCGTTAAAGGTCCAGAGCATAACATTGATTTCCGAATGGATGATAAAGGTCCTGTGATATCAATAAAATTTTCTCCTGATATGAGTATTCTTGCTATTCAAAGAACTGTTACATCTGTTGAGTTTAAAAATTATAATGCTACAAAGTCTTTAGATGACATTGAATATTCTCAACCTTGCAAAGGAAGAAATGCTACTATCCTTGGTTTTGTGTGGACACACAATTCTGAAATACTTTATGTTACTGATCGTGGTGTAGAACTTTATCAGGTAAAATATAACATAAATGAATTTTATAAGTATTTTAATTATTGCGATGACTGTAACTTATAATTTGTATCATGCAGGTTCTTCCTGAAAAACGATGTTGCAAAGCATTAAAATCATTAAGTATAGATATTGTAAATTGGTTTATATTTTGTCCTCAAAGTTATTTGGTACTGCTTTCTTCTGGACAACTAGGAAATTCAATGCAGGCACTTTACATTACTCCTGGAAATTTACTCAAAATAACAAAGTTTGAAAGTAAGTTATAACAAACTTATTTAAACTACAATAATAATTACAAAATTAAAATTTACTGCATTTATTTTCAGTGGATGCAGTTGCACCAAAACCAGGAAAACTTGTAGTCTCGGAAAGGGATGTTGCCCTTGCTGTATTGTATGGAACCCCTTGTATAATTGTTCTTCGACACCAACTAGGTGATAATTTCCCCACTGCTGGTTCTGCATTTGTTTATGTATATACAGTTCACAAGTAGGTATAATATAATCTTAAAATGAAAAAGTTAATGAAAATATATTTTAAAAAAACTTTAAATTTTTAGAATGGTTACTGTTAGAAAAAGCCATATACTCAAACTTGACATGAGTGGCAGATTTGCGATTAATGTTGTAGATAATTTAATAATTGTTCATCATCAAGCTTCAAAGGTAAAATTAAGATTAATAATTTGAAAAAAGAAAATAAAAATTATTAAAAACCAAATGAAAATTAAATAAAAAAAACTGATTTGTACAGACATCAATGATATTTGATATAATGATGCCTGGTGTAAGTGATGGAACAGTAATTCACCATACATGTGTGGCTCCTTCAAAACCAATTAAACCATGTACTTTGAGGGTTCCAGGACCAAATATTTCAGAATATGTTAATCAGCCTTGTCAATTATGTATCCCTTTTCAAATATTTATTACATTAATTATTTTTTCTAATTCTTTCTAAAAGTATTTCCTTAATGAAATGATCAGATTCTCCTAACTGGGTTGTATTTCAGCCAAATATTATAATTGATGCAAAGTTAGGCTGCTTATGGTATGATTCATTATATTCACGAATATATTTATATATTATATATTTATTTATTTATTGAATACTGCAATTAAACTAATTTCTTAATCTACCAGGTATGTGGAATTAAAATTAGATTCCTTGGTGAAACTTATTACGGATAAGGTGCAGCTAGTAGAATTTCTTATGCAACGAAGTAATTCAAAACAAATTTTAATTCAAGTTTTGAAAGATCTTGTAAAACAGATGCCTGCAACATTAATTGACATGCCTGCAATTTTCGACAAATTGAACGCTGTCTACAGGAACCACTTAGAAAGTGAGATTCAAAGTGTAATGGGCACACCCTTGCAAAACAACGCGAAAAATGTCAGCTCGAGTACCGAAAATTTCAAGTACAAAATATTCCTCGACCAAAGTGACATGTACAGCCACATTTTGTCCAAGTTCCCCGAAGGATCGATCGATTCGAAAATGATCGTCTGGGTTTTGCTCGAGTATATCAGGTATGAACAAATAACAATTTAAATCTAACAATAATGAACAAAGTAAATATGAAATAAGTGACAACATTTTTCTGTGCACAGATCGCTTTCGGAGCATGGCATACCGGTACAACATTACGTGCACGAACTGTTAATAACAACACTGGTGCACAAACAAGCTTATTATCAACTGCACCAATTGCTGCAGTACCATGTGGTGTCGGATTCCAAGCCATTAGCGTGCCTCTTACTGTCGTTGGAGAATCTGTACCCTGCGGCTCACCAGCTGGCCCTCGATATGCTCAAGCGACTAGGCAACGCGCACGAGGAAATAATCGAGGTCTTACTGTCGAAAGGCCACATCCTGCCAGCTCTGCGCTACGTCAGGAGCGTCGGTTACGCGGATCAAGTCTGCGCAAGGAAGTTCCTAGAAGCCGCCAAGGCCAGCAATGACCACATCTTTTACTCCGTTTACAAATTTTTCGAGCAGAGAAACATCCGGTTGCACAATACGAATGCTTTTGCTAAAAGCGAAAGGTGTCAGCCGTACGTGCAGCACTTCAAGAATCTCTTCCAGGCTAGTGACAACAACGGATGTGGTTCCGATACGACTTCAATTTCTAATATGTCGACCGTGTCCTCGTAGATCGACCAACGCTCAGACGACGAATTATATATTTAATTTTATGAGATTATGAAATGCGATAAATGGGAGTCCGAGCATATCTGCGCTCCCGTCGCGAAACTTCGTCCGCTATTGTAAATTTCCATAAATTCGATTTGCTTCTTTTTATTACGAAAACAAAGCTAACTTTACAGGTAGTTTAGATAAAAGACTTTTAAATTTCGAGCCGTAGATCAGTTGCTTTATTTTCGTTGTATCCTTTCGCCGCGGAAAGAAAGTTAGAGATGATATAAACTTAAACTTTTAAGTTTAAGTTTGCATCGTCTTAAACCCGTTTCCAAGCGACGATAAGGAACTTCCCGCGGGAGCTGGGATTTTACGCTCGTTTTCTTTACTTTTATTTTTAATGTTTATGTTTTTTATGTGAGCTCGGCAAGCGAGGGCACGACACCTCATTAAAATCGAGGATCAATAAAGGCGACACTCGAAACTGCGGCGCCGCAATTCCAGTAGCTGATGGCACGTGAAGCACTTTTTTATCAACGCTCCTCGCCGACGGCGCATGAACCGGCACTCGATGAATGGACATCGATTCTCGCGACTCGCGTTGAAAAGAAAATGATCGGCGTAATGAAGAGGCCTCGGCGACACTCGTCGAGCCGAACGGAACCTTTTAAATCGACTATCGAGTGCTCTTTTTTTGTATATTATGCACCTTTTTTATTATTATTCATTATTTCTCACGCGTAATTTCTTTCTAAGGTAGTATAAATATAAACGTATATTTTTCTTCGATAAGTGATTCTAATTTTATTATCTATTTGATAGCAGACTGAAATAAAATACGACAAAGCTTTATCGCTATATTTTATAAAAGTATTTGTACAAATACGAAATAAAAAAAGACAATAAATACTTAAAAAAAGGAACAATGAAAAAACTGCTCATTCTTTCATCTGAAGAACATAAACGCCGAATTAAAAAAATCGATTCGAAGTAAAATAAAGGAAAACAGTCGAATATACTCACGTGAACGATGGATCGGCCGGCAACAATGGAGCCGAACGAGAGAATCAGAAAATGGTAGGCATGCAAAAGTGGGTCAAAGTTAATGAGAAGTCGTTAGCAGACGGTGAGCTTATTTAAAATGTCTTTATTGACGTACTTTAGATCACTTTTCGTCTTTCTTCTTATTGTTTTCGATAAACAATATTGTACAAGCGCGCTCCCGAGACGCTCGGGCGATCGCCTGACGGTTTTGACGTACAGAAGGGCAAGCTCTCTCTCTCTCTCTCTCGCTCTCTCTGTTTCTCTTTCTCTCTCACTCTTGCACGCTTTTACAATTGATAGGAAATTAACGTGGAGAAGAGGGAGGAAGGGGGCAACGACGGTACGCTTTGTTGATGGCATGCCCGCTACATCTTTTACTCGTTATTCATCAAATAACCCTTTACAGTACAAAATCATCGTCTTGCCCATCGTGACATTCACGACTTTACAAAATGTCTTTTCATTAAGTTGCGATTATCTTGTCTCGGTGTTTCGAATGATTCTTGTACAAATTTTATTAGCGAGTCGAAGCAGTCGTGTAATGGTTAGAAAAAAATGTAGAAAAACTCTTTTATTTCAAAATCGACGTAACGTTGATTAATTTGTTAGTCACATCAAATGATTCGCGATTGTGAAAATTGAGAATGCTTTTTTGTAATCGGATAATCAGAATATAATGTTCTAATTTTCTGTCAGTTTTTTTATACCGCAGCGGCGATATTTTATAATAAGCCTGATAATCATTGAAAAATATTTTTTTAAAAATTATTCATACTTTAATATTACAGTTAAATATTCTTATTTTAGCATTAATTGTTGTTACTTAACCGTCGATCTTTCGTAACGACTTGTAAATTAACTGTATTTCCAATTTTTCTTTAATTCTGGTTATAGTTTTTATGTGCATAAACAATGTAACTTATATTTTGATAATTACATTTGAAATCTTAAAGATTTATTTTCTTTATTGGTAAATATTTATTTTATGAGTAACGTGTAATTTTAAATTCTTTGTTTCACATTTTGGTCGTAATTCAACTTACGCAAAATACATTTTTTTGTTTGTATTAATCATGTAATAGACTTACATGGATTTTCAGATTCAACCTGTTTATATAAGTTTATATGTAATCCTACTCCTACTCGACAGTCGAGTTTTCAAATAATATAAATATATATAATGAGAAAACAAAATTCATCAATACAATGTAAATAATTCTTTTAGTGTTTAGCATTTTCACACGATTGAACGAACAAGAAGTAACAGCTCGTCAGAAAACTGTTTATTATTATATATTTAGGAAAAAGTATGCATTATACATAATTTTTTACATAAAACTCTTAAAGAAATTTTTGCTTATTTGCGTCTCAAACAAAATCCAAGTAGATGTAGATAAATTAAAATCAGTCAATCATCGGAATACCTTTGTAATACCCAAAGCGACATTTTTTTTTAATGCTCGCACACTATCAAACACAGCCACATGCTTTTTCCATCTTCAATCCGTTCGCAGTTGGATCTTTTTAAATGACGCGCTCGCAGAAGGATATAGATTTGCGCTCGGAGGGTAGTGCGAAAATTTCTGAAAGTTACTAGTGCTCGCTCGAAAGTTACTTTTGTAGATAAAGACGGAGAGACACTCAGTTAAATTGGTCAAAATACATTTCGCGCGTTATACCGCCTTACCGCTCGTTTTCTCACAAGCGCTCACTTCTCCCATCTTTCGCCTCCGCGCATTGCCTTTCCTGCAGGTCGATTAATTTTTTTCTTTGGCTATACAGATATAGACAGTTATAGACATACGTAGCTATCCATAAAGTAGTTTTTTTTTTGAAAAATTTTCAAGTTTTGCTGTGGGGAGGAAATCAGGTGTAAGAAGTTTTGTTTAATTTGATCGATATTTTTTTTCAAATGTTTAATTCACAGATATAATAACTTTTACGTTACGCTTAAATGGTCCTCTTACAGTATCGATCTGTCTTTGTATATTAAGAATTATACTACTATGATAAAAAAAACTCTTTTGCTTATAGTTGTTCAGTTGATTCTATGACTCTATTTTAAATAAGCTTTTGTTCATAATAAGTTGCCCGTTACTTTGAGTAACAAATGTTTAATATTTCACTTTTATGCGAAAATTCGATCTGTGCATATATATTTATTATAAAAGTGTACAACTTTTCGATTTATGAGTAATTCGTAATACATAGATTTGTTTTTGTGCCTCTTGTTTAAAAAACTACGCTTAAACAATGCTTACAAATGTTTATTGCAAAAATATAACGAAATGGCATGCCTTTTATTTTATCTGTTTGATTCAAACGGTAAGAATTACAACCTGCAGAAAAATTTGACTATAAATGAATTGATGGTGTACAACGTATAGCATTGCGTTTTTACTTTTTTTGATTGATTGCTTGGGTAATGAGGGCTTCACCGGTCGCCTCTTTTATTTCCTCAGCTATTTTGTGCATACAGAGCGTAATAAAGTGGAATCAGATTCCAAATATTCAATACGTGCGGACACTGTTCTTTTTTATACCTTTGATATTGTATATGTATTACATATTTTTCTTACAGTTTTACACGTAAATATTTTCTCTTTATTATGTACACACTTTTTTTTTTAAATAGATCTGCTGTGACATCTGATTTACATAAATAAAATGCTCGGGAGTTTATTGTTACTGTTTTTGGTTCTAGTGTTTGGGTCATAAAAATTGGTTCGTTATTAATTTCTTTTTATTCAGCACGATTAATCTTTTTATCGTTATTTTTGGAAGTTATACACACTTACATTTGATAAAAAATTATTCAAAATTTATTTAATCAAAACAAGCAGAGAATTGGGAATCAAGCAAGTTATTTCATATTTTGCGCTTTACGTTCTTCATTGTTAAAGATTTTATTTGTTTTGTAATTTCAATTTAAATGTTTAATAAGTATGAAATTGAATTCAGATATCTTGAATAGCACAAAAGAATACTATGTAACTAGCACAATTCTACAATTAAAATTATAAAATATAATTTAATTAATTTAAATTATTTTGGATAAATCCATATAGGTAGTAAAGCGCAAAGGAAACACCTTTGATTCGACCAAAATTATTATACAAAATACTATACTGAAATACTTCGCAACTTCTTTTTTCTAGTAAAAATTGTTCTTATCAAGTTTATACCCTGACATTAACCAAAGAATTCGTGCATTTCAAAGTCTCACAGCGTACATTCATTTTATCCTTAAATTTAATACAATCTGTCAACTTAACAATCATATATTAAACTTTGAATATTTAGCTTACCTTATAGCAAGTATACAAATCCATAATATTGATATGACTTTTTACAAACTCTTTCTTCGCATAAAGGTATACAGAAGCGCGACGTTTATATAATAATTAACGACTCATTCATTTTAATTGTTTCATTAACGTTTATTAAATTTACATTGTACGGTACGTCACACTGATTTATTTTTCTTTCTCGGCCACCTCGCGCCCGTTCGAGAAGTGCGGGGCGAAAAATGAGCTTTTTATTATACGATGCGCTTTCAAATTTTGCACTATAATTCCGAAAGCGATCAGCGTCAATTTAATTTATTCTAATGCATGAACGTCGGTTACTTTCCCTCCGAGAAAACAAAATTTTAACTAAGCTGCGCGTCGTTTTTTTTCGTTATATAAAAAACGTACACTATATTTCTCACAGTCTCCTTTGACGCTTCTCGCTTTTGCGCGCACATCGTAAAAATACGCTGAAATCTCTTCAAACCACTTTTTTTGTACGGTTTTTTTATATATTTTTTTGTCAATTGGACTTTGCCGCTTGCAGCGAGGTAAGTTTATCCTACACGGTGAGATATTGCGAAAAGAAAATCAAGTCCTTCGATATTTAGCGTATGCGCGTTTCCTTCAACAAGGCAATCCTTTCAGCTTCGGTACAATGATGGAGATATTCGTTTGAGAAATGTTTTCTGGTATTTAGAAATTTTATTAAGTACTCGAAGTTTGATTGCGTAGACTTACCTTCGATTTATTTTTTTTGTGTTGCATATTTACACAGATGTGTAAAATTTTTCATTATCTTTGACATAAAATGTTATTTAAATTAAAAAAATCCCTTACTTCTTTTATATTATTCATGACATTTTTCTTCTTAACAAACTGTGAAAAAGATAAGTTTTTAAAAATATGGAAAGTTAATGTTGTAGATATTATTAATTGTAACATCTTTTAATTACTCCATCACATTATAAGGATCTATCGCAATTCACACTTTGAGGATTTAATTTTTACGTAATAAACCAAAAAATATTTTTTAAATTTCATGCTATAGTTATACCTCCGAATAGGCGGCTCTGCTTGTTTGTAAAAATCATAATTAAGGTGTACAGCCTCTTTTTACCTCCGCACCTCTCGCTGTTTCGCAATGCATACGAAAATAGCGCATTTTCCGTCTACCACAAAAAAAATTAAAATGTCGAAGTTTTTGTCGTTTACTTTGCTCGCATAAAATAAGCTTCGCGTAACTCTAATGATACTCGTCAACCCGAGATCAAGCGGGTGATTTACTCCTTTTTGTGTACACTTATTACCGGATTATTGATTATGTGCTACACCTTGAAATCAATACTCGAAGATATAATAATAGAAGCATCGCGAAATCACAAACGACGCGAGAGTTAACGCGTCGCGCGCGAATTAGACTCTTTTTTTCTCATTTATTAAGCATAAAACTGCTATACCTTCTCGAAGTAGCCGCTCGAGAAAACAAAGTTTCACGAGGCTCGCGTTTGTCTGCGCATTTGCTTATACAGTGAGCTACGCTGCGGATTATACACTTACTTCTCCGGTCGCCGTTTTTAGTTTTCATTCTTTTCTTTTTGATTACTTGACTGCGTATTTTAGTAACAATTATATTATACTTAATTACTTTAGTAATTCTGGTAATAATTAATTTTCACGATCGATCGGTGGGTCGATCTGGTGTACAAAAAAATGCTTTTTTTTCTCGTAACATGGGACGGTTATCATTCATCGTTATGCTAAATTACATTTAAAACTCGGTGAGCGTGTCACAATGCCTCGGGAGTTTGTTTGATCAAGTGCGGGGTATTTATTAGATTAAACATTTGCGAAGTCACCTTTTTAATTTCCGGTGATTATGACACACTCATGTTCAATATTTTTAGCATATGTAACTTGGTTTTTCATCGTCAAAGGAACGCACAGATAGTAAGACTGCGATTAATCGAAAGCAAATAAGAACTCATTTCCGATATATCAATAGCTTCTTTTTTCAATTTGCACTCTGTAAGGCGAAAAGAATCGATGTAATCGAATCAATAAAAATAAATACCATTGTATAATCAGGAAATTTTAGTAAAATTTAAAGGCTATTTGAACAAAGGTAACAGAATATCCAGCAAATAATATTGGATTACTCAGTAAATCGGTAAACATTTTACCTACACAAATTTACAGAGTGTTTCCTCGTCTGTGGCGCGCAAATAATTCGAATACACCGCGTTACAAGCAGCTCGAAAAAAAGTAGGATAAGCACCGCGATGAAATTCAACAACGATCGATTCTCCCGCTCGATAATTCGATCCTTTGATCGCGCATTGCCGAGGGGGCGAGCACCGGATTCGGGCGGGCCGACCCGAATCCGAGCGCTTTGGCCGCGGAACGCGCGGTAATTATACGGGGATGCTACTGGCCAGGCCGCGGCGTACTCGCGCCTCGCGGCCTCGGCAGCCGCTCGAGAGCAAGAGAGAGAGGGGCGTCGGGGTCGATCGATAAAACGATATCTGACAAGAGCGAAGGGACCTTTTGTGCCTTACGTTAAATCCGAGCGATCGGTCGTCAGCGGCACCTCTCCGCTCCGCTCATCAGAAAGCCGCGACTTTTTCGCCTGTGCACTCTCGTCGATGAATCATCGTTCGTACTGATTTATCGAAAATTCGACGCGTACCGGAAAAAATAAAATGATAAAGCTAACAGTTTAGAAAACTTGAGATTCTCACGGAGATAAAAGCTCTACTAAAAAATTATAATAGTTCATTTTAATGTTCTAGAGTAATATCTGAATCTGAAAATCTGAAATTAATTTAAAAAAATGTAAATAGATATTAAATGTGAAAAATCGTTCACGTGTTGTATAAGTGCAGGACTTTTCAGAATCAATATGAAACATTTTCTAAAATAATTTCACACTTTCAGATTTAGACAGTAGCGTTGTTGGAAAAATTGCAATAGTTTCTTGGAAAATTTACTTAACACGAAACGCCTTTGATTTACTACTGTACATTAAAGCCGACATCACAGGAGACCCAAGAAAATACTTCTTAAACTCAAGTTGGGCTTACTTGAATCAGCGCGATAATATGTAAAAAAAAAATTAAAAAAAATTCCTTAACTCGAGTAAAAAATCAAACTTTTTTTAGAAAAAACTGAACCAGACTAGTTCGATTCGCTCAGTTTCTATTCGTATCGAGTGTTTATCCACTCAGCCGCATTTCGGAAGAACTTGGCCCAATTAAGAAGTAATAACTGATTTTTTTTTCAGTGTATCGTATAAAAAAAAGGTGGAATCGCGGGTACGTCTGTTACGTCGCGGAGGGCGATATTCACCGGCTCGCCGGGCTTGATTCACGTTCGCTCCATTTACGGCTCCTGGCACGTCCACGCGGGGTGTCTATAAATAGCGGCGCGGGGCGCGTACCGATGAGGTCGCCGACTCGGACTCCCCCATTCTCTTATTAAAAGTCAATGGCGCGGATTATTAGATCCGAGCGGTGATTAAGCGCTCGACGCGACGCGCGCGGCTTCAATCTCGCGGCGAAAAAATTTCCGAGGCGGAAGTTGGGACGACCGGCTCGTTAGAGCATTTTTTTTATTCCGCCTCCTCCTCGACGTTCGACGAGGCAATATAGGCCGCAGACGCGCTTCTTGCCTCGGCGACTTTAAAGCTCTTGGCTGTCGATGCAATTAATTAGAGCGGAGTCACTCGCTCGCGAGGGAGGAGAGGCTTTCTGAAGGGGATTTTTCATAAATGGATTTAACTTAGATTGCGTTATATTGGTTCTCAGCAGTTACTTTGATTATGCGCATTACTTTTCTCTTTCAATCTTCTGATTTCGGCGTGCGATTTGATGATGATTATGGTGGAAATTCCAAATTTATACTATTCATTATGATTAGTGCTGAGTGAAATTTAATGGAAAAGTTGTGACGGGCTGGAAAAGTGTTGCGTATAATGAGCAAAATTTGAAAGTAAATCACAATCCATTTTCGTCATTGCATTAAAGCGTCAAATAAAAATCAAGTAGATAATGTCCGTGTATGGTCAGACGTGATGATTATTATGCGATGCGATTGTACTTCCGTTAGTTCGTAAAATGAACATCAGCGCTTTTAACGAAATCAGAAAGCAGTCGTCGCCAAATTGAGTTTATAATAAAAAAATTATACATTCAACTTAATGACTTTTAATTAACGAAGTCTACTTGCATTCTGTCCCAATTACCGTCAGAATCGCATACTGCACGCTGCGAAATATTATTAAAATCACCGCCGCGAATCGATAAACTAAAATTAAGTGTCTTTACAGACATTTGATTTCTGCCGCTTTAGCAAACATTCGCACGCCGGCCAACATCAATCATCTGATTAACCAACGTCGTGTCGCACCGTCGCAATTCGAAAGGGTCGTCGCGGTGGGGAGGGCCGCCTCGTTATTTTTTTTCCTCATCTTCCTCCTGCGGATGGAAACGAAAGCAACACAAAATCTAGGTCGAAGGAAGGTGCCGCGCGACCTTGAGCCCGACCGACAATCGCTCAGCCGAGGGCAAAGGCAAGATCGACAAGCGAGACGCGAAAAAAATTGGAGAGGGACGAGAGAGGAAAAAATAAACGGAGCGCCGTCCGTCTGTTCAATTTTCGCGATCGCTCTTCGTTTTCGATTCGCCTCTCCCCTACCTACTTTTGTCCACCTCGCCCGTTAATCTTGCGCCCTTCTTAATCCAACCGGACGGACGAACCCCTCACGGGACTCGGTGGTGTAATAAAATTGAACGCGGAGAGTGCAGCTTCCGATGCGCCGTGAATTATCTCGTGTTTACTCATTAATTCGCGTTTGTTTTTCTTTGCTAGCCGCCGGTGGGGACGAGGAAATCCAATTAATTTTTTACACCTGTAGCGTTTGCTTTATTCAGGCGACGTTTGGTGATGGGTCAATATAACTTTAGTCCTCATTTGAAAAATTATTTTAGAAGGGTTTGGACTGTAAAATAAATTGCTATGCTAGTACTGTACACACGTTTTGTTACTCCTCTATAAATTTAGATACATCGATTATAAATAATAGATCGTAATTGGAATAAATAATGAGAATTCTTTAAAAGAAAACAGTTACAATTTTACTATGTTAGCACGAAAATTTAAATGATTATAATTTTTAATAGTGGAAGCTGTTAACAACCGGTAGAGATATGTGATTAAAAATGTGATCGAAAAGAATTGTTAATTTGTATGTTAAGCATCAGTTTAAATAATTATTACAATTTATAATTTTATTGACGCAGAAACGAAATAATTATTAAAACATGTTATTATCCCCTGAAGTGTACTTTAATAGCACGATCCTAGGCGTTAGAACTACCTTTGGGATATTCTCACATTAAAATGCTAAAAGTAGTTTAAACTTAAATTAAACGTAGTAGTTAAACCTAAACTTAAATCCCTTTTTCAAATCAATTAAATTGTTGCTCAAGCCAAATGTAAAGTAAAAAATGAACAATTTTTTCTACCACTGTCAACGGAAAAAATACTATCAAAATCTCATCAAGAACCCGATAAACTTTACGCAAACGCGAGCTTTCACAAAGAAAGCTCAGCTCCGTCGGCACTTATCGGATAATCTATTAAAAAATTATTGAATATTTATTCATAACGCGCATCAATCTGATAAAATATCGTCCCTCCCTCTTAGCCAATATCCTAGATTAATTTATTCGTCGTAGCGCGACAAACGACGCGGCCTACAATTTCCCATGCCTTCGCGCCTCTTCCGAGTCCCCGCATTAACTTTTCGCCGTCCTCTAAGCCCGCCTCCTCAAAGGGATTAATAATCCTCTTTAGCGCCAGACTTATCGCGCGAAATAACTCGGATAATTAGCGTCGTTTACCCGGCGCCCCGGCTTTGTCCTCCCCGGGGCAAAAATGCAACGCGCGCCCCGGAATGTCATCGTTCCTTTGTATCGTCCCCGGTCTAATTTCGCTCTATTAAGTTTCTCTTTTTTTCCTTTTTGCTCGTCCCTCCCTCGTTTTACGGGGCCCTCTCTCTTTTTCCTCGCATCTGGCCGCTATTATATCGTTTTAATTGGACGTGCCCGGGGCTTCTTCTCTCGACGAAAAAGAGAGAGAGCGAAAAGCACGGAGGGCGAATTACTCCGCTGGCGCGGGATCTGATTGAGTTCCCGCGTCGTGCCCGCCCGATTGTTTTGCCGTTTAATGCGCCGGATAGACGGTGGATTGCAGGATTGCGCCTTCGATTCCTTTTCCCTTTTTCGGCGAGCGGGGCAATCATCGCGCGGTGCAAATATTTCGGTGAAAATAACGGGAGATCTCACTTGGTTGTCCGATAAAGGTGGATAAATGCGAGGCAAGAGGCATTTACATTTCTTTCTGTATTTATAAGATTCGTGATGCACGGAAGCATTTTTCAAGGGAGCCGTACATTTGCGCGTTTCTGCTGATTAAGTAAACTTAATTAACATGATTGCGCTTTTAATAAAATCCCGGTGTTATCGCAAAAAAATAATTAATCTTAATTACAAAAAGCTCTGCAATTTTATTAAAGCTAACTCAGAAAAAGTTACCGTAGAAATGACAAGAAATATATAGCGTATACTAGAAGTGATAGTTTATATTACTGTTAAAATGTTAGTTGCATTTCACTTTTTTATTTTTTTCGATAAAAAAAATGACTACAACTTTCTAGCATATACTATCGACTGAAGAAACTATTACTAAAAAATAATAATAATAGATATCAAAATTCTGATAACAATTACTATGATTAGGTTTACTATGATATCAGGTTTATTAATTTGTACCGTCAAATAAAAATTTTTCGACTTTCCCCTCTCTCTACATCTCTGCGATATTCGATACCCCTACTCGTACTTTTTTTGGCTACGCAGCAACTGAGTGCATTTAAATGTCACGATACGAAAATCCGGAGAAATTCGAGCTTGCGTCACGGACATCGATGCTAAAAAAACGCTTCCCCGTCCAGACTTGACCGGAGGGGGATTTTCATTCGGCGAACGCTTTGCGATTGTTCACTCGATTTGCGATGGGTAATCCGGTATAAATTTTAGCGGGCGCCCCGGCGAAGTTTGGCGCGCGCTAAATTATTGGTCGAAACAAGATTTGAAGCTTTTGCTCCGAACGAAAGGTACTTTTCGAATCGAATGGGAGAATAAACTTTGCCCCGCTCTTTACAGTAATGAACGAGCGCCGTAGTGGCGAGGATTGGCTTTGATGAAGTTCGTAATTGCGCAGCTTTTGAGCTCTGATTTGCCGAAGAATTTAAAGGTTTCGAACTATACGTAAGCGGAAATTTAATGTTTCTAGTGCGAAACTTAAAATAGAGTTTTGAAAGTCTGTTCATCGTTAAAAAAAGTTGATTACAAGTTTTCATTGTTGAATTTCACCGTTGCACATCAAATTATAAAAATACATTCATTTAATAGAAGCATATTGTTGAATTTAATTTTTACATTTTTGCCTTTTTATATGTAAAAACTTTTGTTCGTTTTATAAATAAATCTTGATTTTTTTGTTTTAAGAAAAGATGGATTTTAATAGTCATCTTTTCACACCTATTAACTTACGATATTTATAATTTTATTTAAATTAAACAAGATAATAAATATTATAAAAGACTAACTAATAAACAAATTGTTTAAACACGTCGCACGAATAATCACTCGTAATGTTCTACAACTAGACTCACTCGATTTTTGCGCGGTTCGACATCGTCGCTGCAATTATGCAAAAATAAGATCCAAGATAACAACGCAGTTTCGGGGGATGTTCGACATCCAATTATTCTCAAGCGCCTGCGTAATTAAACCCTATCCATTCCCCGACGATTAAATCCGACCTTCCATTACGAGGATATTAAATCTTCGATTTTCCGCGTTTCCTCGTTCATTAATCACTGCTCCTCCCCTTATCGCAACGACAAACCGTCACTGAAGTTCACGAGTCCTTCTCTCAACAGCGACTCGTATCGCCGCTCTTGTATCACTGGAGACTTCCTCCTTTTCTTAAATAATTATAATAATAAACGCGAAAGCTCCGGTGCGTCACTGTCTTCGCAGAGAGCGGAAGGACCGATATTCATCGCGAAGTCCATACAGAGCGAAGGGGGTTGGTGCGGGAGCGGATCGTTTGGGACGGGGGTCGGGGGGCCTTACGAGATGTTGCAGTCCTCGGCGTGGGCGTCGCGTATCTGCTGCTTCGTCTTGCGGGAGGCGCGCCTGATGAGGCTGCGGCTGCGCGGCTTGCTCTTCACCTCCTCGGCGACGGCGACGACGCTCGAGCCCTGCGCCGCCAGCACCTGCTTCGGGCTGCCCGGGCTCGCGCTGCCCGATCTGCCGGGGCTCCCTGGCCGCGCGCTAGTCGAACAATCAAATGCGGTGAGTACACTCGAGGACATTTATAGTGTAATAAATTTATATGTAGGGAGACGTTAAACTCGTGGTTATAGGGACGAGGGGATACTCGCTAGGAGATGAAATCAACTAAGAAGTTAACGTAAAAGTCACATAAATCTTAGAAAGATTTTGGGAAGATTTAACATTTAAATTCAACAAAAGTTTTTGTAAATCAGTAACGACTTTGTAGAAAGTCTTTTGGAGGTTTTGGAAATCTTTAATGCTTTGAAATTTAATGAAAATATTTAAAAACTTGTATAGAAAATTTACAAATCTTTGGAAATATTCAGTAATCTTCAGAAATATTTAGATATTTTTTATACATTTTTAGATATTTCAAAAAATCTGGTGATACATTCTCAACCGCGCAAATCCATTGTCAGGATATTCTTCACTGGCATCGATGTTTTCTTTATTATTTAAATTCCAAAAGATATTATTGAAAAAATCGCTCTACAGTTTCCAGCGTAATTGTGTGAAGTATATCTGATTTCAATTTGAAGTATAATCGGTCTCTATTTATAATTAAAGGAGAAAATTAGTTTAAAAAATTTGTAAATATTAGTTAGTTAAAATAGTTAGTTATATTTAGTTAGTTAAAATTTTTCAACCCGTTTTTCTTCTCTTAGATTTCAGAATGAAATGATTTAAAATTTAAATCGGATATACTTAACACGATTATCTTTGTAAAGATGAATTAATGAAAATCCTCTAAATACACTGAAAATTAATAAAATATAATACTCTAATTGATCAATTTATTTTACGCGTGAATTCGTCTATTTCCGATTTTACAATAAAAAGAACAGTTAAAATTGTAAGTTTATTATCGCAATCGTAAATTAAAATAATGTTGAACCAAAAACTCAATTGTGAAGTTAATATTCATCTTTGTAAATAAAAAACGATCAATTCCCTCTTAATTCGTCACACGAAAAACAAAAAAAAAGATAAATTAATGCAGTGCTCAAAGGAAATCCTGACCTGCGCGACCCGTAAGCGGAACACCGCCTCCTGAGGCCCGACTCGTCGGTCTCGCCGGTCGGGTTCTTGGGCACGATCCTGGACAGGGTGACGAAGCACCGGAATATCTCCTTGATGTTGTAGTCGTCCTTGGCCGAGCACTCGATCACCTTGGCCCTCAGCTTCGGCAGCTCGCAGTACAGCCACTCGCTCACGTCTTCGATCGGCACCTCCCGGTGGGCCAGCGACAGGTCCAGCTTGTTGCCGGCTATTACTATCGGCACCTCCTGCGGGCGTGTGTGCACACTATCATCCATTCGACTCGAAACCTTATTCTACCTTTGCCGACGCAATTTCGCGCGTACGGCAAGCCGACTCCCCGCGGAGCGTCCGTTACTCGCGACGAATCCCACGGACTTTCGTTTGCTTTCGGAGGAACTCTATTTTCAAAGTAAAGTAGCTCGCGGTGAAAGGGAGTTTACGCTAGATTGTATTGATTGTGGTTTTCTCATTTTGTTTATTTTTCATATTTTGAGTACGTACATGTTCATTTTGTAATAATTAGGAAGTAATTTAAAAAGTTAATGTAATTTGTTTGATTGGTTTATTAAAATTAGAGTCATATATAAATAGTGCATGAACAAGAGTTTCTCTTAAATTTCAATGTTTATATTTACATGTTCTTTTAATGTTTTAAATGAATCTTGGAGAAATAAACTTTAATGAAAATATGTTTGGAGAAAACAAGAATTTAAGGCAACCATTTCTTAAAAAACTGTTGCAACACGAGAGCTTTTAACATAGAGAAAGTTACTTAAGTTAAATTATAAGATTCCGCAAACAGTGGCTAATAAACCGCATTAAGTCGAACACCCAATTCCCGCTCCAATAAAAACTGTACGTTACTATATAAATTTCCGCCGTTGAAAAGGGGACGCCGGACGTGCACGACGCAAAATAGCGAGAAACGCAACAAAAATGCGAGCCCGCGCGAGGGAAAACAAATCCCCGGCTTTAAGGGGATCAAGCGAGATTCCTCGGTCTCGTTTTTCGTTAGTTCCGGGGAAAAGTCCGGCGACGTCGACTTACCTGAAAGTCGGGCCTTTGCTCTCGGACTTCCTCGAAGCAGCGCTTGACGCACTCAAAGCTCGCCAGCGAGCAGGTCGAGTAGACGAGAAGGAAGGCGTGGGCCGTCGCTATGCTCAGCCGTCGCATCGCCGGGAACTGCTGGTCGCCTGCGGGAGGGGGAAAGGCTTTTAGTTTTCGCTGTGTATACACGAATACATTTTTTTTTCTTCACGGAAGTTCGAACTCCGCGCGGAGCGTTCGATGCTCTTATCCTATAGGTGGCTGCCGCGATTGTTTCACCGAGTTTTGCCAAGTCGGGTTATTCTCAAGTTTTAACGGCGGCTTTCGTTGAATTTGACGTGGATACCGTCGATCCCGTCGCGGTTGAATCGAACTGATTTTTTTTCGTCTGAAAGCTCGGGAACTTTTGCCAAGAGCTTTAATGAATCCTACACGAAAATTCGATTATTCGCGTACGATAACTCGTATTAAAATAAAAAGTTTCGTTGGAAAAGTAACTTAAAAGTTAGAACCCTTTGTGCGCGCGAATTAAAAACAATCGAGCTTTACGACGAATTAAAAACAATCGAGTTTTACGACTTAAGGAAACTTCCACATTAAGCCCTCGAGCTATCGATTCTCCGAGTGGACCGAAGACGCGGCAAAATTCAATGTCAATGCACTCCACCTCGGCGATTAGTCCACTCGGAAGCGAAAAAAGCGTCGCGAGCGAAATTACCAGCGCAGGGAGAAAAGTCGCGAAGGACAGGAGGGGGTGGTACTCACCGGCGGTGTCGAGTAGGTCGACCTTGAGGGTGAGGGTGCCGAGAATGCACTCGCGGGAGTAGAGGTCCTCGACGGTCGGCCGGTACTTGTCGCTGAAGCCCTGGCCCAGCAGACGGCGTATTATAGCGCTCTTGCCGACGCTCGCCCCGCCCAGCACCACCAGCCGGATCCTCTCGTAATCCGCCATCGCTCGCTGCGCCAATGAATAAGAATGAGACGGGTTAAAACTTAATGGATTTATAGCCGCCCTCGTAGCCCAGGAAGCCTTTAAGCGTACAACCGAGTGGAATTGTTGCCGGGCGATTTTTCACGTTTATAGGGCTCGGTTATTTTTATGGATCCGGCTTGACGGGGAGGTTTTCACGGACTTGAGTGAAAATCAGTTGAATGCAGTCGCATTGTGTTTATGCTTTCGCAAGTTGAGTTTAGTGGGTAGTAATGAAACTATGTTTCTTCATTTTCACGGTTTAAGAGGAGCGATTAATTTACGGTGTTTTGCATTAGTAAGTGATACATTAGGTTGGGTAATTGTAATGCAATATAAATGAGGATGCATGCTAGTTCCTTCCTTTGTTTATTTTTTTCAATAAAAAAATTTAAATATCTTTTTAGAATGGTTGATTCTACTTTCTTTTTTATAAAAAATTTAAAAGCAAAACAACTAATTGTTAGTCATTTAAAGCGGTATTTAAAAAACTAAAATTTATTATATTTTTAGAATAATATATGGAAGTTATACATTGAGCAATTGTAGTAATTTTCTTATCTACATGTCTATAGTAAAGAAAATGTATACAAAGATTATTGTTAAAAAATTGCTGTAACTAAACAATCCATTGTAAAGGCTGATGCACTTAAATTTTCTTGTAATTAAAATTGTAGTTAAATAAATAATTAAAACAAATTGGTTTCTTGTCCAAAAAATATTACATGAAATATATTAAAATATTAAAAGAATTCAGTATAAAGAATTCAACTATGTGTCTGACCATATTTGGATGTTACTACTGAGACCAACTCATTGTCTAAGTAGTAACATCCAAATATGATCAGACATATAATTTTATTTAATAATATTTTTTAAAAGCTTTTTAGATGCAAGACCATTTATTCTATTTAATATTTTTCCACACTTTAAGTGGCGGTTCAAATTTTGCATGCCTGTAATTTAATGAGGTATATAATTTTACCTAGTTCAAGCTCAACGGCGCCCTCGTTTAACAGAAAATTTTAACAACGTATTAAAAAGCGTTATTCAGTAACACAAAGAATCTAATAACATTTTATCATCAAACAATATATAAGATAAAAAATAATAAACAAATATTTACATATACTTCTATTATTTTTAACAAAGAACCACTTATGAGAAAAGCTTTTGCATTAAAAAGGTTCTTCTTACTTTTCAAACTTTATTCAATATTATTCAAATTTCTCGAGCATCCTCGCATGAACAAACTGCATTTTTTATCTGCATAAAAATTTATGAGAAATTTCCAACGAACTCGCCTAAAAAATCACCACTCATATGCAAATACCATTGTAGAAAAATTTTTCGAGCAACAAAGAGCGAGCCACACAATATTCCGATTACTCTTCGCGCAACAAAGAGCATCGCCGGAATAAGAAAAGCAAAAGCGATCTCCACAAATACACGCGCTGACCCCATAGCTTACCTCGGATAATCGCCGAAGCGTCTCGATCTCGCTCAGGAGCACCAGAATCGCCGGCCGCCTACGCGCTCATCGCGTCCCCGCTCTTCTCTCTTCGACTCCCCGTTAAAAATCACAGCGCAGATGTGTATCGTCGCCGGCTCAATTCCTCGCCGAGCCTACGCCATTATTCATCTCCTGGAGAGGTACGCACCCGCCGCAGCGACGCCTCGTTAATTCTTGATCCTCAGGCCGAACCTGGGCCAGGCTGGCGCGCCCGATTTCCCTCCCATTTCCCGAGCGCCCGGCGCCTCCTCACATAGCACATCCGCTTTCCCGTGGAGTCGTCGCGATGCTTCGCGCAGCGGAGCGCAGAGACTCGGCCTCGCTCTGGATCGCCTCACGTCGCTGCTGGAACAGAGGGGGCGAGGGTGCGCCTCGTGAATTTTTAATACGCCGACGGCGGATTAAACTTGCATGCGGTTATTGTTGATGCTTTCGGAGATATCGAGTCGGGTGATCGCATTCATTTTGATTTCGACCGACTTGCGACGCGGTAATGGGTATATATGGGGATCGGTTCTGATTTCCGGTCTGCATGCATTTGTGATGATATCTACCGAAAATTTGGTAAAATTTATGCTGGGAGTCGAGCATTTAACATAATTTACGTAGGTTGAAAAGATTTGGAGTAAAGTATCGAAAAGAAAAGTAAATAATAAAGTATTTAATGTCCTAATATACGTTACACTCCGTACTAAAATTGAGGAAATACTATGTGTTTATTCTTAATGTATAGGGTTCCTTTAATTTGGGTGCGAAATTAATAAGGATACGTAAGTAGAAACAGACAAGCATAGACAGCCATGGATATTTAATACAGTTTTTTGAGTTCCTTTTTTACTAAGCTAAATTTCTTTTTAATTTAAATTTAGTTTTTTAATTTTAATTTAAAATCTTTTTAATTCTAATACTTTTTAAATAATAATTAAGTTTCATACATTCAATTTATATACTTCATTATTTGAAAATAAACTCGAGAGGATTACTTTTTTACTATAAACTCGAGATTTTTAAATTAAAGACTTTTAAGGGAAAATTGGAGTTTACTCATTTTGTCTTATTATTGAGTTTACTTTTTAATATACAATATTTCCTTAATTCGCCCTCTTTATTTTTATCACAAATCGTAACAATAAATAAGTCTATTTAGAAATATTAAATTCGATGGAGTACTAATGGGTAAAATTGTTCCAGTATATCGGCAAGCATTTTTTTATGAAGTTGTTAAAATAAAGTAAAATTTATGGCCTTATAAAAAAGTAACTGCAGTTATTAACTTTAGTTAATTGCCTTATGTAAGTTATTGAACATTTTAAATAACACAATTTTGTAATACTTCTTAACACTTAAAATATATTTAAAGTTTAATTAAAAATTATTGTACTTTAAGTCCAAGTTTTTTCTTAAATTGAAAAAACTTCGCATTAGTTATTATAATTAATTTGACTTTACATTGCCTGTCGCTATTCAGGATCTTTCCTTTATAATGTACACCACAAAAAAACTGCCATCATTTAATACAATTTCGTACTCAATCTCCGAACCTCAATATAAATAAATTTTTACAAAAACCTTCCAATATATATAAATATTTAAAAAACGTCTCCAAAATACGGCGCAAAACTGTGGTAGTACATCGATTTTCCTTTCATCGCGTTCCCCAAAGCCTCTTTCAACCCGAAATGTCTTACAAACGAACGCGTCGTGGTCGGCCTCCATCCATCACTATAGAAATTAATTAACAAAAAAAGAAAAGAAAAGAAAACCCATTAAAAATCCCTCAATACCTTCATTGTGCGAGCCTCATTTGAGGTCGAGCATTGAAATCCCGCGAAACGCAATTTCTCGGTAAGGCGGGTCGACTTTCTATGTACACACTGGACTACCGATTTATAACGAGCAATTAATGCAAAACAATCGGTGACACCTGGCCGGGCTTTGGTCGCCCGGTAATAACTCGTCACGGCCACGTGTCCGCACCGTGAAACAAAAGGGTCGAACTTGGCGTGCAGTTTTGATCGGCCGTCGAAGGTTCAATTGTAATTCGGTTTTGAGCGCGCGCGTACCGAGCGACAAAAAGCAGGCGAACCGAAAGAAATCCGGCAATTTGCCGACTTCGTTAAACCGACTCGTTAAGCTCGCGATGCGCGTCGATTTTTTTTTTCGATACAGATGCCTACCCTGTAAATTTCATTCAGTAAAATTTCACTAATTTTCAGTGAGGATCAGGGCAAACCAGTGAAAATGCCCTGATCTGCACTGAAAAATCAGTGAAATTCACTGAAAATTAGTGAAATTTCACTGAATGAGATTTAGAGAGTAGAGGAGTATAAATAACGGGGGCTGCGCACGATACCGTATGTTTTTCCACGGGTCACCGAAACAATCGCCAGGGCTGGAATCGAAGCGCGCGAGGAGTAATGAATTTTAACGAGAAGCGTCGGCGCGGGAAAGACATGAAGATTAATGGTACAGCGCGCCTTTTTATTTTTTGAGGCAGTTGTCGAGTCAGGCAGGGAATCTCCGACCAAATGGTAGCTTTGACTTTCTCGTTTATGTATCGTCGCTTCTAACAAACAAAAAAAAAACGCGAAGTGATTTTCCAAAGAAAACTAGTCTCAAAATGTGGAAGAGGGAAAAACCACGCGAAGTGAGTGATAACTGAGCCAATCGAGCTTCGAGTGGCTCACTTTTTTTTGAAAAAAAATAGATTTTTTACTCCAATAGAGTGATTTTTGACTTTTTCACTCTTCTATATTATAAGTTGAGGCTCTCCGCGAAGAAAAAACAATTCGCTCAGAACAGTACACTGTGGCGAACATGCGAAATAATCTTTTTTCACGCAGGAAACTGTCAAATGTACTTTTTATCGTCGCAGATTTGAATTGCGCTTTTTTTTGTTAGGAACGGTCGTGTACCTTCGATCTCATCAACATATATTTTACCATTTTTAATTTAATGTGAAAATTTATTTTAAAATTTCTTTGCAATTAATCTAAACTTGCACTAAATGTTTATTATTAATATTAGGGTGAATATTAATCGATTCTATCGAAGGTTTAAAACAGTTTATCCTTAAGCAATTGGGATCGATAACTAGCTTAAGTGAGGATTCGGCGTTGCGCAACGAGGATTGACGTCTGAGCGACTGGAGTTAAATGCAATCGGCCATTTTAAGCGTAGGAACGAGCGGAACAATGGGATGAATTACCACGAGTGCGTTCTATTAAGTAATTACGATTAGCCGGGGGCTCTCTAATCACAATGGGCCTTTTGAAGCGCAGTCCCTGCATGCACGCGCGCAAATCTGACGGAAGGCACTTATTTGGCGTTTCCTTGCTAGACTACTGCGAGGAGTGTAAACTACCGATGTGTATGTTGCTTTGACTGTAAAGTCGTCTTTTTGTATCAAGCGATGATATTGAAAACTTGTATGCTTATAATGCGTTTGAGATTTTTAAATGTACCCTATTATTATGTATGCGACTGTAAAGAATTTGACAACTTGTCATTTTTCATCTCGATTGAGCTTTTAGAAAAGTGTTGAACGAGAAAACTGCTTGATCATATCAGTCCTGTCGCTTGAATGTACATCCTTTTTTCAATACTTCAATAAGCTTTAGAAAATATTTGGAACGAACCAATTTTACTTTATTAGCTAGGCACAGTTATAGTGATAGTGCATTATTACTAAAGCACTAGAGATTGAAAAACTAAGTACTAAGTTGTATTGCTTGTAGAAAAGTCTTGACTATATTAAACACAAATGAAAGAAAACGGAGATAAAAGCTCTACTAAAAATTGTAGTAGTCAATTTTAATGTTCTCGCAAACTGACGTTGAAAGAAAAATTGTATATAATAATATTCTTGTCACAGGTCACATTAAATTATGTGAGACTAGCTTTACAAGAAGCAAAATAAAGCTCTACTAAAAAAGCTTTACAAAAAAGCTCTACTAAAAATTGCAATAGACAATCTTAACGTTCTCACAGACACGCCATTAGTGAAAAAATTATATTTCCTTGTAATTTATTTAAAACTGCAGTAAAATTTGTTAGATTTTCAGAGAATCTATCAAAAATTTTACAAAAAATTAACGTATTTAATTTTTTCTAACAACCTCCTATAGAGCGTTAAAAGTGGCTATTGTCAATGTTAGTAAAAATTTTGTTCTCCATGATAAATGTAACGTTCTCAGCGTCAATTTCGAATAATAACAGATAATTCGACAGCCTTAAGAATATAAACTGCACCAAACCGCTTCTTGCCACCCAAATATTTCATCAAAACAAATTTTAAAGCAAACGCGATCGAAAGCTTCATAAAATGCCGGACACGAAGCTCACAAATCAAAGCGCCAAGTTCAGCCTGCGAAGCCTCCCCTGCGAAACCCGCGCCCCAAAGAAAAAGGTGACCCACCCCCGGGGGGTGAACATCTGTTGTTCAGTCAGCGAGGATTCGAGGCGACTGAGCGAGCGGCGGTGCCTGCTCCCCCCGTAGCGATAAATCGCGCCGGCGTCGAAAGCATCCCGCGCGCGGAGCGCGGCGCGATTTATCTCGGCGGCCGCGAAAACAAAGCCGCGCGAATTCGCCGCCGAAGGAGGGCCGATCGATCACCGGGGACAGCGCGCCGCTCGCGAGCGTTTAGCCCGACGTGATTAAGGAGGCTGGGGTCGTACGAGGCCAAGCCGCGCCATTTGTCGCGAGAGAGGCCGGGAGTCGGGATGGCAGTAGATCAGCTCCGCGTTTGCTCGGACGCGCCGGGCAAATATTCGGACCCTTCGACTAGCAGTTGGACGAAACCGTCGTTGGGTATGGCGGATTGATGTACACGCCGCTGCTCTTACTTCGGCATTTGATCTGTTGCCTGTAGGTCATTGGCCAATTATGTTGCTATAGACGTTACTCGAGAAATAAGAGGTACTAATCTGAATACTTAGGACAGAGGAATGGATGGAATCTAATTAAGGTAGTTCTTTAGCATTTCAAATTTGGAAAGATGTCGTCGCTACCTACGATGACAAATAGATCTATTTGATTGTGATATGGCTGTAAAAAATCAATCTAATTTCTTAAGAATCAAAGAATTTTTTCGAATTTTTTTTAATGTAGATCACTTATGTTTAAATTTGACCTTTAAATTTGATCCTTTGGAACACATAAAAAAAGTCCTGTAAAACATAAAAATAAAGATAATCCTCTTTCTTCTATCAGAATCTTTTTAAAAAGCTCGCCTTCATACACATTTGTTTTGAATGAAACACAGCTAAAGTTGAATATTGGGTTGTACGAGATATTATGTTTCCAAAAACATCGCTAATCAAAATGAATTTTATTTAATTTTCTAATTGCATATTTTTAAATATTTCTACTATAACTTGTATTACCCTCTTTTAAAAACTACCATAAGATGTTACGAGGAATTTTAATAAATAATTTGATTGTTTAATGAGTAATTACGATAGATAATCTCAAAAATTATATGTAGTATAAAAAAACTGAACGCGCGAAAATTTCATTTCATTGACTACAAAGTTTCTAAAGAACTACCATAAATGCCACGGAGTCTTTATCGAGTAAAGTATCGATTTTAGAGCGAAGTTCGCGCCGATCCCCAAAGAAGTCTCAAAATTTGTATGTATTATTTATCATCGGCCGTCGATGGGGCGGACCACGCGGTGTAAAGGCGAGGGGCCTGGATGTAAGAAGTGAGATTGATCGATCGCCGACACGGTCGTTTATTAATACCGTCTCCGATGCCCGTGTAAGCGCGTCAAAGCTTTCGGATGAAAATAAGGTCGAAAAAAAGAAAACACAGAAACACCATCGCCGGGGAGCAAAGGCCTCGGCGGCGGGGGAGGGCGGCAGAAAGCGAGCGGAGTGTCACCGACGGCCGAATAATAAATCGCGCGACGTGCACCTCAATTACGCGCGGTGTATATTGCTTCGGCGTCTTCCGGGCACACGAGGCGGGGGAGGCCGGGGGGGAGGACCTTTGACGGCGGAATAGTCGCGCCTATTATCGGAGCGACGCGGCCTCTGCGTTGCCAGGGCGACGCGTCGCCGCGCAGCTGCCACCGACTGCCTTGAGGCGCCTTCGCTAATCGAATGATGCGAAAACTTTTCGCGGACTCTCGCTGCTGTGACCCTGGGCACGTCTTCCAGCTTTAGACGCTGAGAGCCTGAATTTTCGGCCGAGTTGCCGCGCGATGGACTGCATCCACTCAAGGAGGGAATATTGTTTTACTCGGAAGTCTTACAATTGCATTAAGGTTTCATTGCTTTTTCAATGGTAAATTAAAAGCTTTGAATCGAACATATATTTAATTATAATGATTTTTGGTACATAATTAAAATGAAATGGTTGAGTTAATTTATGTTTATAAGTTTTAGTGGATTTTGAATGACATTGCTATTAAGATCTAAAAATTGATTTAATAAATAAATAAAGAGAATAGAAATTCACGAAAGCTTTTAAATATTTATTAAAAGAAAACATTATTATGACAGCTATCCATTACTAAATGTTGTCAGATACTTTTTTATATTTAGATGTTTAGCAACTTAAATTTATGCAACATCTACAATTCTAACAGGAATAATTACTCTGAGAACAAAGATAAAATGTTTTATAAATAGAATTATAGGACTGTACTTTTCTTTCAACGTAAATTATTAACCAAGGGTATGATTCAATACCGTTAAGTTGGCTATTGAAATAATTGTTTCTTTTGGTAGTATAATTTGTACAAGTATGTATACATAGATGTTACTGGATTCGAGTGCCTACAATTAGATGATAAGATTCAAGTAAATCGAAACTTCTCGTGGATTTGCTTTTACTTTTGCTTTTTCTGGTTTTGGAGCATTTCATGACACTTTAGGATTCCTTGCAATAATATCGATGTAATTAGCAAAAATATATTCATGTAGCATTATTCTGATCCTCCTGCATTTACTTAATGTCGTGAGTCTACTAATCGAAAAAATGATCGACTTGTAACGCAAAAAAAAATAAATATTCATTTATTCGAATATGAAAATGTAATCACAATCAATATTGTCAACTAGGAAAATACGAATAAGTGAAATTCACCCCATGCATGATTTATTTAATGCTATAAATCGTTCCCTAATCGAAAAACTGAACGACTTATAATGTAGAATATCCATTCATTCGAATATGAAATAGATGAATTTCACTCATTCATATTTATAGAGTATGCATTTAATTTTTCTCATCACCTCGCCGAACTAATATGCAATGCCGTAGCCTCTTATCTTTATGTAATGCATACCCTTTATGTACAGTACACTTTATTTTTATTTAACGTTTCAAGCGCAGTACGCGTAAAGAGAACCTTCACGCGCCAGCACTTCCCTCAAACCAAATCAAAGAGAAACTTGCCGAAAAACAGTTTGCAACCCTTCGCGCGTTTAGCAAACTTCGAGGTAACGAAAATTCCCCGTCTCGGCGAAGGAAGCTTCTCTTTCCGTTTAAAGAACAGCCAAAGTCCCGGAAGGGATCGAAGCTTTACGGGACCGCGGCATCGCGGCGCATGCATATTTTAGCCGGGGGTACATGAAAATGCTAATGCGACGCGCGCGTACGTCCCTTTGTCGGATGGGAGGCAGCGCGCTTCGAGCGTCTTGCGTAATCCATGCAAAGGACCAGTTTATGCGCGTTCAAAGGAAACAGCGCGCGGGGGGACTAAAACTGCGTCCGTTCCCTTTTTCCTTTAACTGCGGCGCGCGCGAGCATGTATAACGGCGCGGCGGGATACTTTCGCGTGCGTCCGTCGGATGAAGCGGCCAGCGCGCGGGAACGCGAAGTTGACATCGCGGAAAAATGGAATATGCAAGAGGCCGAGGGGAGAATTGATAACGGACTTTCTGCATTTTCAAGTGGTACGTGTCGCGAGTACGGTAGGACGATTCGTTAACACACTTTCGAGCAGACGTTTGCGAATGTCTCGGACTTTTTTAACACGTAAATGTCTTAGTTACACGTTCAACTTCATCGTGGACTGTTAAATTTCATTTATTTTTAAGTAAATGGGACAAGAACGTGAAAAAATTTACTTAATTTTACAATATGCATTCATTCTTAGATTTAATTTGAATTGAAATTTATTTTGTAAAAAAATTGGAGGTCGTAATGCGATATTACTAATAAAAATAAAACGATTCTTTAAATGTCGATGTAATTAACTTATTTAATCGCTCGTTAAACAGGATACTTTTTTCACTTATTAGATTTCATTGATCTTACTCATCAGCATTAAGCTAAAGGACCGTTAGAAACTGATGAAAAAAAAGGAAAAAAGGTAAAGGCGATCGAGAACACTTCGAAAGTCCATTTAGCTTGTAATTGCTTCAATCGAGGTAAAGAAATCAGTTGAAAAATAATTAAAGCTCCGGTGCGGCAAACTTTCTTTTGTATTGATTTAATCGTTGATCAAGATTCGCGTTCGGATCTAAATGTATAATCGATGAAAAAGAAATAAAGTTAATTGTCATTTCATCGTGGAAGCAAAGAGCTTGAGCTTGGCGCAACTGCACTTCCCATGCGGATTATTTTTCTTACGTCACCGTAGCCGGAGGAAAAAATAAGCACGAGAAAAAAAATGTTCTCTTGTCTCGGCGCCGATAAATATTAAAGGGACGGATTCTTTCGAACGTAGCTGGAAGGGAGTCGCCCTCCCGAGGATCAATAAACGAAAACATATTGATGCCTTTATAAATATAGCCGAATAAAGAAGAACACTTCGCACGTGCTTAAATTTTTCATTCTATTGCGCTGCCTTTTACTTTTTTTGTTTCTCTTTTCCTTTTGTAAAGTTCTTTTTCTTCTTATTGCGTATTCTATAATCTTGTTTCTCTGACACGGGATTCAGATGTCAATTTGTTTGCTTCCGCATAGGAGCTTTATTACGAATTACTCCTGTTGATTTGTTAGAAATAAAAAAATGTTGTAATTATTAAGAAGTAAAAGTATTTGGATCGTCTTGATTCTTAAGTAATTGGATGTAATCTCTTTTTTCCTTATTTTCTTTGAGCAACTTGGCTGTTTGCATCAAACGAAGATGTGATTGAATAAAATCCAAATGAAATGTAACTTTTCCCTAGGATCTTTTATCAAAGTGATTAAATCGCAAGTACGTATTTATATAAAGCGCGAATTAAAAATTGTTAAATTATTAAAGTATTTTATTGAAATTTTACGTATATATACTGAAAACCTACATTCACTGTTTTATGTTCCATTACACTAGAGTGTAAGAGTAGATTAGATTTGGTTTTACATTGATTATTGTTGCGTGCATAACGAAGGCGTATTTATTCATAACTACGCGAACATATTTCCAAGAATTTGTGTTAAAATTCTTGAGCAGGTAAATAATAACTTAACGACCTCATTAATTTTTTCTTACAATTTCCTTTTTTTATTGCAATATCATGACTTATTTGTACAAATATGATGAACCGATTGGATAAAAATTAATCGTAAATAAACAAATTAACAAACAAATAGATTACAGTACTGACTACCGGATTAACTGCATTTAGCGCACTGCCGTGATGCAGTATACGCTTGCGTCATTAAAAATAATGACGAAATCTGTTCGCGGATAATTTGGCGAAACACCGCAGCGCGTTATCCATACATTTTTAATCGGGCGGATTTACCGCACGCTCCCTTTTCATCGGCAAATGGCCTGTTGAATACGCCATTAAGAGGGTAACACTTTATTAAAATGTATTTTATCGCCGCGATCGACGTTTTCCGTACCTTTCACATGCAATGTTATCGCTCTGAAGTTCTTTTACATTTGCACTTCGCTTGAGTATAAAGTAACAAGGTCCTTTCAACGAAAATGGTGTATACATTAACGGTCCCCTTTATTTTCTGTTCTTTGACAAAGGCGTCGATATGATGCATAAGTATGTTGGTAGCATGGTATTAAAATTAATTCGGGGGCACATAAAGCGAGCAATGAGATCAATCGCGAGTTTACGTGACTACTTTGATCTGATAAAAGATGGGCTACGCCAAATTCAGTTACCCACTGTTTTCACGAGGCGATAAAACCGCATTTTTACGAGCGGCTTCATTGGCCGGCCAAATTACGAGATACAGTCGCTCCGAGGATCAATGAGATCGCTCGTAATTGGCCGATAAAACGTTTAATAATCGTAAAAAAAATTGTCTCCTTTATTGACTTCCTCGTTCTAATAAACTCCGCAGTTAAAACGGACATCGCCGCGGCCAATTAAGTCCCCTCGAAATTATCGCTCTCCGCGAAGCAAGCGAGCAACGTTGTATTTGCGGACACGCGAAATTCCAATTGCAAAAGTGTCGTTGAAACTTCAAATCAAAGCAATCAATCAGCAGCGGGCCTAAAGTAAAAAATAAGCGGTGCATGACTCGGGGCTTTCTCGCAAGCTTCGGAGCCGAGGAAAAAAGTAGTGAGTGAGTGACAGTAATCGGGGACCTCCCGTCCGAAATCGCCGCAAAAAAAGTCTGATCTGGAGCCAGTATAGGATGTCGCTTGAATAATCGATCTGGATCCCCAGCAAAAACTGTTGCTAATTCATTGGCACGTAACTCACACGTACATCGATGATTTAATATTCCATTATTTTAATTTTTATTTAAAAACAACAATAATTTTATTCAATAAAATTTAATAATCAGGTTTTAATGATTTAATTATAAGTTTCTTTATTTCTGCGATGTTAAATACCTATAACATAATCAATTATTTTATTTACTAAATTCGTGTTTTAAGAATACCGATAAAAATCGATTTAAAGCCTTATTACATAAAGACTCTAAATTATCGTTATGTAGATTCCAAAAATCATGCATGTAATTTATCATTTATCATTTATATCATATATTATACACAATTTGGACTCGCTTCTCGATAGCGCGGTGGTCGACATATGATGCGACATATGATGCGCGTTGCTCGATTATAATCATCCGCCGTACGTAGGTGAGCTCGAGTTTTCGCGGCCTGCGGTTCGCAGGAAAATATCGTTGCAATGAGAGCTAATGGACCGACGCGCACGAATCTCGCACACAATTGCGGCCTGGTCGAAAGTCGAGGGATTAATGAGCTGCACAGTCGCGCGTGTCCTCGGTCGGTTGGAATCGCTTCGACTGGTTTCCCATTATTGAAAATGTTGAATATCATTCGCGGCGATTGTAGGTTTTAATAAATATTTCAACATTTATTATTATTTATTTATTTGATTAAAATCTAATTGTACAATGTCAATTGATGTGCGCGAGACACATCACTTTTAAAAGGTTAAACAAAATTTTTTTTAAATTATTGCATTATTTTGATTTTGTAATAAGAAAAATGTATTTTACATTAATGTGTACAAAATCAAAAATATAATCTTATTAATAATTCATGAAGTTATAAAATGAACTAATTAATACAATATTGGCGTTTTAATATTACTTAATAAATATTACTTGATAAGACGCACGTCTGACCCAATCAAGCCGTTACTACTGGACAGGTCGGACACTTCAAACACCTTTTAGATACATTGAAAAAAAAATATTCATTGCTTGTCACTACAAGGTTCTTCTATTTTTTATCGCGATCATTTCGATTTTATTTATCCAACCGCAGCCGCGAAATAAACGTCAATTTTCATAACTCTCGTATAATACTACGTCCCATTTCTGCCGCGGAGCGAGGAGCGGCGCATAAAGAACGAAAAATCGCTTCTTTCGAAAGAGTAATGCAGTCTTTACCCCCTCGGCAATGGCCGCCGGTATAGCGATCATTGCCGGGACGGTAGTTTATGCCCGGCCAGTACCGTAACTGGCTTTGCTCCAATGCATCTTCGAGGCGCGGGATAGCCTACCGGGCGTCGCGATAAAATTCGACTTACGACCTCGCGGAATCAAGGAAATCTCGTGTGAAACGAGCTGATATAACTGTGTTCCGAAACTAACTTCGCTCGCTCCGTTTACTTGGTTTCGCTGGATCCATTTTCAACGTGCAGTTTACTCTTTTATTTTCACTCGACTGTCTTTTTAAATTGCGCGTGGCTGATTCTTCATTCAAAACTGCTTCAAGATTTTGGTTTAATTTTTTCAATGTGTGCGATCTATAGCTGTATAGAATTGTATACAATTTAATTCCTTTGGCATAAATAAAGAAGGAGGTAAAAATGCGATTCAATTTTAGAGTAAATTTTAAAATTTTCTGTTCAATATACTATTGTACCCAGTACTGTACATGAAGAACAGACATAAATTCAAGGAAGGAGAACTTTTGTATTTTCTTTTTGCGTCTATGATTTGTATTTGTGCCTGACCTATATAAACTTAAAATAGGAGGATGTCAATGGTATGTGGAATCTTTTTCTGAATGCTGAATGCCAATTATCCAAACAAATAATCTATTCAATATTTTTTATTATTCTTCAAAAAATTGTTATGTGGTTTTCAGTTTATGAAGAATAAAATAAAATAACTTCGTTTCAAAAATTGATAATTCAAATATATAAATATGCATAAGTAGTAATGCTTCTAGTTTAGTCAGCCGGCGTTTCTCAACTTAATAATTTCTTTAACTGTTTCACTTAACAATTTGTCCATTTTCCCCAAACATGAAATTTTCATTTTTAATCGGCATTAAATTTAACGTATCATTCATAAGTATTCTACTTTCAAACGTCATTTTACGATTTATCATGCCGGACGTTTTCATACGTTTTGCAAAACATACGTTTCTTTACATCATCGGCATTCCCGTTTGGATTATATAAGGGAATTAATAAATTAATTTCAGTTAAAACACTTGAATACCACGACAGACAGTAGATAGCCACATTGTAAGCACTGGGATGTAAAAATAAAAGGCTGTTTGTCAGTTGCACGAGCTGGCCTCGACAAAGGCCACTAAGTGTCTCCTCGCGTCGGCCGCCCGTTGCGTCACCGCGCACGCTACGGATCATCATCTACACTCGACAAAGCGAGGCGCCTCTTTTCGCCGAATCCGCCGCAATTTCGCAGTTACTTTATACTAAATGCACCGCATTTCCCTGCGCCCTGACAGCCATTGTGCATTATCTCCTCGGACCGCCAGATTCGTTCCGATAGTAGCGATAAAGCTTCCCCCCCTCCTTATCTCCGCGAGTGAAGAGCCCGATCGAACTCGCATAATGAAAAATAATGCCTCCGGAGGGGCGGACATTAAAGCGCCGGGCCATTCGGCCTCCCCCCGCTGGCACTCTAAAGTTTAACGACGGCCCCGATTGATCCCCCTGCTTTGCATTCGGGATCGCTTTTTTAGCTCGCGCGCGGGAGGGCGGAGAGAAAAAAGGGCCACGCAGCGGGAAGTGCATTACGCCTCTTGGCCTGGATACTTTTTTTCTTTCGGAGGGTGTGGGGACCGATGGGGATCAACACGGCGGTGGGCGGCGCGGACAATCGAGCAGGTGGACGGTCGAGCTATAATTGACACCGGCGGGGGACGACGCCACCTGTCGCTCGGCCATCGAGCTAATTACAAGCTCGACGTGGCCGCTGATGAAAGGCGGACGCTCGCGCGTCCCTGCTGTCGCGGATTATCGCCGATCGCCTCTGCCACTGGGCGGCTTTCACGCTTCAGCCTGTTCCCATCGATGCCCGCACATTATGTATCGACGCGCAGGAATTTGGCTGCCAGTCCGATCTAAAAAATTCTTTGTAGCACTAGTGGCAGCTTTTTGATATCGAGCTTTTTTGCGCGGTTTTCTTAAACATTGTTATAGATTATTTACTAAATTTTTTTAGTTGGAAGCGCACATTTTTTAAATATTGCGAAACAAATTAAAAATATGCAATAATAATATAATGATCTATAATGACGATCAAGTTTTATTAATTTATAATTTATTATTATAGTGAAAATTCTTCATAGAGGAAGTGCATTGACAAGGTCATTGCAATAAACAGCTTTTAATGCGTGTCTGACCATATCAAAGGTCTTACTACTTAAAGAGGTCAACCGCTTCTCCACTGTGAAAATGACATGTTCAAAATAGTAAACCGAATAGTGTGTGTATATATGTTTTTTCTTATTTTTGTATAGATTCTTTTTCTTCAATGATGTTTTTATTAAGTTCGCTTCAGATTAAATTTATGTTAATTTTGAGAAATAAACATAATTTTTTTTATAAAAATAATTTATTTTTTTCACTTTTAAAAATGTAAATAGAATTTATTATCATAGTGAAAATTCTTCATAGAGGAAGTGCATTGTCACGGTCATTGCAATAAACAGCTTTTAATGCGTGTCTGACCATATCAAAGGTCTTACTACTTACTACTGAAAGAGATCAACCGCTTCACCACTGTGAAAATTCCATGTTCAAAATAGTAAACCGAATAGTGTGTATATATGTTTTTTCTTATTTTTGTATAGATTATTTTTCTTCAAAGATATTTTTATTAAGTTCGTTTCAGACTGAATTTATGTTAATTTTGAGAAATAAACATAATTGTGTTATTTTTATAAAAACAATTTATTTTTGTCACATTTAAAAATGTAAATAGATATAACTTGAAAGTAAAAGAGAATTGTAAAATAAAGTTTGAGAAAGCTGACTGCCAAATTATCAGTACTGTTTTTTTTATTTGATATGAAATTCGCATTATTTCAGATTATTTTAGATGAATGTTTGGATTAAATGTCTTTTAGCGAGATAAAAATAAAGTCTTGTTCTGTTCTGTGTCATAATTCGATATGATTGGCATTAAATCCCCCTCCACACTTGATATGTGGTATAATATGAAAAAGCTATATTCTTAATACGACTATGCTTGTCACTCTGAGCAAGAGGGTTAATAAATGTAGCCATAAATTTTATTAATACGTGAAAGAATAATGCTGTTCATTAATGTGTTTGTATTTATAAATAATAAAAAAGTTTTTTTATAGAATGAAAATTTAATTTATTTAATCAAGAGAAAAACGCGTTACGCAAATGTCTTTGAATACTACGTTGTTTAAACTTCACGAAGGTTGACTTACCATACCTCAGATAATTACATGACCTTTTCGCAGCCTCTTATTTGTATTGAAACGTTCTCCAAGGTTTCCAATATCCGCTAATCCAATAAAGCTGTCGAATCAACCTTTTTTTTGAAAAATATCAATATATCCTGGTAAATGTTTCAGGCCTCTCCGATACCCTCTGCTCTCTCTTTTTTCAAATACGCTTGCAAAAAAAAGGGAAGCCGAGCTTCTTTCAAGGCGCCCCCCCCCCCCGAGCCCGCGCAAAAGCTAAAAGAGCGAGAAAAAAAGATTCACAAGTCTCCCCGTGACCTTACACCTTCTTCCTCCTCCTTCGTTTCGCAATTTCTCCCCTCCGAGCCGCGCGTCCCAATTAGGTTTCTCGCGCGAATTTCCAAGACTCGCGCGCGCTCCCGGCTTCTCGCGTATTAGAGAAAAAAGCGGCACAGCGGCAGGAAAAAAAAGGCGCCGAAGGGGGAGAGGAAGGGAGAAGGTCGACTCGAACGCGAGGATCCCGAGTCACTTTAGCAGCTCCGTAAGCCGGATTAAAAGTCCTCTGGAAACACCGCCTTGCTTTCTCATTTTCTGTCCCATCAAGTTGGCCGGCTGCATCCTTTCCGAAGGACCCTGCCGCCGCGGACGCCGATTTCGTCGCTATACCCTCTGCGTCGGAAATTTTATTCGAACGGCCCGGCCGATATTGCGTTTGTTCGAAAATTTCGAGAGGTTTTCTCTCGAGTGGCCCGAAAAAAATTCGATATTACATCCTTTAGTTTTCATTCAGTCGGCAAATAAATCCTCCCTTTTGAAAATTGAAACTATTTTTTTTTTAATCGAACAATCGTTTTTATTCGAGTTAATTCTATTCTATTTTATTTTATTTCAATATATTTTAATAATGGAAAAGAATAATTTCCGTTTTATTCATTTATCGTGGGTATTATTTCTTCAAATAAAGAGAGCAGTTCATGCAATTTCTGATTTTGACACCTCTTAAATAACTTTTTTTCTATAAAAGAAAATGACACAAGTTGCTGCAAGGAAAAAATTAAATTGCAAAACTTACTACTCAGACTACTAAAATCTGTAAATAGGATTAGGAAAAAGGAAAAGTAGCTTTGCAAAATCAGGAAAAATCATTTCAAAAGCAGAAACTGCGTTTCAGAAAATTTTTATTTTCCATATATTTTAAATCTATATCAAACCGTAATACCGACATTACATCACTGAAAAGGAGATTTTATTTTTTTAAAGCTGCTTCTGTGCATACTTATTAAAGTAAACTTACGAGTTTACAGCTCAATTCATTGTACAAAATGTAGAAAGCACATACCATTTAGTTTCCGTGTGAAAATAAAATTAAACTATTCTATCCATTTTAATTTAAAATTCTATATGAAGGAAATCATTAGTTCTCAAAAAAAAAAAAATTTAATTGAACCAATGAACAAACAACCGGGCAACTCTTCAATTTTGCAAATTAAAACGACACTTTCACCTGCAACGACCTCTCGATGAAAATTCAATCTGCCAAAGCGCTAATAGAACTCCCGGGCACAATTCGCGTCTGGCAAGCTACGAGCCGGACGGTCGCCTTTTAACCCGGCGCCCCTTCCGCCCTATTTACCAGTGGACTCGGGAAAGAATGCCGGGCGCCGCGGCCGCGAGCTTTCGGTAATTATGAGACGCTTTCACGAGATTAAAGCAACAGGCCGCGGGGCGCCGTCCCCCCGGGGGTCCCCGGCGAATTCCCAAGATGAGTGCGACCAAAAGCTCTTTCTTCCCTCTAGTCGAAATTATCGATTTACTCCACCCCCCCTATCTCTCTCCCCCGCCTCGATAATGAACTTTCCGCGCCATCGTCCTTCGGATCGTCGGGTGGCATGCGTATCGCGAAATTATGCAGATGTCACGAGCGAGCTTTCCCTTTTGCCGGAGCTTCGGCTGAAAATATATATCAAAGTTCGACGGGGGGACTGCGCGAGAGGAGGCACAAAGGTTTATTAAAAGCGCTTTCGGAATTAGTGCGCCCGTTGTTTCTTTTTAGCGGGGAATTCGCAGCTTTTCGGACGGCTGGAGCTGTTTTACGGTCATTTTCGCTCACTGCGACGCTCGCCGTGTTTTTTGTGCGAATGAAATTCGTTGCGCTTTATTTCCGGGTCTCTGAAGATAAAATAAGGTAAAGAGAAAAAAATGCATAAAATTTAACTTTAATGTTTAAATAAAGTCATATATATTTGTAATAATTAAATTTTAAGTGCAATTGCTTCATAGTAATTCGCAAAAAAAGAAAAAAATTGCATTTTATTTAAGAACGAAATTGCGGAGAGTTCATGAAATGCATTATTCATCATTAATCGAGCAATCGTGACGTTCGTAATTCATAAAAATTCTACCCACTTGCGTAACGTAATAGAAAAATTTGTCCCTGGATAAAAATTAATGAGCTTTTTTTTCGTAGATCTACTTTGCGTTAAGCAATCTTGTGGCTGGCTGATGCGCTTAATATTTGACGACATGAATTATGAATAGATTGAATAGTAATTTGGGATTCATTTTATACAAACGTGTACCTTTTAAAATATCGAATAAATTTTGTAATTTCGTAATTTATATTTAGTAATCTATGTAAAAATATAAAATAAATATTTCAAATTTTATCATAAAAAAATTGAATGCGAATTGTAAAATTTAAATTTTTGCTTGAATATTTTGAATTACACTTTTAAATTAAGAATGCATTCAGTATTTGGTCGTGAGTGAAGGGAAGTTCCAGAGTACGACGATGAAATGTAAAAAGGAAAAGTATGTGAATTGCTTGAAAATTGAATGAACAAATACAAGTATAGGTGCACGTACCATTAAGGATTTGTTAGTACAAAAGCGAACAATGCAGTTTGCATTAAAAAAAATTGTGCAACATTTTTAAACATCCTTAGAAATTTGTTTTAAAACTTCCTTAGTAGGAACTGCCTATATTATTTGTATTAAAAATATTTTCTTATTCTCTACTTTTTTAAAGTTTCAAGTGCTTTCTAAAATGTAGCAGGATCAAAGCGAATACTTTACAAAGACATTTTTCATTCTTAAAAAGTTTGAAATTATTGAAATCAAATAGAAACAAACATATTGTTTCCTAAAATTGTAATTAAAAAAATAACTTTACGACGAAATTAATTTATAATCAATTAGAGTGTCGTTAATTTTCCTATAATCATAATCTCACCTCTGAACCTATACGTCTGCAATGCTTCATAATGAAAATTATAATAGTGTGCGCTATTAGCTACGTTACACATGCAAAGATAAAAGATTTTTATTTATAATGTCAAGAACCTGAATTCAGTGCAGTATTATAAGATTTAAATGTTTGTTAGATAATTAAAGCAATTTTGTACGTGAAACATTCATTACTGTTGAAGACGTTAAATTCGATAAAATGTAAAGCAAGTGTCAAGTAGGGAATATAAAATATAATTTAAATTCAAACGAGATTTTACGCTACAGCGTAAAAAGTAGAAACAGTCGGACATGTTAAGTCCTTCAATAAAAGTGCAAAGCAGACCTATATAACACTTGTCTAGTATTTTGCATAATATAAAGACACGTTTAATTAATACAGTGCAATGTCGAAGATATGACAATTTTTTCTTAAAATTGAATATAAATTACTTGCACATTTACAAAGACTCAGGAACTTTATTATACGATTAAAAAAATTCATATTTCTAAGATTGGATAGCATGCAAAAATGGCCTTTATCGACATCAATTTGCATTCATTTTTCAGAGAAAAATTGCATACATTGTGAGCAATTTCTTTTGAGTTTCTTATGCTAAAAAACATTTCAGACGAGGTCAGATTGATTCAATCAAATATTTAATACATTAAGTAGTCACAGGTAGAAACGACAAGACACCTCTTTTTCCTTCTTTTACAAATCTGTGCTTCAGGTAAAGTCAGGAAGGTAATTAACTTAATGAACATTTATATCCATTCCACGAAGTGTCTACCTGCAAATAACAAATATAATACACTTGCTCCTTGAAATGCATCAAATCAGTTCCGTTCTCCCAGGCGCCGACAGATCATCCGCGAGGGGGTAAACAGAGCGTAATAAAATCTCGCAAAGTTACCCGACGCGTGCGGCAGCCAGCGTCTTAATTAATTAGAGGTGCGCACGCGCGCAAAGTTGCGGCGAGCACGCGGCGGTCCGATTGCGCGCGTTTATTCGCCGGCGGAGGCGCGCGGCTGATAAATTCGATATGAAAGTGGCAATTAAAGCGGCATTTCGGCCGCTGATGAGTTTCGGTCTCCCAGGTAATTCGGCAGTTCGAGCCCCCGCTCGACGTTTCATTAACGCGGAAAATTAAACTCCCGCGGTTTGTTCCGTCGCCGCGACGTGTGCCAGGCCCATGCGAACCTTTCGCTACCTCTGGAGTTTCGGTCATTTTTTTCTAAAGGCTTTTAGGAACATTTAATTTGCATGGATTTTTCGCGCGAGGAGCGTTGTGTACTCGTTACGGCGAGTCGAATGCGCAGGAATTTATATGAAAAACGCGCGAGCGCGACTTACTTGGTTTGCGACGACCCAGTTTTTTTAGGACAGCGACGACGATAAAAACGCGCGGGGGATAAAAATGCTTGTGATTTCGAGAATATTCACCTCATTTTTTCGCGAACTATGTAAAGTATCCTCCATATGCGCACGAAAAATTCCGCACCTATACGGCAGTAATAATTATATCAGACATTCTTTCGCGCCGGATTCTTTGGAGCGTCTTCAAGTCTCGCTTTTTCCCTTTCGCGCTCCGGCGCTGGAGTTTAGATCCGTAGCTTTACGCCAATTCCGAAGGATTTCGCGCAGTTGCTTATCGAGAAATATGTCTTTCACGCGCAAGTGGAACATTTACTACCTTTAAATCTTTTCTTTTTTTCCAGGATTTAAAGCGACGACTTTATTATTGCGAAATAATTCGCGTGAACTTTTTCCGAAGAGCTTCATTGAGTCTTATCAAATAGGGTCGACAAAGTCGACTTCGCGAGAAAAAATTCAATCGACCGAGAGCAAAGGATATTCGAAGTGTAAAGAATAAAAATACAAGTTAGTATGGCAATCCTGTGTTGACATTGAAAATATGAAGGTAATTTCAAAATTGTAAAGTCTGACATTGTGAAAGAAGAAATGTATTCTTGTGTAAATCTCGTAATTTACCCTCACTTGTAAGGATGTTAAGTATTAAAACACTCGAGTAATCTGCACGGTTTCATCTGCACTTTATATTTAACTAATGCTGCAGAGGCAAAATTTCTGCGAAACCGAATTCTTAATTTTGAAAAATTACCGAAAATCAATATTACCATTTGGCATCGCAATATCCATTCGTTTGTAAAACGATATTTTTTCAATTTTTCATATAATAGCGAAGACTTCTGTATCGTTCATAATAAACACTATTTAATAATAAATAATAAATAATATATTAATAATCAACGTTATTTATTCCAAGATAAAAGTTTTATTGCAAAATTGCAACAGTTTCTTGATAAATTTATACTAAAGCTTTAGTAAAATTAATTAGAAACTATTGCATTTTTTTCATCTACAATAATTTTTTTCCGAATTTCACTCTGAATTAGAATTAGTGAACTAAAGTATATTAAATTTCTTGTTTTTTAGTAGAATTATAAAAACTCAATCAAACTTTATCGTCTGACCATATCTGACAGTAACTACTGAAACGCCTGACCCTATTTGGCTGTAACTACTCAAGCGTCTGACCACATCTGACTGTAACTACTTAAACTCCATGAAGCTGAATTCCTCGATCTTTCCGATATTCTCTAATCAGAAAAAAGATTAAAAATGTTCTTTTTTTAAGTAACAATTTCATTTACACAATCTAAACTAGGGCCAATCTGTATTACAAACAAAATATTTGCAAAACAAAGCTCGAGCTTTCCAGAAACTAAACAATTCTTGCAAGCCTCTCAAAACGCCGTAAAAAAGTCGCGCAAATCCAGATCAAACAAAATTAATTCAATTTTAAATTATCGCTCGGGTATCGGCAAAGCCGATGAGGCTCCTCGGCAGGAGAGTACCGCGAGCTTGAACTCAAAGCAAACAAGTGGCGTCGCCGCCGCGGGGAGCTTGCGCCGCGCTGTCGATACACGTCCTCGCGGCTCGGCGCGCTTCTACCCGCGAACGCCCCCGGTGCAGCCGTGCCGCTCCTTTAGACGAGCCACGCACACACCGCGTCCTGTATAAGATTAACGGCGCTGCGCTGCTTGCGCAAGTCATCGGCGCTGTTTGCTCGGAGCGAGATAAATAGAGATGCCGCGTTATTTTAGAAGGCCGGTTATGGAAGTTTATCTTGAGGTGTTTAAATGTTATAATATACCCTCTTCGATGAAAATGTTGGTTTTGACTTTTTAAGTTTATTCGACGCGGTGCTTTGTTTTTTGCATTAAATTTAAATCTAACAAAGCTCTATTTCTAAATTATTTATATTTACTAACTAATTATTAGTGGTTAATTAGTTTTTTCAGGTATGAAATGGTGCGTCTTTTCAAACTAGAAAGTAACAGAAAATCGAACATTTCGAGCGTTATTGAAAAAGTTTGAGTTTCGACGAGACAAAAAATGAATATTTAAATTAACTACGGCGCGAACCACTTGAAATTCGCGATCGTCAACTTTCTTGCTCGGAAAAGGTCCCTTTCATGCCCGTTGTCATTCACTACTCGCCCACGCTTGAAATATCTAATTTTCTCCCCTTGTTGCACAATCTACTATTTCCGTTTTCAGTAGTGGCTTTCAGAATAAAAATAATTATTTCGTTGCAAAACTTAATATGAAATTTTATTTTGTTTCTTTCGTCTCTTTAAACAATTTAATGGAAATATAATTGTTACGAAGGTATATTTTTCAAAATTAATTAATTATAATTGATTAATTTAATTGAATTGATACGCCGCAGAACGGTTACGGTCAATAACTAGCACTATAAGCTTGTTCGCAGTTTTGATGAGTAAGCAGAAGTTCCGACAATTTCTGGCGTTATTTCAAGTTGCAAAATCATTATCGCAGATAAGCTGTGTACGCACGTGCTAACCCTCAAAAGTTCATCGAACCGCGACGCTTGCGTTGACCATTCGACTGGAAACGCGCTCAGCGGCGCATAAAAATTCGACTTCGTATCCATTCGTTAGTCACTCAGAACCACGCTTTGTTCCGTAAAAATTTATCGATGATTGCATAAGTATCTTCCATTATTGCACGGTAACATTCGATTGCAATAAATTTCTTTGATTTTTATGAACCGTGTAATACAATTTAATTGTCTGTAACAATTGTCAGTTCAATAGTTTCACAGTAAAGGCTTAATATTAATCTTTCAGTGAGTGATAATTTGAGATGTAGGGAAAAAACACTCAATGCACATTTAACTTTTAAAACAAACGTATGTACACTTCGGAGTGTAATATGAGAGTAAATCAAGTGTAACGTGTTGAGTGTAAAATTCCCAAATCTCGATTTAACATTCTATTTTATTGCATTGCTAATTCAAGTATTAAAATAGAATTTAGCAAACCTCATTATCTTATTATATTTAGAATAACGCAGTTGATAACGTAAGTGACCTGTACATTAAAAAAAATATAAGGATCTCCCTGAGAAAAAAGAATCACGTGTACGTACAACAATAATTGTGTGCCGCTTGTGGCCGGCTTTCGTGAGCTCCGCACGTCAGAAAAAGGGGGGAGGGAGCGAGATAAAGCTATAGCTTAATCGCGTGCCGAGCTTTAATTTTTCCAATTTCACTCTCCGAGATTTAATGCATGCCTTTCTCGTGTATATACACCCGGCGTGTGTCATAAATACGGAGCGAGCCGCGGAGTTCGCGGAAGAGCTTTCGCACTTTAATGTTTCGCGTTAGCATCCACAAAAACCGCAATGAAGGATTATTCATTTACGAATTCATTTTGATCTTACTCTCGATGCGGGTCACATCAGGCGCCTCCATGCCGACTCATTTGCATCGTGCACCTGAAAAACAAATGAGAATTACTAAATGAGTTGCATAAATTACGGGAAGCAAATTTTGTTGATTTAAATTTTCAAGTGTAGCCTTGTATTTAAAATGCGATAGTCACTCAAGAGTGAATTTTCGCTGCAATAATTACAAAGCAGGCGGAAATTGTTATGTAATTTTGGGATATCTGTATTTTATTCGTTATTTTCTCAGTATTATAAGATTCATGTTAACAACAGAGACAAAAGTTCTACTAAAAATTGCAATATTTTCTTGTAAATCTTACTAGAACTGGAGTACAATTTCTTAAATTTCTAGTAAATTTTCGAAATTATAGTAATTTTTAAAAGAATTTTTTCAACAAGGACAGACTGACATTTAAATAGTCTTATACACAGAAAAAAATCAGGTGTCGTAGTAACACTCGCAAATTGCCTAAAAAACACTCGGCTTTTGAGTATCATATTCTTTCTTAATTAGAGTGTAAAACAAATGGTTTTTGAGTATGTTAATTTTAGTGTGTTTTTATGTAGAGTTTATTTAAAATCTACGATTTAGTAAAATATTACAAATTTTTAGTTTACACAAATATAAATTATTAATAATTAATAATTAATAGTCCTGAATTTAACAAAACGTTGCATGAGATTTATGATCTTTTTATGAATCTCATGCAATTTTTAGTACAACTTTTTTCTCCGCGTGATCGATACTTGATTGCTAGTTCCTGGAAAATAAAGTTTGTTCAAAACTTAGTTGCTTATTTCAATCACGAAACATCAAAGCACACCATACCCTCCATCCTGATATACAGAAAAAGAGAAAAATCGACAGTGTCATTTTTGATAGGACGCAATATTGTTGAGCAACGAAAAACGCCTTTTGCGCCTGCCGCGTTAATTAGTAGCACGCAAATGGTTAATTTGATAATTTCTGTTTAACTTTGGAGAAACGCCCCCGTATGCCATCCCGCCGTTGAACTTTTCCTGAAACACCGACCCCTCCCCAGGCCTCTGGAACTTTCATTAAATTTTGCTGGGCGAAGAGGCGCCCCGAGAGAATGAAAACGCGCCAAATTTCGTTAGCGTCGAGAAGAAGAAAGGAGGGGATCCCGGCCACTCGGAAGATGCGTCGCCGGAAGCGGGGAGCATCGGCCCGGTTTCCGCCTGCGTAGGCCGGCGGGCTGCGTGTCGCACGCGATATCGCGGACACCCGGCGTTTTATCGGCTCGTTTCATCCTCGCCCTCGTCGACCCCTTTGTTTTTTTTACGAGGTCGTATAAGGAAGAAAAGGGGTCGGGATCCAGCGGCAGCCGGATGTAAAAGGTTTGATTTGCGGGGCTAAGTGGCTCGGAAATTTGCGAATTTATTGCACTTACACGCGGGAGGAGATGATTGGGGGCAGCGGGGGCAGTAAAGTTTGATGCGCCTGGCGATAATGGACTGCGCGGCCGCCTCTTCTTTACGGGTGGGAGGGGAGTGTCCGCGCGATATTCCGACGGCGCAGGAAGGAGCGCTCGGCGATATTAGAAGGGCAGAATAATCGTTATCGTAACAATGATTTTTTGTTATTCCTTGGGAGTTTATCCGGACCGTTGCGTTGACTTTGTTTAGCTGAGGGGCATTAGCATTTTCTTCGTAATTTAACCACGATGAAGAGACTCCGGGACATTAAGTCTATTCAACTTTTGCATTCACACTCGCTTTTTTCGTCGCTTTGGAGTGAGATTAAGAAAAAAATGGAGAGAAAAGTTAAAGGAACCTTTTTGCGCGAAAATACGCCAACTAACCAAACATGACCTACTTTCAAAACGCCCAGCTATTAATTTTATCCAAAAAAGCTTCCAACTTCCTTAGATAAGATTTATAAAGTAAACTGCCCGATACTAGGACAAACTAAAAAAACTAAACCAGCGGTTGTACAAGAATAATATATTATTGTAATTTTGAAAAACAAAACCACAAAGATCATTAAAAGTTAAAATTATCGAAATCTAAATTTTCTTATTCTACATAGTGTAATTCTCCTCAGTAAAACAAAAAATTCTTAGTAGCTCCGTTAGATAATTCTCAAATTAATATACTTGAATTTCAGAAATAATAATAAATCAAAATTCTTTATAATCATTAATACTCCACAAAAAAATCATTTCTTCAAATAAGTTTCTACAAGGTTTCGTAAGTCAATATAAAGTATATACTTTTTCTTATTGATATTTAAAGTGTCAAGTATGTGTTGACATTAAAAGTGTATTTACAAAAACTTTGCAACAAAATAAAATAGGCTAAACTTTTTCCCAAGCTTATAAACTGATTCCGAGAACTAGGCCCTTTACCTCGCCCTGTATCCCGGTGAACGTCGCGCACGTGTTCAAACATCTTTTGCGATTCCGTCCGGCCACTCGCGAACTCCCGGCCCGAAGAAAAACAAACTGCGGAAGTAAACAATCGCTGGTCTTCAAAAAAAAGTGGAATAGCCCGAGCTGCATCCCCGAAAATCAATAATGAGCGCGACGCGCCGCGCAACCCTAAACGGGCAGCTACACCGAGGTCCCGTGCGAATTTGGTCGGTCCACGGTGTATTTACCGTCGCGCCGCCTTTTTCGATTGCGCCGCGAGATGAAAACGGCACGGCGAGCAAACACGCGGACGAGTCGCGCGTGGCATTTTATCGGCAGTCCGTGTGTGCTTCCTCTTGTTTAAGTTCCGCCGCCGGCGCGTGCCCTTTCGCGGCGACGGGGCCAATCGGACGGCCGGTGTATACAAAGGGGATACGCTCGGCTGGATTGAGCGCGGTTATAATGGAATGGAACCGGCTGCTGTTGCGCCGGCAGGTGGATACATTTTTTCGGGGCGATCGACACGCGCCTCGTTGAATTTCAAAGGGTTGACCTGGCGGTGTAATGGAGAGAGGTGATCAAAGCGCGAAGGTTGAATTACATCAGGAACCTGTAGCCGCAATTTACTGCACGAGCGAATGGCCAAAAGTGCATTTGTGAGAAACAATAATTAAGTGTTTTCGTAAAATGTGAAATTATTTAAGAAAATGTGAATAGTGTCATAATCTATGCGACAAGCCGTTCACTTATTAAATATGAGGATGACTTTTCAAATGTAACATTTGCTTGGCTGACCATATCTGACTGTAACTACTCAAACGTCTGACCAAATCTGATTGTAACTACTCAAATGTCTGACCATATCTGACTGTAACTACTTAAACTCTAGGCAGCTGAATTTTTCGACCTTTCCGATATTCTCAATCAGAAAAAGATTAAAAATGTTCTTTTTTAAGTAACAACTTCATTTACACAATTTAACAAAATATTTTAAAAGCAAAGCTCGAGCTTTTCCAACGTTGATTGAGCTTATAAGAAAATAACATTTTTTAAGAATTTATTGTCGAAGATATTTTTAGAATACTTTCTAAAATAATATTTTAACAAATCGTAACGTAATACGTCGCATAGAATAATGCATAAGGAAACGTGCAATAAATTTTAAGATCACTTTTGATGCTGCTTTTGTAGTTATAAGCTGTTGTATTTATATCTGTGCATTGCGGCACTCACAGGTAAAAAATACATACCTGGATTTTCATTTTACATTGTTTCGCATTATGCGTATTGTTTATCCATAATTTAGCGTTTTTCATTATACACATATAATAACTTTTAAAAAAGTTACTTCTGAAAATTAATAAAAGATGATTTAATAAAACTGGACAACACTGTGCCCAGTGAAACATTAAAAAAATGTTAAAATATAAAACGACGTACAAACAAAGGGATCAACGTTAATATCCATAAACATGAAATAATTAAAATGCGAATTTCTCATTTCAGTTGTTACACAACAGCGGCTGGTTGCTCATCCATTCTCTTTTTTAAACAATCAAATCAGTCGTAATAAAACGCGTTTATGGATGATAAAAGTAAATTGAAACGGCGCGTGCGGCCCGTCGGGTGAGCTTCGTTTGGCCGGAACACATTAAATTCGAGCGAATCAAAGGAAACTAAAAAAAATTGGAAAAAAGCCGGTCGGGGTAACGAAATGATTGTTTCTCACGCGGCGAAATGGTCCGCGGTTTTGCGTCAACTCTCGGATGTTTTTTTTTTGTTCTCCCATCGACAGCCGAACGCAGGAGGGCGGATAAACGCGGCGCTTGCCGCTGACATGTACTTTTCCCGGCGGAAGATTTCGCGTCTACGCGATTGATAAAAAAAAAGTGAGTCGCGCACGCGCCTCGTGCGTTTGACCGATGGACCGCGCTAAATCGATCTGTAAGTCGCGGAAATTGCGAAACTCTCTTTTTTTTTTTAATCTCCGCAAGGACGGGCGTGCTTACCCGTCGCAGCGTGGAACGGACGGATATTTTTTTTACCGTCCTGCCCGCGCAATGGTCGCGCGCACGTGCTTAAATAAATTGGATTGCTTTTACGTTTGCCGGGACGTCTTTTTGCGCGTCGCACCAAGTAAATCGTAAAAAATTCAATTCGCTTCCGAGTTTCTTTTTTACGGTACGTGTCGATACTGGGTTTACATATTTCGAGACAGAGGCGAGTTGTATGGAAAAAAGATTGCTGTTATATTCATTCTTGTTTACGAATTGCGGGTTTTTCTAGAATTCCACGCTATAGAGGTTGTATTGAAAATATTAAAAAAAATGTTGGAAAAAGTACTTTAAAGTAATTGCATTTTGCAAAAAATATTTGAACGAAACATTGAAACGAAATTTCTTTATTGATAAATAAAAAAGTTTTCGTAAAAAATAATTAAATAAATAATGAATCAAAAGAGTTAGAAAACTTTATATTTCTAAAATGTATAGTTGTTTGACGAGTAAAAAATTGAATTAAAAAAAAACAACGTGAGTACTAGAAGAAAAAAAGAATATATCATTATGCGAAAATATATCTATACTACAACAGCAAGTAGAAAAAGCCCGATTCTACCAGACGTGCCCTCTAAATCTGAAATTTCTGCAAAATGATGAATCGTGACTTATACATTCAGATTGATTGAATTAGTAGGATACTTTTAACTTGCGATGTCTCACTATAGAGATCAAGTTTTAATAATTCAGATTTAAAGTGTAAGTTATCGAAATTTATAATAAAAAGTCGTTTTTCCCATACTAACTGTGAAAATTTCAGTAATTTAAAATCATCTCGCCAATGTCTAAAAACTCCATTCAATCCCTATATACTTCCAGTACAAGAAGTAGCCACAGCTATAAGTCCAGTTCACCCAATCGACGCGCGTGTCCCTCGTCGCATTCAGCGGCGACATTCGCCATTAACTCGGCAAAATGGGTAAAAGACGCCGGGGGTCCGGGCGAGCAGCCGCGAGCCATTCGCCTAACGATTGCTTTTCCTTTGGCCGAGCTGCGACGTCAGCCCGTGGCCCTGGGCTGAAAGGGCGGCATTCCCCGCCGCGCATTAGAATTCGAGCCTCGCGCCCTGCGACGGACATTGGACGCGGAGTCGCGCTTTGATTCAAAGGCGCGCTGTCAATGCAACGCGCGGCGGACGAAGCTGCGCTGCCTGTCGGCGAATGAAATTAATCAAGGCCACGGCGAGGATCGCGGGAAACGAGCGTCACTGAGCAGGGTCTCGGCTTGCATTGTGTATTGTACTTGAGCGAGGCATTAGCTTTTCAGCTAAGTTTTTGAATGGAGCCCGGGAGAAAATTTACCATAAATTGGCCGGACCTGGTACGTTTAGAAGAAAATTAATCATAATCGGCCTATTTATGCTTAATTTTCTACTCTCGGGGGATATTCTTGACTATTTTATTTTAGGCCAAAAAGTATATATGTTTGTGTTAGTAGATAAAGATGTGTTTGGGGGAGCGTGAATGTTAAACAAAAGTTTATTGATATTTTGTTTTAAAACCAAGAAGAAATTCGCATAAGATAGGTACCTCTGCAGAAATGGTACTGTGGATGTTTTTTTATTACTGGTTTATATATAATTATCTTTTAAAATTAGTTTCTCGGAATGTCTTTTTAAATAAATTACTTTGGACGCTACGTCGCACTTTATTCATCTTTGATATGTTTAAAGCTTTTATTGTCCCTTGAGAGTGTGAGAAATAATATATACTGACCCGGTGGCCATAAATCACGTCAATTAAGTAAGTTGGTTTTTGTTTACTTCTTCGCTACCTACGAGAGAAAGACATAGAGAGAGAGAGAGGGAGAGAGAGAACGAGAGACAGAGGATGGGAAGTTAATAGGGAGTGTGTGTACTCCTTGTTCGTTTGTGATCTCATGAAATCATGCATATACTTATAATCAAAAAGACGTAGATGCGCGCTCAACGAGACTAGCGATCTCTATCCAATGCGTGCCGATTGCCGATTGGATCGGAAAATGCTTCCACCGCCCGCAGCGGTAATTAGTGTGCCTAATTACGCGTGCGATATCTGGCGTATTGACTTGTGAATTTTCACAGTATATAATTACTGGTCATCACAGACTACTTGCTTGTTTATTGAATCAAATAAATAGATATTAAATATTGTTAAAAAATAAAACAAATTTTCTGAACAGCAATACATTTATTCAGAAAAACATCCCTATTTAAAATTCTTCGAAAATTTATAAAATTCATAGCCCTTCAGGATGATGAAAAAAAAATTATCTTACCACATTGGCAATATTGTGTAAGAATAAATACGGCTAATCTTATCAAAGCATTTTCACCCTCAGCTTGCGAAACTGCGCAAACATTCGATAAAAATTGTATGGAAACAAGTCGTATTTCATAGGATACAGTGTGTTTTCGGGGGAACCCTGTCCAATAACACGGTGAAATTTAATCGCATAAGAAATTCAAAATTCGATTATTGGCGGATGTCGTTTTTCAATTTTTGATGGTTCTGTATTTCCTTTATAACCATAGACTGATATTCATAATGTTTACAAGCTTGTCTCATAAATAAAAGAGGTTGGGCTTGTCATTAGGTCGAAAATATACTGATGAAAATTTAGCTGCAGTTCGAGATATCAGCAGTGTACAAACAGTAAAATTTTCTTGTTATTTTTTAGTTTCTATTTCACGTTCACATTTTCATTTTTATTTTTAAATCATTTTATTATATTGATTTATTCGTTTCAATAAAACCAAATCTTAAAAAATTAGCTCGAATAAACAACTAAAATATAACTTCAATGAATGTAGGTCTTTATTATTTAAATTAAATTATTATGAAATTGTTATTAACTTAGTTAATTTAATGTTAAATTCTTCATTACATAAAAAATGTATTTTTTGAAATTAAAAAAAATTAATTAAAAACTGCATACAATGAATAAATTTAAACACCACCATACTTTAAAAAAAGAAGGCACACAAAACTTAAGTCATCATTTCCCCGCAGCCTCTTACAAACTTTGCAAAAGTCTAAATCCTGACGGGTCAAGATTATCCTTCGTCTCGGTCGCCGTTTGCTTAAAGAATAAAAACGCGTAAAAGTCAAGAGCAGAAGGGAGGAGAAAGTAATTAAGTTAGCGCGGGCCGTGTGAGAAAAGTGAAAATAAAAAAAAAATATAAGAAGAAGAGCAAAACGAGAGGAGACCCGGGGTGCGAAAGCGGCGCAACACCGCGGGAGCCGCGAGTTTACATTAGCGACGCTTAGCGACCCGAGTAATGGCCCCGGCCACTTGTTGAAAGCAGATCCCGCGCTGCACTCGCCGGAAGTAGGTACCGAAATATGGTTTCCCCCTCGCTTCCTCTCGCTCTCCCCCATTTACGCGGAATCCGATGATCGAGCGGACACTATATCTCTATTTGAATAATATTACATAATTTTAAATTACACGAAATTTTATTTTTCTTAAAAATGAAGACCAATCGAGATCGAACCGAAATTTTGATGAATCTCGAATGTTAAATTTATATAAAGGACTCTGCAATTATCAAAGCATTTTTTTCGAATAAGTACACGCGCTTAGGTAAGCTTGATTTTGTCGGATGCACCTCCGTTTTTTCGGCGACGCGGATAGGACCGGCTGCGAAATTTACGGAGCGCTAGGTGTAAAATCCTTTTCACCACTCAGTGTCCAATTAGAGATTCCAATTAAACTAACGAGAAAGATGCTCACACCGGTGTACACAGTTATGGGCCGTTTGTTGTTTTTGGCGGTACAATTATACGACCAATGGCTGCGCTGCGAGCTGTCTGGCTTGAATTCGAAATAATTAGTGCATGAAAGGTAACTTGCGCGAGAGAAGTAATTAAAGCGTGGCTGTAAAATCGCAATTAAATTTTACGCTAGATACTTTTAGTTTCGGCATGTGCGCAATCGTCGCGTGCATATTTTTAGATTGTCTGCAACGATGCGGATAATCATACGTTTAAATGGAATTCCTGTGATTTTGCTATCATTATTTCGAAGCGATCGATACCTATAGCCACTGTTTTTGTTAAGCGATCGATATGGGTCTAAAACTTTTGTACAAAAATATTACAGTGCGCTCAAGATTTCTTTAAGATATGATTGAGTATTACTGAGTTAAAACAATGATTAATGATTACATCTACTGTTTAATAATTTAATTCACTTTAATTTGCGTACACTGATCATTGGTTGATGTGTACCTATAATCTAATAATATCTAATATAGATAATTCTGTCTACTATTGTGCTTCCATAATAATTTTTATTTCATTATAAACGCACTTACATTACAGTTAAAATATGTTAATCATTGACTTATATTTAAGTTGCTATTTTCGAATGAGATTCTGTTTTCCTTTGTAAAAGCTCCGTACGAATTTTCTATTAAAACAAAACCTGTTTTCTCACCTTTATAAAAAAAAGAATCTATAAGCCTAAAATTCTACCTTCTGATATTGATGGTATGCATTTTTCCATGTTGAAAACCCAACAATTTTTTTTAATATTCCTCGATTTTTGTTCAAATAATATTAGGAATCTTTTGTATCAAGGAACAAAGAAATTTCGACCCAGCCACAGCTCTCTTCGTTCATCAGTATTTGAAATATCGAATTTCTTCTCTATTCGTACAATAAAAAATTTTTTATTTGTTATTCATTCGCAATATAGTTATGTAGAATGAAAATTCAAAACTTTTATTAAACTGACTTTTATTAAACCTTTTTAAATCCGATGTTTATATTAACTTCTCCCGACTAAATATGCGAGAAAAGCATCTCTTCGAGTTACTGCATAAAACAGATAATATTATACGATTGCAGACTTAATCGCGAAATAATTTACTCATAAAAACGGTAATAAAGATGCTGCTTCATCCGCTATTATTTTGAGTTAACGGGTGAGAATTAATTAATTGATCTGTTAAATTTAATGATCCGCGAAAGTGTATGCAATCTCCTTGTTAAGTTCCTCGAAGTGTCTAAATAAACTAATGAAAAGCTTTTCATACGTAGCTCTTCTTGCGCAAGAAATTGACTTGATATGATACTGAATAAATTGAAAAGTCATTCGGGGCTTAGCAGGTTTTTTCACGAAATTTAAAGAAAAAAGATTATGAATATTCATAGCTTTAAAGTATTGACGGTCGTTTATGACCTAAATAAAAACGAAGGCACGTTCAGGGTCCCGCGATGGAAAACGTTTGAAGAATATTCAATTTTACGCCACGACGGATCTAGTATTGAATTAAGATTTTAAGCTTTTTTTTGCTCAATACCTAAAATGCAGAGCGCTTTTTCCAATTTGAAAAAGCTTCTTTTTTATTTTAAATACGTCAGATTCTTTTTTTAATTTCTATCAATTTATTTAGTTTATTTATAACAAAAATTGAGGAACTAAACTTAACCGTGAAATTTTAATTAAATAAATGAAAAAAAGTCTTCCTCGTAAGAATACAATAAGTAGAAGATATTTCAAGTTAAAATTCACTTATTCACTTATTTCAGTGAAATTTAAAATCCATTTTCGAAAAAGCTCGCTTCAGATTGCAAATCGTCAGCAACCCAGTTTAAAAACTAAAAATACTATGAAAACGCAGCTGCCAATGCAGTCGAGGAAAGCGGGCAAGCGAAACACGCGGACTCTGCATTATTAACGAAAGCACGAAGTAAAACGCTTGTAAAATTCTATTCCCACCCGATACTTCACTCGGCCGCGGAATCGACCCCATACCCGATCGCACCTTTTATTACATCCGATAAAAAAAATCGTACTTTAATGGACGAGCTGTAAGTGCACAGTTCCCTTTTTGCAAAGATTTTGTCTTTAAAACAGAACAGAGCTTGCGGTTGATTGGCGCCAAAATTCAAAATTTTGATTTGAATATAATATTTAATTATCGAGTAATATTAATTGAAAAAAAGTTGCAAGTGTTATGTAAAGCATTTAAAGAATCGACTTGATTAGTCAATTACTATATATCCGCTTGAATGGCGCCAAAATTCAAAACGTTTTTATATTATCAATTTGATATTTCAATCCGAATTTATAATGAAAAGTGTGTAAAATAATTTTGTCCTACTAGAAAATAAATTCAAGTAAAAAATAATTCGAGTTCGCCGAAGTACCGCTGGACTCGCGGTCTTTTGTGCAGCCGCCACTGCGAGGGTGACGTCGAGTTCCCGCGCACTTGCGGAGGAGGTCCGGCGTACATTTTTAAACGAGTCGGCGAGAAAATAGCTCGGGAAGTTAAGGCCAGCGCTTAAGTAGCTATAGAATATAAAAGATAGTTTCGACGAGTGACGAGTATCGAACTTTCCCGGTACAAAAGTGTTACGCGTCACCAAGCCGAGCTGGCTTTTAACTTTACGGGGCTATTTATAAAGCGCCGGTGGGAATTGGCAGCGTCACAGATTCAATTTACAGCGGCTTTTAATCTAGTCGGAAAAATGGCAGCCTGACGTTTTCAAAATCGATCGCGCGGACGCTCGAGTGAAATATTCAAGTGGCACGGCGATTATTGCTGTTTATCAAGCCGCCGCGTTTAATCGCCGGGGCATTATTTATACACGCGCACAAAAGCGCGGGGACTCCGTGCAAATTGCGGGGCAGCGAGCGCGTGAATAATGCATTTTAAAATGCCTCGCTTAAATAAACACGCCGGAAGAATAATCGTAAAATCTAAATGAAGGAGCGTTTCATCAAACTCGACTTGTAGTGTTTTATCGTTCGTTCGAGGCATCACTTATTCACTCTTGATTATTGGAGTGCCATTTTCGCTGCAACTGGAGGATGATTTTGATGTGCACTGACGGTATTTCATTTTCGAGTAGCGAATTTCTTTTTTAATTGGCCACTCGCTTATTCTTTTTGATCTGCAGAATGTACGATAATTGGATTATTTTTGCGAAACGCATTAAAAAAGGAAAGGACTTGGTGCCGGGTTATTCGCGAGACAGAGGATTATCGCTTCTTTTTAATTATTAAATAGCGAGAGGGTCGTTGATTAAATATTTGCAGGTCCGAGTTCTATTTATTGCGTTCAACTTTAATTATTATTCGAATCGAGACACGTCCTTGATAACTTCAATTTTAATTGCAATATCATATTGATTAAAATTTATTTTTGATTGCAATATTGCTCTGTGTTTTATGCAGCTTAATAAGAATATAATTGAATGTGATCAATCGTAGTTGAGTATATTTGCAAAAGAAAAATAAAATAAAAATTCATTTTATATGTCAATTATACAGAAAATTTTTAAACTTCCATAAAAATAGAAATTAATTTATGTTAATAAAGGCATATTTTTATTTAGTATGACGTCATTATCATTACATATAACTTTTTTATAATCTATGAAGTCCATAAAAGCTTATAATATATCTTCTTTAAAAAGTCTCCTTGTAATATTTATCACAAAACTTAATTACCTTACAGTAAGTACATAAAAAGCAAATTTATAAAAATGTTCGAATTCCTAACTTTATATTATTTAAATAAACTATTAATTTGTTTTATTTATTTCCGTGAAATCTTTGTGAAAAAAAACAACAAAAACGTGTTGTTGATTTATTTCGCGAAAAACTTGAGTGTGCAAGAAAATCCACCGTTCTTTTTGAAACGCGCCAATCAGCAATTGAAAGCAGGCGAGTTCGGCATCCCCGCGAGGTCGAAAAAAAAAGAAGAAGCGCATTAAAAAGCCACACAGGAAAACACACGTGCTAAGAGCTTTCGCGCGGAATAGTCCGCCCGGAAATCCCAGAGCACGACGTACACGCTAGAGAAAGCGCGGGGGGATCCGCTCGCGCGGAATTGAAAATTCAGTAGAAACAGTCGGGATGCGGTCAGCCGGTCCGCCTCCCGGAAAGGCGGCCGATCGAAGTAAGACGCCGCGCGCGGGTACAGTCGCCCCGAGGTCATCGCGAGCCGACGTTAATCCGGACTGACGAGTCGCGGGCATAGAGGCCCCGCGTACCGAAAATCGACGCGCAGAAAGAGAGGGATTAGGGATCCTTCGAAGTAAACTCCTCATTGTGCTCCTCCGAGCGGGGCTTACTTCCCCGAGCATTTGAATCCCGATGCCACTCCGACATTTTTTTCTCGACCTCTACATCCGAAACACGCACACTTTCCAGCTTTTTTTTTCCTTTTTTTCGGTACCGCGCGACGCATAATTATGCGGAGGGTAAAAAGCGAGTTGAAAAGGCCCGGGAAAACGTGAGTTGATTGTACACACAGCGGGGGAAAAAAGGGGAGGCGGAAATAATGGAAGCCGCGTTGTCGAAAAATTCACGGGCGCGCGCGCTCGAAAGACACTCGGGCATCGCGCGCGCGCGATAAGACAGAGGAAATGCTACACAACGGCGGGGCTCGCGCCTCCGCAGCGGCAGGGCGGAAAGCTAATTAGAGGTGATGGTGGGAAGCTCTCGCGGGCGGCTTTCATTTGCAAATTGTTCGCGCGTCGGCTCGCCTTTTGAAGGCTCCGACGAGATCCGCGGCGGGAGCCTCGTAAATAAAACGCTAATTTGAATTTTCAATCGGAAGCTCTCAGACGCGAACCTCTTTTCTTTGTTTCCGCTGCGCCTCCTTTGAGGCGGCGCGCGCGGGTGTTTAAAGGCGCCTCGCCGTGGGAAATTGTCCGGCGCTTTACGTTGATGTATTATTTTGCTTGGATTGTTGCGGTGAATTAATGTGTTTTTGTAATTAAAATTTCGCGTTTGTGTAAAGTTTGCCTGGTGAAAGTAGGTTTCGTTTCTTGTTTTAAAATGTAGCTGCAAAAACTAAAGGATTCTGACAATTACATTCTACTTGTTAAAAAATGTTAAGGTCCCAGCTTTGTATACATTTTATAGTTAGGAAGGAAGACTAGAAAATTTTTCAGAAAATGTAGTAGGAATTTTGTAGAAAATTCTGCAGAAATCCATAAAACTATAGAAAATTTATACCAGATTTTCCCCTGCGGAAACTCTTGTAGAATATCCTGTAGCCTTTTATATGCAAACATTTCATCATCATTCTTGCAAAATTATTTTCAGAATCGTCTATAAAACTTTTTGTTAACTTTATTTTAATTAAATTTTTATTACTTGTTATTAAATAATCATAAATTTTATATAATATTTAAGTATTAGATTGCGTCATACAATCATTTGAATAGTTTGCTTATTATTGACACGTAATTTAATATTTATCTATTATATAGGGTGAAAACATCAAATTGAAAGTAAATTCTTTCTATTGTCACGTTTTCTATATAGAATTCGGTTTTATTTAATTTTAGTCCAATAAATTCTTTGTATAGTATTAAATCGCGAATAACAAAGAATATGAACGGCTTTATTACTTTTCAGTAAAGCAGACAATAGTAGAATTTGATTATTTCGTAGAATAAGAACAAATTTATAAATAAAAGCTAATTTATACTTAAATCAGAGCCAGTAAATTTGCTCGACTAAAAAGAGAACTTCACTTATTTTGAGACGGTTAATAAAATGGAAAGTCGGAAAGGCCCGAGTAGTTCTTTCAATCTAATACAGTACCCATTAGCAATATTATATTTGATGCCAAAAAGTGATTATGTAAATTGTTTATTATATAATATGATTTTAAATGCAATTTATTACTTAAAAACCAGATATATAAATACCCTAAGCATAAATATTATATTATTAATAGTTTTCTTCGTTAATAAATGTACACATCATCTCGTCATGAATTACGCATCACTAGATAAAATAATTCTTGCGGCTACTCTTATCATTTATACTTTTATTATACATGAAACATTACGTCAAGTATATAAGACGCAAATAAACAACCTTAATTCATTTTCGTAAATTTTTATCACTCCGCCGATGCACTATAAAGTACCCCAAGTATTCCTTATCGCCGAATCACCATAAATTTTCCTCCTCCATAAATCGCACTTTGAAGGCTCTCCAAGCAACGCCAAAGAATCATTCGGCCACTTCAAGCGCGCCGACGATAACCGACGTCCCCCCGGCGTCGCGTCTTTCGAAAAAGGCGGGGCGCGCCGCGCGATAGCTGCGATATCGGCGTCGCTCTCGGCCCAGGGGTTCGCTCGCTTTTCTCCCGCCTAGGTGTACGGCTACACCGGGGGTCCCCGTGACCCCGTTACATTTATCTCCGGCGGCGCATCCGCCCGCGCCTCGGCTCGGTGCGCTCGGCCGTCCGCGCGAAATATACGGCGCCCGGTTATAATTGATTCTCCCGATCGATTTTTCGCTCCTTCGCGCGGAATAGAGTCGCCGGCGGACGAAGATGATTTTCGGCGGCGGATTTGGCCCGACGCTGATGGGATCCAGTTTTACGCGCGTCCGATCGGCCGGACGTTACGGCGGCCTCGGCGTAAGCCGGGACGGCTCAAAGGCGCGCTCCGACTATAAAAGTTAATAGAGTGTTGTGTACGAGGGAGGGGGAGTCTCTGCACCGCGGCGTGTCAGCGGCGCTCTGATTTTCCATTATTGCGATTACAGTTACACGAGGCGGCGCCTTAGTGCGCGCTCGGGGGAATCGAGTTACAGAGGCGACGCGGCTCGAGGCGTCTTTGAAGTCCAAGTTAATTTCGCTGGCCGCGGGTAATGACGGGATATTATTGCGGGGCTGTAATACTGGATGAAGGACGATCGTTAAAGGAGAGGCGGGATTTTAATCTTTTATTTGCGGATTAAACGTGCGGTATAATAAAAGTTTAATTCGGACAATTTTGGGGTGAAATGATTGAGTAATTATCTTTTCGAATCAAATGAATTGTGATTTAGAATTTTATCTGTGGTTTAATAGTCATTTATTTTCAATTTAATTAAGGAAATTTTGGATTTATATAAAGATCATAAATTTGTCAAAAACTCCTGCACCACTTCATCTCATCAAACAAAGTACGGTTAAAAAAGAAACGCTGTTCCATAAAACATAAATTTTGTACAATCTAAATGGAAAGTATTCGAATTACCATGATGTTGTACCAAGCGACTAAAATAATGTGTAATGTAAAAAAATAACAAGCCTTCAAACCCTTGTTTCTGGCAGTAGATACAGCCAGATACGGTAAGACATCAATTTTTCCTAATCTATACTCCTTTCCAGTAACGTTGTTTTTTTTACATTTAATGGTTTTTACATTACAGGCGATTTTAAAGCGTCACTCCATGTACATTTTATCTTAAACGTAAATAATGTCTTCGTGATTAAAAAACATCTGCGAAAATCTCAGAAGTGAGTTAGTTTTTTATAAATAGCTGACGATTATGTTAATAAATGCAATTTTTATAATATAAACAAAATTATAAACAAATATCTTCGATTCATGTGAGATTTTCTGCCGCACAATATCATAAAATATTGCACGATCTATCAGATCGCATTACACGCTTTTCCTTCAAAATAGTTGAAGCTTTTTCGAGCTTCAACTATTAAAAGAAACTTGAAGTGTACCAATAGAGGTAGTAAAAAATGTTAGCAGAATTGAGAACAACTGTAACATTAAACATTTTTCTAAAATACACTCGTAGGCACTTCAAAATTAGTAAAAAAAAAGAGCTTCTTCAGATTTCTCAGTTCCATCTACACGACGGCCGACCGTCTTCGACAGCGAAGACTGTCAGCGCGGCTTCATCGAAATATCGCGTGAAAGGATAACTTCCAGATAAGCCGACATTAGGTAGACGTCACGGCGCGCTCCGCCCGTGTAACGGGTAAATAGCTCGCTCGGACAAGGTCACTCGGCCTTATCTCGAAGACGAAAGAGGCGGCGGGGGTGCTCGGGAGCATGCTGCACGCGTCCTTCGCCGGGGCTCGTTACGCGGTAACACCTACCACCCGGGAACGGGACGCCCGGCCGAGGGGGAGCAGCGCATAGTGGCTCTGAATTCGGGCTGGATAATAAACCTCGTAATGGATCGTGGTGCGCGCGGGGCTCTCGAGTTCGGGGCTGCGCCTCCCTTCCGCCGCGGCTACGCTTGTAACTCAAACAATGCCCCGGGTAACAAGCTATTTTGTTTGGATCCGCCTCGTGTTTTCGTGCGGGGGCAGTATAGCGCGGGGCTGAGCGAGCTGCGCTAAATAATCTTTTCTCGTGCTTCTTGCTGAGGATCTTGCGTTAATCTATTTTTGATGCGCGATGGCGGCGTGGGTGTAGGGCGAGTGCCGCCTTGAAAATAATTTAATTTAAAGGGGAAAATCAGTGAGACTTTTTTTTGCAAAATTGGATAACTTGTAAGTTATGTTTATAAATACAGACGTGTTTTTGTGTGTTCAAGATTTTACATATTTACGAACAACTCCATTTGTTTTATAAAAAAAATGAAATATTGTATCAGTCTGACAGTATGCTGAATAATCGACCCGTATTGTTTCTTTTTTCAATTTAATTTTTATTAAAAAAGACATAGCATGTTAAAGTACTATAGATATAACTTTATACCACTACTACGGTGAAATAGTACACATCTGTAGTGTGTAAAATCGCGACGTTATAAGATTTTTCTTAAATCATAAGAATTTAATTAATTAAGTTAAAAAATTGCTAGGGGTCGAATATTTTTCATTTTTCTGTTAGATGGTGAAAATGGAATTTTATACGGGATTCCAATGAAGTAAATACATCGCCAACGGACATATATTTCATTGTTAATTATTTTAATAACATCTTTGCCTAAAACATAATGAAATGCTTCGGTAATTAATTTCATCATTTGAATAATTATAAAATTTAAGTTAACTACATATTTCAGTTTTGCTTATACTTTTTTAGCTAAGTTGCGTCAGTTTAGATGGACCGGAAGTTTGCTGTCATCCTTTGTATCACTTTAATTGGGATGTCAAAATCAGGCGTCGCATTTTTCATCTTGTTCGCAGGATTTTCCTTTTCCTCTTATCCTACACACTTTATTTGTAAAAATTGATGGAAGCACCAAACGGAAGTATCAAACGTTCGACGGAATAAAATAAAGGAAAAGAATCCACGTATATATAAAACGAACGAATGAAAACGTGAAAAATAGATTTGACCCATCAGCATATACGTCAAAAGCATTACTGAAAACAATGCCGGCAGTTCACCTTAAAATCCTTGCCTGCCTTTCATCGCGCCACCTAAAAACCTTTTCATCTCGGTCAAATCAATTTTCCCGGACTACGCCGCGGCTCTTAAAAAGATTGTCAACGCTTTTTTTTTATAGTAATTGAAAGGCTCTTTCCTCCTCCGGACGACAATAAACTGCAATAAGAGCCCCCCGGGTGTGTAGCCGTAAAGCCTCCAGGCATCCACCTCCCACTTCGCGTTTACGTCTCTCTTCCTCCCCCCTCTCCCGTCCCCTCTGGCCCTCATAAATTGATCGGGCGAGCTCCTTGTCTGCGGCGTCCGCGTCGCTCTTAAGCGTCATTAAGACGAGCCCCCGACGGATATAACGATCGCCTCATCACCGCAGCGTGATCGGGAATCGCGAGCCATCGATCGGAGCTAACGCGCGGGTAGAGGGTGGGGAGCGCACGTCGGCGACCGGACGGGGAAACGACTTTAGCGCCGTGACGCTCGCTGATAGAAGAGCCGGCGGGACGTGCGCACCTACCGAGGTGAGAGCCGCGAATTTGACCCGCACGTCCTGCAGCTGAGTCACTCGCGGTGACGTAGGGAAGGCTGTTGAACAACTGGCTGGCAGTTCGCACTCGCTGCATTTTTAGGGATGACCTTTAGGGGAGCAGAAGTTAGGTTTTTTGGAAATCGTTTACTTCTAAGGATTAATGGAGCACAGTTAAGATTAATTTTTTAAAGCAAAGTGTGCGGGGATTTAATGCGATGCTGACATTTAGGGCAATAAAATCAATTAAATTAAGAGGAAGCTGCTTGGGTATAAGGAGGCTTGCCGCATCCGACTGAATCTACTTCATTTTTAAATAGGCATTAACCTGGTTGAGGCGAAGTGCTTTTTTATTTTAGCGTTTTTCAAATTAATGAAGCTATCTTCTAGTTCTTCTTTAAAATTTATTAAAATTTATTTTACTTTAAAATTGAATAGATTGGCAAGTAAGAAACTAATTTAAAATTAAACTTGAAAGACATCATAAATTTTAGTGGTTTTTTGCTAATTTAACTTCAGAAGAACTGAGTAATTAAATTAATCTATACTAATTAGTACAATATTTATTCGCTTGTGGCTATATCTATGTAGTGTGCGTTTTACCTAATTAGGTTGAAAATTGAGGAATACCGTGAAATTTCACACACAATGTTTCCTAAATTAAAATACTTTGTTACGAGAAAAATTATGAGTTTGCGCTAATACATTTACACCGCAAGACTTGCGCAAGATACTCGTAAAACTTTCCATTGTGATTTCCGGCGTTAAAACTTTAGCCGGTTTTACGCTCCTTTAAAGCTCATTCGCAGTAATCGCGCGAAACTTTATTCGATATATCAAAACCGCAATGCCTTTTTTTACTTCCACGAGCGAAATAAAGAATAAAAAAGGACGCGAGCGAGGGAGCGCGAAATCAGCGGGCGGAAAAAATGAGGGGAGTACAGCCGGGCAAATGGCAGCTGCGCATTAAGCGGGGGGTGCAAAGAACAAATGAAAACAAAGGAGGAGGAGAGAGGGGAGAATAAATAAGAGCGGCGCAAGGGGGTAATCTTTTCAATGACGCTGCCAGAATCGAGGAAGCGACTGTACGGTGCAGGCTAGGCGGAGTAAGAGCGATAATGTCCGCGAGGAGGCTGAGCTTAATCTGCGCCCCACGGTCTTATAACTTTCGCTGATTCCCCTTAAGCCGGTAAATCGTGACGCGAGCCTCGGCCCAGCGTATCCTTTCCGAGCGAGGCTCGTACGGCATTATTGTTTAGTAATGCGCTAAGTCCTGCGCGGCGTTAATTCTCACGTCTTCGAGATGCACCGGCGAATTCGGATGAAGCGTATTCTGGTTCTTCTGGTCAAGGATAGAAGAATCAATGTAGAAATCAAAAGTTCAGACGTAGTGTCTAAGAAAAAAGTTATTAACGCCGCTGATATCGTCGTTCCTAACGAAGGAAAGCGTACATTTCAAAAAAGACCTATTTTAATTTGCCTTTTTTAAGCACTAGAGAAAAATAAACTCTTTTAAAACCTGATAAACTTAGGGTATCATACGAATGATACCTCAAGCTTACCAGACTCTGGAAGAGTTCACTTTTTTCTAGTGCTTTAAAAATGCCCTTTTTTGTAATATGATTTTCTTCGTTAGAAGCGACGATGTATCGTTGTATTTTTAAAATTTTCGGAACATTCAGTAGACGAGTTGATTTAATTAAGTTGATGAAGTTTTCTTTATTTTATTTTGGGATTTAAATGAAAGGGTGAATAACAATGATACTTTTTTGAGAATAAAACGTTTTTAGTGGAGAGTTTGTCGGTGCTTTCAAGTTTATTGGCTATTCAAGGAGAGTAACATTTTACGAACAATATATCCTTTAGCCAGTTTAAAGAGCATTAAAATTCTTTTATTGCGTCCCAACTGCTTGGATTTTAATATAAAGTTTACATAAATTTGCCGTAAAGGCGGTGTAGTAATACAACCAAGTACACACTTGGCTGTATTAACTTTCATATTTTTAAGCATCTGTATGTAGTGGTGAGAAATGGACCTTTACACCGTCATTAACTTTCACAGCAGAATAAATACATAAAAAAGCTCGTTAATTGTCCTACTTGAAAAAAATATAGGGTGCAATAAGGGAAAAGTATAGCTATTTCAGACTCAGATGAGATGCTCAACACTCATTTCTGCCTCAGGCGCAAACGGCACATTCGACGCCAACTTGATACTATACGCACTTCCTCCCCACGCGAAGCTTATTTCCCCCTTGTTGCTCGATATATTATAACTTCTCGTTGGAAGGGAGTTTTTTGATATATAAACATCATTGTACATAATGTATTCCCTCTATATGTATATCTGTGTAAGTTACAGACATTATCATATAGAAACTGTTAATATAGGTGCAAATGAAACCGTAATCATTATTGTTTACAACGAAAAATTCATTTTAAGTAAGTGTTTACTTTCTTACGAGTATACGAATGTCCTGTGCGTAAAAGTTTCATTAGTTTCAAATTTTCAGTCTGATATTTTTATTAATGTTTTCAGCAAACGAATAAATAAATCTATAATAAAAAAAATAAAATCTATAATATAAATAAAAAATTTATTAGAAACCTAAACAACGATTTAGTAATATTATATAATAATAGTTTATACAGTACAAAAGTTCGATAGTAACAATTGCAATAATCCGATTTTAATAGCACATTATTGTCCGTATTTAAACACAATCATTTAAAAATTGTTTTTCTTATTTTTTTTAATATCGTAGTCAGCTCGTGCCAGCGCAGCGAAATTAATTTCAAACCTCATCCTTCCCGGGGTATTTGTCCGCGCGCAAAAAAAGCAATCCATTAAGTCAACAACGCGTGCGACCGGTTGATTCGGAAAATCGCCAGGCTCCGTCCCCGGCGAGAATATGGCTTAAAAAATTCAACGCGCGATCGGCACGACGGCGCGGAGAAAAGGGGATTTTCCGGCCAGCCGATTATTCGCCGTGGGTCGTAAAAAAAATGATCGCCGCCGCGCGTTCTGCGATCGTCGATACGAGAGAAAAAAGAAGCTGCAGCGCGTGAAGTGGAGCGCGCGCGCGCCGGGGACGTAAGAAAAGGCGCTCGCGGCCCCTTCGAGCGAAAAATATGGACCGCGCCACCTTGGACGACCCGGTGCGTCGAGTGAAATTCGATTAGACTCAACGCAGGCGTCTTTTCCTGAAAAAAAAACCGTGAAAATAAACGAATGCTGCTGGCTTTAAGGCTTTTTTTATTTATAATAAAACGCTCGATGCGATTAGCTTTTTTATTTTCGAATTTTATCGTTTTTATCATCAATTTATAGTTATATTTTATAGTGAAAAATTGGATTAATTCCTTTAGTGTTAATAAATTAAAAAACAATGCGTATTTGACTGATTGTTCTATCCGTAAAATGAGAATTCACCACGTCCTCGAATAATAAAAAAGGGTTACCTATACTGTCGGCGTCGAATATGAATCTCTCGGGAAGTAGAAACGTATCGATAAATTTCAAGATCGGGGTTGACGGCACACGTTATGTAAAGCACAAAAAAGCAGGCCTCGAAATTTTAACAAAACAAAACCTTCGGCGTCTGCCGCAAGGAAAAAGAAAGGAAAAAAGAGAGAAGAAAAAAGAACAGAACGGACAGGTCCGGCCACGTGGAAAATGTGGGTTATATAGGCGCTGGAAGTTTTGCAATAGGCGAACGAGAGTCCGGGGGCCGAGCTGTTTTACGAGCCGCATAAGCGGCAGTTTCGGAAACTAGACCGATACGAGATCCCCACACTCCTCTGTAGCCTTATATATACGTGATGCGCATGAGATTATTTTACGCGCGCCGGCATATCGGCGTCGCAGTAAAATTTGCCGCGACAAAGTGAAAGCCGCCCTCAAAGTCGCATTAGCAGTCGCTACGCTTGTTGCTCTCCCTCTCGGAGGAGGGAGAGGATTTTCCCCAAAAATAAATTACCGCGTCCCCTGCATCGTTAAACATGCCGAGATTATTAAACGCGGATCGATCTTTAGCTTCGAGGCGGCGAAAGATGACGCGCGTGCAAAAATATCGGGGATTAAAAAAAAAAGAGACTAACAATACGACCATTAGACAAATGAAAAGCGAATGAGAGCGGGAACTATAAAGGATTGAAAATAAAACGCGACGCGCTCGCTTTGCAGCATACGTCGCGCGCGCGTCTACTTCGAAATGACGCCGTTGAAAATCCTCCTTAGAAAGCGGGTAATTTAATGTAAAAGGGAGAGAGCGAGGTATCGGAGGAAAGTAGTGGGGGGAGGGGGGAATTAAAGCTGAAAAAAGCGAAGATGCGTACGTGGGGCGGGGGCGGAAGGTAGTACCGTAAATCTCCGCTACCCTTGTCACATCCCCAGACGAGCGGTGAGATAGACGTAACTCTCGTCGGCTACGTCTTTGGGCCGAGGGAGGGATATTGCGAATTTATTTCACTTGTACGTTTCCTAAATATGAAAGAAACACAAAAAAAACGAAAGAGAAAGAAAGAGAGAAAGAAAGAAAGAGAGAGAGAAAGAGAGAGAGAGAGAATGAAAAGTCGCTGATTCTGTAGTGAAAAGTGACCAATCGAATTTTCGAAAAGGTTTTTCACACTTTTATGTTACAATAGAACGATCATCTCTCGTCTCGTAACATTTCTTTTATTGTGTTTTATAAGAAATGTAGGAAGAAAGAATATAGATATAGGAAATCAGAACTGTTTCCTCGCTAAGTCAATTAAGTTTAAATTGTTACTTTGGCGACTTATTTTTCAAGTGGTTAATTTCATTGCAAATTATCGAAAAATAATTACTTTCCACTTCGATGAGTTTATGAAACTCGTTATCTCTTGGATTTAATCGCGGCCGAGCACGCATGAAGTTCACCTGCTGTTCATTACTTCGTGCGTTATATTTTTAGGCCGGTGGGATACCTGTATAACACATTTATCTTTTCTTTTTTAATATATCAGAGCAGCTCGGTAATTTTTCAACTTTTTATTATTTTCCGTCGCACTCACTCAGGGATTATTATGACCGCCTTACGAGATCCACTAAATTAATCTACCTTTTTTTCCGGATTTGCAAAAGACACTTACGAGTCGTAAAAAAAGTTTGTCAGTGTTAGAAGAAAGTCTCTCTTTTGTCTACAGGGGCTTCGATCTTTAATCTGCATAAACAGTCAAATTCGTTAGCTGGAAGTATTGCCGTTGTATAATATAACGAGAAATTACTGCGCCAAATAAATGCCCGGACACATTTCAAGCCCCGGCAAATGAGATTAGACCTTTAATAAACGCACCGGGTCCCTGCCTTCGGAATTTATACGCGAAAGTAACGGCGGCCCATCTGTCCCTCTTGAGTATATTTTTTCAATTTTGCGTAATCAGAACTACAAGCTTTTTCTATCATTTCCGCCTCTCGGCACATTATTTTTCGAGGCTTGGGCATCTCTCGCTATCTTAATCTGTTGCATTTATTTCTGTCACTTTTTTTATCTCTTTTAATACGCCATCCTGTGCCTTATCGCGTCTTCTTTTATCGCGGAAACTTTTTTACCACTCGTCACTTTGATATTTCAAAAATTCTGTCAATCGCATAATGCCATCATTTATCCCTATAATGATAGTAGAATTCTTTTTATCTATTATTTTTTTTATTTTATTCTAGATACATTATATTATAATTGATATATTTATGAAAATAAATGTTTATGTAAAAAGAAAGTAAGTATATTAAATAAAAATTAAATTTTTTCTTCCTTTTTATTATTCTTTTATAGGTATAATGTATTAATTATATTTACAAAATTTATATAAATATTCATATCAAAATTATTAACATTTGAAATTAATAAAGTTAAATTAAATTAAATTTTTTTTCTGTTCACAAATTTTACTTTAACTTTTCATCACAAGGCTTTTCACTTATTTAATTAATTCATCAACGGGTAAAAAACAAAGTGTAGAAAGTTAATTAATTAATAATATATATAATTAGGTATTTAGCTTATAAAAAATAAAAATTAAACAGACAAGGAAAGGAATAAAGTCAGAGCGTTTCAATGCGAAACGGACGAACCTTCGACACCACTTATACGTAGCCTTGACGCGAGCGTCGGAATCACAGCTGCAACGCTAAGAAGCCCGCGGAGACAAAGCTCCCATTACTTCGCGACCGCTCCTCGTTTATATCCCGTGCTCCTTTCTCGCACCGCACCTCGCTTCTCTCTTACCATTTTGTAATTGTCAAGGACCCACCCGTGCTCCTCTCTCTCTTTCTCTCCTTTCCCTTTTTTTACCGCGGCTCTGCTCTCGAGAGTCCGCCCTCCGAGAAAAACGACGAAGATTCTCCAGTGACTAAAAAGCCTCTTCGGAACGGTCCGTCGCTTTTCTTTTCCTCTCTGTATTATTTGAGGATCGCGCGAGTTCGACGCACCGAGAGGTAGTCGTCGAAGAATATCGTGGGCATTTTTTATTTTAGAGGGGATATGTCTGTATTTCTGCTTCTTTTTTTAGTACGATTCTCGTACGCACTTCCAATACTATCCTTTTATCTAAGCCTTTTCTTTGAGTTTTACGTTATTCATGGAGCACGTTATTAAATAAGAAAATTTGGCATTTGATTTTGTGTTTTAATGGTAGAATTGAAAATTTTCAGTTTCAACAAATTTGAATTCGTGGCTTTTCAGCGCGTATAGGGTATATATATACATAGCAGTGGAGGGGGGAGCCGGCGAGCGGCGGCCGCCATCTTGTTACCGGGCCCCACAGCCGCCGGCAGCCGGCAGTGCCGGCACTCCGACAGCAGCCGCTCAACGAGCGTTTGACGATGGTCGATGACTGCGAATGGCTTGTGATCTGTGGTCTGTCACTTCGAGGCTCATTAGCAATTAAATGTAAGTACTTATCATGCCATTCTTCATTAAGAAGTAACGAAAAAAACAAAGAATCGTGCATAGGAATGTTGTTGCGAATACAGGTTGTCTCTCGAGGTGGGAAAGAGCATATAGCTCTGCAAGTGTTAAGACACAGCTAAATTTGCTGCATGTAGGTACATACTTGCATCCTAGGATCGATCTCGCGTGACTTATCCCACCGTGAATGTATTTATCTTGCATTTTTGTCTTAAACAGTTACAATTATGGTGCCCATACAGTAGCATGTTGGACGCTATAGCAGTTATTACCCTCTAAGCATAATGGGCCAAGTAAATTAAGGGTATTCTTTTTGAATACTTTATGAACTCTTTGTGCTTATCTTTGGGTTTATACACTCATTGCTCTTGTTGGTGAATTTTTATGGAACATTGACCACTAATCATGCAGTCCTTGCAAGCTCTGCGGTCTGCCACAATCGGGCAAGCTCTGAGATCTGTCACAATTGTAATTGGTACTTATTGGGCTTGATGAATAAGATATACATTATCTTGGTAACACTCTTTCCAAATTACATTCTATGTGTCATGACGTGTCAGTTTTGGAAGTGAAAGTCAGTTCTTGATTATCATTAGAAGATTATTATAGTAATTTTGTAAATTTTTAATTCTGTTAAGTAAAATTCTGTACATGGTAAGCAATAAAGATCTCATATTGACGTTAAGTATTTACAACGCATCAGAATATTACAGTAGTTGAACTACAAAAGAGAAAGTTAATTCAGTAACATTGTAAAATGCTTTGTCTTTGTATTTTAATGGACTTGGAACATTACATTTGTGCTATACCATGATTCAAATTAGGTCATCATGTAGTGCATTTGCAACTAATGACTAATTTGAAGCATCTATCTTTATTACTGAGAATTTCTATTTTTTTTTAACGTTTCAATTTTGGCTATTCCGATATGGATTAGAATTACTTGTATATGGAACAGATTTTTCGTTATTAGATTTTTTTTTCTTTTAATTTGGTATTTCTAACAATGTTCTAACATGTTGCATTATTTTCTTGTATCCCAACTCCTTCAGTGACATGTTTTTATATACCTATTAAAGTTCTTGTCTTGTTACAGTAAAAAACTCCTGGAAGAGATACTTCTGCACATGCTGATATTGCTGCAACACAGAGTTCTAAAATGCTGTCAAAAACATTCTTCATGATTGTATCGGATGTAGTTTGCTTCATGCAGTTTCTTTATAAAATCGGTAAGTAAAACATCCTTTAATGCAATTAATTATTATTTATTTTCCTGCTTTCTCAATAAACAAACTTTGTGTATTTATCTACATCATTACTAATTCTTTTCTTTACTTTCCACAATAAAGTGTTCAGAGGAAAACAACCTATTATGCCAATACTGCTCCATTACTAAGCTCTAAATACTCGCAATGCAACATTATTGATCTTGGAGATTGTGATAGAGGTGGCTTTTTTCAAGTCAATGATTCTTCGAAATACCAGTGAGTAATAATACATCTGTTTTCAGATTATTCATTAAAATGAAAATCTATAGTGCTCTATTATGAACATTCTTTAGTTGATCTTTATATATTGATTGATACTAACTTTTTTTACTTTCTAGTATAAAGAATCCTGAACGTAATAGTGACCTGAGAAGATGCTGAAAATTACACTAACACACTGCAGAACTTCAAATGAGCTACCAACAGAGGAATACTTTTTTCGCATGTCTACAACTTCCTGAAATGAACTTCAAGATGCTAATTTGAAATAGAAGTTGAAGCCTTTTTTATACAGTATCGCTTCCTGGCTAGGTATTAGGTTTATATTACTGTTCTTAATTTAATACTATTTGAAAAAAAAAGTTAGTATACTAGAAATTGCTTAACTCTCAGTTAGACGACTATACGCTTTTTGTACAAAAAATTCGAACAAGAAACTATTAACTAGCAAAATCGGAGGTCATAGATGAGCGTTAAAAATTTAAATGTGCAATTCTAGCGCTTCTTCGAGCTAATCGATCAAAATACCTTCGCCACATGGTCTAACAATACTATAATGCTTTTTCCGAACGGGCACTACTATATAAGGGGAATAGAGGCGAGTTCCTTAGTTATAGAGTACATAGAGAGAAAGAGAAAGAGAGTTACTCGAAGTATTAATGCGAGCTTGCGAGAAATTGCTATTTTTCTTTTTCTAAACTTTGCGCGCTCAAATTTTTCCTCACCTTACCTTGGAATTGGTGTAATCAATCGATTTGAAAGATTTGAGTAAATGTAGCTCGCTAATAATTGACATTGATAAATAAGTGAAAAAAGGCTACTGAACCTTTCAGTTTAAATTTATGAAAGTTTGCAGAAAAGTACAAAGACGTGGTCACGAAAAAACAGATAGGCGAGAAATTCTTTCGTCGTTTTACCTATCAGCGAATGTCAATTTACTATTTGTTCCATATTGAATTTCTACATTGTTAAATCTATCAATAACGTAAATTAGTGCTAATAAGAACAAGGAACCACGTCACCTCAAACAAAATCTCTAAAAAATATCAATTATATTAATTTCTTTCTTTATTCCATAAATAATAATGGTGAAGATTTGTGTAAGCAATGTGGTATGCGCACATACACAATAATTTATTAAACATTGCGTTTTACAACAATACTTATGTATTATTGCTTTCGAGGTAACGTTTGTGGCAATTATAAAGCAAAGTTTGCGTCCCATAGGTCGTGTCAGTGCACATGCTGGGTTACAGGATGTAAACTACCATTAGTAGTTTCTCACTGCAGCAACGCAACTGCGCGTCAGTCTCGATTAGACGTATTGCGATTAGTGACTGTAAGATAACAAAATTCCGGAAGCATATCTGATGTAATAGCCCCAATCTGCTGTTCTCTTCCGTGATGTTCTGTTGCTTTGAATTCTGTTACAGTTAAACAATTTGGATAGCGAGACAGGGCTATTGCTGATAGGCTCGCCGGCAGTCTGATAGGATAGGTTCGTACGTGGTCAATGATGGCAGACATCGTGTACGCTTACAATCGCCACGACCAGTATTTCATTTCATAGTATTTTATGATAGAAGTAATTACACCGTATTTGTACATAAAATAGATTTAGTGTGCAGCGAAAAACCTACGAGTGATGTAATCCCTAAGTGCTTTCGTAGCACGTTCCCTCTCTTTCATAGCAGCGAGTATATTTGTCGTGAAAACGTCAGTGTGTCCCCTGCTATTCTCGTTGTGCTCAAAAACGAAATCCGTAGCTACTAACTATTCGCTGATGAAACTTTTTTTTTTAAATATTAGGCAAAAAAAGATTTTCAATATTATTACAAGTTTCTTTAAAGAATTCTTTCTTGAAGTCAAGTTTTCCTACTATATTTTAGGTTGTTTTTAAATATTGGATAAAAAAATGAAATTTTATTATCAAAAATTTTAAAAGCATTACGTATTTTCAAAATTCAAGTAACAAGTTTAAAAGTCTAGACTTCTCAGCGATAGTAAACGCATTACATCCCATAATTGATCCGCGCGCAACTTATCACGACGAAAACAGTTCAACATACGTTTTCGTTTTAAATGATAGCTATGTGTTTACTTGTGGTGTACATAGAGTAGAATATCGTACTTGTTTTAACGCGGTACTATAAATGATAGCGAATATACTGTGGTAGAAGGGACCTCTTGTAGAATCAACGCGACGCGGTTAGCAAGGAACCAGCCCGTTCATGCAAATAGGTATTGCAAGCTTCGCGACGGTCGGGGCCAACATTTTTTTTGCACCCTGATAGTACGTCTTCTAGGTAAACAATTCAGATTTAGTTGTCGGATACGAGACACAAAAGCACTTTAAATATTACAACTGTATCTATATTGCATACAAGTAACCTTGTTCTTTTTTTTTATATGTAGATAAATTGCGATAGTCAGACACACAAAAGTAGCATTACACGGCTTATATTAATTTTAAAATCGAACTTATTCTTTGTATTCTTTACTAAGTTGTGGTCCTGTTTTTCCTTCAATTTTTAGTGTAGTCCCCCCTCCCTTCCCCTCACAGCATTCGCATTTTGCATTAATTTAGTAAATAAAAATGTAGAAGAAAAAGTCTCGCGCAGAATTACCCGTGCACATTTACCACAGATATATAGATTGCTTTTTGACATGAGGTGGATTACCTTAAACATATTTTCACCCTAAAGATCGACCCTATTATTTTTTTGAGCATTGATCAGTACATCAATATATATATATATTGGATACAAGCATCCTTGTATATATGTAGATGAATTGATTATTTTCTTTATTCTTTACACAACATTTTTTAAACAACCTCACAATTTTGATCTTTTTTCTCTATGAAGTATCATATTTGCAAAGAATAATGCAACAAGTGATACATATATCCCCTTTAGACATTAATATCCCACAAGCTTTTCACTGCATAGAAGAGAAAATTTAATGAAAGAGAAAAATAATTTTTTCAGTCAAGATTTTAAAATATTATTTTTTATATCGTGCTATTTCAAAATTTTTAAAAAATTAAAAAGAAATTTTAAAAATTTCTTAAATTAATTAATTAATTAATTAATTTTTTAATTATATTAATTATTATAATTAATTTGAGCCATTTTGAGGAAATACCTATAATTTCACATATTTTTGCATTTTTTTAAACAATAATTGACTTAAAAAATTATTTTTTAAGTTGTAATTTAAATAAATAATATTTGACGTGTTATTGTAACAAAATTTTTAAAACAATTAAAAATTTTGTGTTCAAACAAATTTGAATTTGCGCCGTTTCAGAAAAACCGTTGGGCTGACGCGCCGCCATTTTGCCAACGGTCCCCGCAGTCGCTACCGAAGGTCAGACGACGCCGGATCGCCTCCCGCTGCGGACCTCTGACCTGCGTCACTTCGGGACCCATTGGTGTTTGAATGTAAGTACTTAACGTGTCATTTTTCTTTAAGAATAAGTAATTTAAGTAGTTAAAGTCTCGAACAGATAAATCTGTGCGTGCGTAAGTCGTTGCATTCTGAGGTGGTAAGACGGAGCCTATAGCGCTATGATAGCATTAGTAGCTGCATATTTGATCCAAGGTACCGTACCCTTGCGACTTATCCCACCAAAAAAGAATTTAACATAGCTATGAGTAGCTTTAATATGTTCATAGTGTAGAATAATGTGCTCAATTTATCGCGGTATATCAGTCACCCTATGCCGGTGTTTCTCGCGTTACATACACAGCGCTAGATATAGTTAAACAATTAAATTTTTACGAATAATAGTAACTCTAAATTAAAAATGTTGTGTTTCAATTGGAGTCGCGACTTTTGAGTGAATACGGTGGCTTATATGGCATAGAGTAGTGAAGGGGTTGCGGCGGGGTGACGCGCCGCCATTTTGTCAGTTGTCCCCGGGCCCAACGGCCGCCGGCCGCGGAGCCCAACGATCAGTGGATGTTCTCTCGGAGACTGCGGTGGATCTCTGATCTGCGTCACTTCGAGACTAGTGTGCCTAGTGCAGTATAATATCAGTAAAATTATTTCAATGCCGGTGGTTTAAAAAATCCCTTTGTTATATAACCGACGCGGTGATCCCGTGCTAGAGCGTGAACCCCCATATATTGCGAGTTCCGCGGCAATCGCGACCTTAATTGAAGTACATTATCAGTAATATCCTTTTCATACATATTAATTTCAAGTTAGTATCAAGTCGATTTTTTGTATAGCATGCATGGCATTCACTGCAGTGCAGTGGGAGCGGCGAGGCGACTTGTTACCGGGCCCGCCAGCCGCCGGCAGCAGCCGCTCAAACTCAACGAGCAGTCGACGTTTGGTCGCAGACTATGGTGTACTTCTGATCTGCCTCACTTCGAGACTAGTTGAGAAGTAAATGTAAGTGTTTATTGTGCCATTTTTCATTAAGATATAAGGAAAAAGACAAAGTATCGCGCATAGAAACGTAGATCTTGCGCGACTTATTCTTACCGAAAGAATTTAACTTGCATTTTCACTTTAAATAGTTATAACTTTGGTGACCATAGTTATAACTCATGGTTCCTTGTTAGTGAAACCTTATAGCGCACCTGCCTCTAATCAGGCAGACATTGGGAAGTACTTTGAGTTATTATGTCGCTGTCAACGGATTTAACTTAAGTTTTTGCTTTAAATAAAGGGTGGTTAAGCCTAAGAGTACTTATGCTATATCATTATTGCTAGTTTCTCACCCTAGCAATGATAAGTACGCATCTTATCTTGCAAGTAAGCAGTTAGAGATGCTTTTCGAAGCAGAAAGTATTGATCTTAATAAGCCATGGTCATGCGGTGCTATCAAATAGTAACGGTAGCAGAACGCGAACTCAAAAAACTATCAGCATCAGCTAATCATTAGTTTAGCTAATGCTATATAATAATAGCCCCAAACTCTCCGGATCTGATTTTCTTTTTACAATTTTACCTCGAAAGACTGTTCTGGACTTTGATGAGCGGTTACGTTGGGTTGTATTAAATAAAAATATTCATTTGTTCTCTGCGAAACGAAAAGAGAATGCATTACAGTTTAATGGAACATTATACAAGAACTATATTTTTCAGTATTCTCTGGTATGGATTAAGGGGTGAGCACTTGATATATAGTGCACAAGAAAATATATTATTAGTATATCTGTATACACAACTCACTGAAGTACAAGTACTTCAAGTGCTTGAACATTCTATAAATAAATATACAGTTAACGTTTTTTCTTTTATTCTGTACCTTAGGCTTTTTAAGTGTGCAGCTCTTTACACTGTATTCATTCACAATATAAGCGTTCCATTATGGAGTATCAAATTTGAAACGAATATGCTAAATACTTTTAACAATTCCTCTTAAATATTTTAAAATGCATCAATGGACAATAATTTAACGTACAAATATCTTTTTTAAACTTTTGAATGTAGTGCAATATTGAATAATACAATTATATTTTTTGTTGTTTTACAACACATCCAGCAAACAATAAAGTCATTTTCAATTATAATCATATTTTTCCACTTTATTTAAATGTATATTTACTTTAGACATATATTGTGAAAAGACACTAATTAAACCTAATTGGATCTTTTTTGTAATATTAATGCACTCAGTGTAGATGATTTAATTAATTAAATGTTGATTGCCTTTCTGAATCATTCTGAGTAATATGAATCAGAAAGGCAATACAACATTCAATTAAATAAGTCTACTTGGGTGGACATTAGTTTATACATTAATTTGTATAATAGAATACCCAGATCCACTTAGATCCACCTAACAGGACAGGTCATTGACTGGCAAATATGCATTAAAAGGATTACAATTTCCTCAAAACAGTATCGACTTACATTACAGTGGAAAAATATAATAATAATTTCTTTTAATCAACAGTACAATATAGTGTAGGTAGAAGTATTTATCCTTGCAATAGATGCTTCTGTTGGTTGTATAATCTATGATGTTAACGCCTTTGTGATCAATGACTAATTTACAACATTTCTGAATTCTAGGTATCTACTTGATTTTGAAGCCAAGAATGCATATGCCAAATAATAATACAGCTTCTGCAGAATAAAGGTACGCTATTAAACATAAGTTTCTACATTATATTATTTTTTTATCTCTTTATTTTTCTATTTTTCTAGTAATTTAACTAGTATTGTTGTATGTGATTATATTGCTACTAATTTACTTAACTTCCCACAGCAGAGAGCTGTAAAGGAAAATGTCCCGTTATACCAGCGACGCAGCATGTCTAAACTGCAATTGCTGACAAAGATGTATTACTATTCTTCATGATTAGGATAGATGCAGCTTTCTCATGCCCATTCATCAAAATACCAGTGAGTTGTTGTTTCAGCTTTATAATTATTGAATTGACTGATTAAAATGAAAATCTCTAATTCTCTATTAATTAAGAGTTTATTCTTTTGTTATTTTTTTATGCACTGATCATTACTACATGAATTTCTTTATTTTTCAGTATAAGAAGCTCCTGAAAATGACATCATCTTCAGATTAAATTGCTGCTTTGTACAGAACTTTATGAGTGCTTATTTAAAGTTTCTTTTGAAACATATGGCTACACCTCCTGAAAAGAAATTCAAGATTCAATGAAAATTAAGCTAGTTCCTGAGGAAGAGAAGTTGTAAACATCTGGAGCCTAGTATATTAAAGAGTGGCTCTTTCGGCTAGGTATTAGGCTTACATAACTGATTGACGTTACATTTAATATTGTCTAAAAAAATTTGTGTAAAGGTAATACACTAGCAGTCGTTTTTTAGCTAAAATTGTTCTTTTGCAATTTACTGATAGTTTAACAAAAAGTTTAAAAATCACTAATAGTTACTTTAAAGCTAAGATTTCATAAATCAAATGTAACCAGAAACAGAAGGTTTTTTGTATGGTGGACAAATAATGAAATGTTTAAGATAAAAATAATGAAGATAATTACTGTAATGAAGACGTTACTTTATTGGCAAAACTAGTATATTACCTTGATTATGACATCTAGATTCTTTTAAAGTGCGTTTAAGTAAAAAATAGGTAGATTCTGAACAATAACTGGAAAAATTTTGTTTAATTATATTTTTAATTTTTTTTTTTTTTTTTTTTGTTACATGAAGTAAAAAATGATTTAGTTTTTGATTTTTAATGCATTGAAATACAAAATCGCACAGAAAATACATAAATTTCTATTCTAAATAATACTAAAAATGTAAAATTCCATAAAGTGTTTTATAGCATTTGCACTAATATTATGTAAATTAATGCACATAGAGAGGATGGATCGATAATAATTATTCTCATTTTTTACAAAAATTAAAATTATAGTAATCTTGATAAAAATTACCACAAAAGTGGTGTAAAGTACCCATTCTTTGAATAATTTTTATAATGTGGTATGATTACTACCCTGATCATTTGATTTCAAGATTATTAACTACATATAATAATTTTTATCGAACTCTCTGTGCACTAATTATGAGTGCATTAGTAATTACAATAAGTAGTAATTACAAGTTACCTCGTAAAGTGCCCGTAAATCTCATAAGAAAGAATACAAAATAATTTATTTAATTTCTTATTAGATATACACAAATTGAATAATATTCGGCGTTTATAACATTTTTAATTCGTAAATAATTGATTAATATTAATGACTTATTTGCGAATATAAAAGAATTAATTAGTTAAGCGTTAAGATTCACCACTTTTGAGTACTGTTTTCGTTATGCGTAATTATGTAAAAGACAAACCCTTGCGACGCACAACGTTGCTAAGGTAATGATATAGTAGTGATTAGTTAAAGTTTTTTCAAAGTAACCTGTCAGCCTCGATTTATCGTGGGTGATCAGTGACTTAAGTGCATGCAAGTAATAGCCTGGCAGTAGTTATTGGTACACGGCTCAACCAAAAAGAAATTAAATGCGCGTATACAATGCAAGCTCTGCGATCGATATTTTTTCAGTGTTCTCTGTGGAAGTACGTATATCGCTTAATGTCTCTGGATTATTCATTATGCAGTTAATTAGTAACTGCCAATTAGTGGCGAACCTTTATTAACCGCACACTACGCTTTCTATCCGTTCCTCCGAGGGTAGGCTATCTCAATTTTGCCGGCGGCGACTTGGCCGCCACGCGCGTGAATTTCTGAAGTGCCGTTCAGCCTTCGTTCCAGAAAGTTAGTCGAAATTTGGACGCTGATTTTCATATCGTTAGAAAAATTAAATCAGCATTCTAGGCTCATGATGGAAATAGGTAGCTGAAGTAGCCAAGTCAAGCACTGAATAACTGCGATTGAATTATGAAAACGATGATAAATGTGTTGCCTTTCATTAGAAGTGCGTTAAATCGAGAGATAAGTGTGTTTGGAGTTAAGCTGTAGCCTGAATATTAAGTGGTCCGAAAGGCGGAGGATAAAATCTATGCGCTATTTGTCACGTACTCTATAACTGTCGGTAACTTCCGGAAATGGACTTTTGGGACTTGGGTCTAGGCAAATGCTCGCTCCCCACGTTTACTAAACACTTCTTGAGTCTCAATAGAGACTACTCAAGGATACACGTGATATTGGCTGGCAAACTTTCAGAATTTATGCAGGCGTATCTTATTTCTTGCATCACTAGAAGTTGAAGCTATAATTTCGTAGAACTCGATGGAATACATTTTTTCTTTATCAAACTAATTCTCGATATTTAACATATTCAGCAAGAGCTCGAGTAATTAATTAGTTCCTTGGAGACCAAAATGGAAGCCTTGATATATCGTAGCAATAGAGACCTTGCAAGAGCAACGAGGCGTGATTTATGACTTATTTCACAAATTCCAGGCATTTCTCGTCTCGATCTCAACTTGCCCGAAATCGTGAATATCATACTTGGTCGAAATACAGGGAGTGCAACGGTCTGCTTCTTCCAACACCTCCACACGCTTTTTTAGGTACGAAACTTTACGATTCGCGATTGCCGCGCGCTTTCAGAAATTCCGCGACGGCGTGACGGCCGATCGCAACGTGAAAGCCCCTTTTCAATTCGACCACCAGTTCCAACGGTTGCGGTGAACTTTCGCCGTTTTCCCCGGCGAGCCGGCCGTCGCCAGGGAACAATCGGCCGGGTCGCGCGAAAATTTATCGGCTAGTAATGCATGTATAGGGTAAACTCTCGTTGCGCCGTTGCGTCGATTTTAACCGATGCTCGTCTGAGTAGTTGCGGTCATAACTGTGTTTTGGCTAAAGAAATTCTTCTTTTCTATTTCAATGAAAGAAACGTTTCTTATTGTAATATACTTGTCGCATTTTGAATTTTCTTGCAGCGAAATTAAGAAAATAAATAGAAAGTACTGTTTAATAATTTAAGATACTAAAATCAAGAAAAAGTTGTTATTTTAAGAAACTGTAATCATTTCTAGAAATTTGAAATAGTTTTATACTTCAATATAGAATGATATTTAAAGTAGTGGTCGAAAAGTACAAAAACACTTGGCGAAAATGATATACCGTCTTTAATATAATACAAAATGAACGGAAATTATTTACCAGCTAATTAGACATTTATTTTTACATCTCGGTGCCAAAAGTCAGCTCTCAAGAGCCTAGTTCCCATTTGACTCATGCGTGCACGCGACTCCCTAACACCAGGGACAAGTTGAGCGAATTGCCTGTACCGGCGAGTATTAAACTATTCTCCTAGTTTGAACTTTGGCTTTGTGTTGTAGCGTTGCGCGAACTATCTGGATTATACGACGAAAACTTTTCGAATTTCCGGCAAAAAGCTGCTTTTCGTGTCGTTCACAATTTTTCGTAACTCGATCGCTTTTACTCAGTAAAACAGATTTTTTTTTTAAATAGAGCTTGTTCACTGTTTTTTTTACAGCAACTCGTTAAAAGTTGCATTCAACGTTATTTTTTTCATTTCGATTTATCTGCGATCTTGATATTTTTTCCTTATTTATTGTATATGTCTCAGTGTACTCGGCTTCAAGTTGACGCAATTTATTCGCAAGTCGATAGGAGGAAAAAAAGGATTTATCTAATTTAGTTGTTAAATCTTGTTACCTTGAGTTCCGTTATCGATTCGAAAATTTGCCGTAAATATTGTTCGCCGGCTAATGTAACTAATGAACTTTTGAATCGACCGTAGAAGGGCCACTAAACGTTTCATCTCGCGGGAATTTACGTCGACGTTATCATGTGCATGTAAATTCACGGTTACACTATTTACAGTTAAATGTGGTGGTTTGAAATTACATACCTATTGAATCCCTTCATTACCGTATCCTTCCGTTATGTAAAGTAGTACTAATTGACAAATTATCGTAAAATCTAGGGGTAAATTTCAAGATAAAAGAGATTATGGCGTTTAGTACTTATTTAATTTATAATATATTCTGATATTGATAATCTAATTCATAATTATTAATAATTAAATTGTGAGTATGAAAATTAATCTTTATGGATATTAATCTATAAAATAATATGTTCATTATATAAATATTGTATTAAATTATGAATTAGGTAATTATTGTTCAATTAAATTAAATAAGTAATAAACTACGATACAATCTTCATTCATATACTATATAAAAATATGAATAAATGAAATTTATGTAAGTGCAATTATTTAACATTACAAGTCGTTCACTTATTGCAGAAGTCAATGACTTATAACGTTTTTATAAGTGATGTAAATTTATTCAAACATCAAAATTCGTGAATTTCAGTTATTCATACACTGAGAAAAAAAATTATTGTTATTAAAGAAATCTTACTTGATTCAAGTAACATTTACTTGAATTAAAGTAATATTTACTTGAATAAATTAAATGTTACTTGAATCAAGT